>KV751319.1:14212947-14243621 GCA_001698575.1 Mola mola
AACATGTAATAGATGGAATATACAGAGAAGAGAGATATTTTTTTTTATTAGTTGTTGAAATGGCCTTGTGAGAACTTTGCTGATGTATATTTCCTCTACAACAGCTTCAGATTAACCCTAAAACACACTCTACCTTCACCTTTCATTTCTTTTACAAAAGCACATTATTTTAAGAAACAGAAGGCCATTATTTCGTTGTGTGACATTTCTTTGCATATGCGTGAGGCAGTTTGCTCCGCGAATTCAGCTCCGTGAATGTGGCACAGATGAATGGCTGAATAAATAGGAAACACTCGATCTTCACCTACAGAGGATAAATTGGTGAAAGCAGAACGTCGTTGCGTGTGTCAAGGCATAAATTGCTTTCCTCCCCACCCCAACTCACATGATTGACAACAGTGTGATGAATTGTATGGACATACTAGCATCACAAAGGCACTCTTTCACAAGCACCAAATTATTTCATGGCTCAGATTCAGGGTGAGTATGTTAGGAACACAATTTGAGAACAGTTCCGCTGAAAATACACACAGACAACCTGGACAATTTTGACTGTAACATTTGTGTGTGAAAACGGGAGGGAATCGGTACAAAAATTCCTCATTTATTTGCACCTGACCTGCCTGCAACCGTAACTGGCAAAAAAACCCATCCTGCTTGTTGGAAACAAAGAGAACCACCTAAATTCCAACTGGAGTTCTGATTTATGTGAGTGAGTCTGGTGCTTTCAGCACTTCAATCATTCCCCGGTGAAGACGTTCGCCGCAGCTCATTCAGATTCTGAAATCTGAGGTTAAATGTGATGTTCCACAAAGTCAAAATGTTTTATCGGTGGAACCGAGGCAGGTTTTATTGTACACAAAATTATCCATCCCTATGCTTTGAACAGCCTGTTTAGCTCTAATTTTTGGCTGTCAAACAACGTCATTACCATAGATACTTCAAAAGGTTCTCGCAAAGCAACGCTACAGAGCTCATCTCAGTCATTGGAAAATTATTTTGGGGGAACCATTCTTGTAATTATGTGATGTAAGTAGCAGTTTATAAGGGCCCAAAATGTTTGAGGACCCAAACAAAATTGCAAGGTAGGGGCTTTAGAGTACTTGGAAACTTTGCAGACACGTCAGGCCTGGTGAAAATGTACATGTTTCATTGGTTTTGGCCATGGAGAGGGCAAAATGGCTTGGCCACACCCACTGATCCACATCCCCTGTGGCAGGTTTCACTTATATCCGCCAAACTTGGTACACACAGGCCCAGACAAGGAAAACAGCCTCTTGGAGTCATGAACTAAACCAAACAGGAAATCAGTTGGTTTCTAATTTTGGGGCTGTTCTGAGGCATTTTTGTGAGATTTTAAGAAAACTACAGCCTAAAGGTTTAAAAGCTATTAACTTCAGGTTTGCGTAGTAGTTCAGAGCAGCAGTGGCTGGGTGGCGAATGAGTGGCAGTGATGCTTCACCAGGAAACATGAAACTGTAGGAACTCCCCTGTGCATGGTCCAATTCTTATCAAACTTATGATTGATAAGCGTCCAACCCTGATTACAACTACATACCAACATCCACTTTTAGTTATAGCACCATCCACTGGCAACAAATAATATATTTAACATTTTTGTGCATTCCTCTTGATTTGACATCATCCTTTATAAGTATGGTCAGACAAGCTGTGGCACCTTAGAGATGCTTTGTTCATAAAATTATGAGTTTTTGTCAAACTATATACAAGTGGCAGACTGGTGTTTTACCAGAAACCAGGAAATCCAAGCTTTTTTGTGTGTGCTGAAGGGCCTTTCTGGTTCTCCTATGTATGTTTTATTGCATGACAGACAGGGTATTTCATATATAACATCACATTTCTTGTCCTGTTCAATTCTGTCCGATGGTCGTACCAGTAGCTGTCGTAGTTTGGTGTATTGTTTTACTGCTGTGCTGATGTGGTATTTCTTCATAGCTCTCTGGATGCCTACAGTGATCCTTTCTTTATGGCTCATCTCGGACACTGGCAATGTGTGAGTGTGCACTTTATGTGTGTTCTCTCTTCCTCTCTGTCTGTCATATCAGTTACGATTCTGGCACGATCAAATGAATTGTAACTACTGACAATTTATATTCTGTGACATCCAAAAATCCATGTAAAAAAATCATGATGGCTGACAGTGGATCCCCTACTGCAAACCCTTCCCTCTGTCTGTTATCCTTCTGCTTGATAATGCTCAAAAACTCAGTGTGGCCACCGTGTTTGACGTGCTTGACTACTTTCCTGACCCGAAGGAATTTTTATTTCCTTGTGGTAACCACCTATTGACAGGACATAACAGCTTAGACACTTTAATGTGCTTTTTGTTCTGTGTTCATCTCAAATTTGGTTGGAAAAGTTTTGTGACCTTGATTCTGTTATTTGGGGGAACTTGTGGGATCAATAAAGGATTATCGTCACCATGACAAACATTTTTTTAGCTTGAAAGAAGAGGTTGCTGTAACCTCTGTATAAATCCATCCCAGACTTCACACGACTGATCACAGTAAAGCCCCAAACACTCAATTTCCGGATTCCTGTAATGTCTTAATGGCACTCACATTAGTTGTGTGTCATCTTAAATTTAAAGGATTCATCATCAACTTTACGATTGATCAAATGGCTATTTATGCGTCCCCTTATCCTGCTTGCAGAATGAAGGGAAGTTTAATCTGACAGTAGTAATTTGTCATAACACTATTTCTCTCTATGAATCTCAAAGGAAGAGGGCAACTATAGCGTGTACTACATCTCCCTCTATTTTTCATTTCTCTCAAACTCACTAACTCAAACTTTGTACTCTCTGTGGCTGATGCATCGAAATGATTTGGAGAGGCTGGAGAGTCTTGAGTGAAAAAAATGGGATTTTCTGTGCAGATGGGGTCACGATATGTCTCTATTTGATAGGCGCGACCAAATAAATAAAGGGTGAACTTCTAAAATTTTCGTTTGAGCTGACAAGATAAAATATATATCTATACAGTATATATGAACATCTTTGATAAAATGTGATGTTATCACTGGCATGACAAACTGAATGCTATTTAAACAGTTAATGGAAAATTTCGGTAGAAAAAAACGATTTAATTACATTTATTGGTTAATAGCAGGCACGGGTCAGACTTATTAGACATGTGCTACATGAACACAAGATATGTAGGGATCAGTTCGAGGTTGCAGCTGGTAAATGCGCAGGAGTATTTGCTTAGTACAATCATCTCGTATAATTCATTTGTTAACCAGACAGTGAAGCAGCCTCTTAGTTCGGCAGATATTATAAAAGCTCTTGTAGCATAGTCTGAACTTGTTATTGATGATGTGACTATTGACAGATGTAGCAAGATGAATTCTTTTCTCTTTGCACACATTCAGCCAAATGCTGTGAAACTGGTAGGATGGCACTTTACAATGCAGATAACGACCCTATACATACTGTGAAAGCAACTCATGACTTTTCAAAGGTGAAGAAATGGAATATTCTTCAATGGGGAAGTCAGTCACCAGATTTTAGCCCCATATAGCAGCTTCTCAATTACTGAAGACAAAACTGAGGGCAGAAAGATCCATAAACAAGCAGCAACTGAATGTTGCTGCGATTAAGGACTGGCCAAGCATCTCCTGGGGAGGAATCTCAGAATTTTGGGATATCCATGGGCTCCGTATTCCATAATCTGAATTCACAATTTGTGATGTTTAAAATGTATGCACTGACATATGGGAAGCTACTTTATTGGTTATTATTCTCAGTTGTCTTTACACAACTCATTAAAACAAGTCATGCACTTGATGCTGATGCACCATAATGTGTCAAACATCAACTTTAAATGAAATTGCTCTTCTCTTTTATGCTGCTGATAAGAAATTATTTCTCCTATATTTGATTAAAATCAAATATAGGGGAAAAAAACAACATAGAATGACCCTGAAGCAAACAACATTTTTATCAGTGCCTGCTGCCATGAAAATAATTAGCTTTCCCGGGCAAAAATCTGAACAATGTGCAACGCTGTGCTGAGAGGCATGACATCTCTTTGGCCATGTATTGAACAATGAGTATGAAAGAGCAAACAGCTATTCATCTTTGCACACAAACACATACAGACACATGTTTTTCCACATCTTGACAAGCTGATTGTTGTTTTCTGTGGTTTGGAATTGGATCTCAGCCTTGTAATCGACTATCATGGAGGGAAAGGGGCTCTACTTTCAACTGTTTCTCCCTGTTAGTTACAGTACATTTCAGACAAACTACTGCATGGTGAATGTGTGCACATTTTTCTTGTGACAAGGTCACAAGAAAGGACAGCAGTTTGAGGCAGAACTGCGCTGAGGTCTGACGTGTCTTCACTTGGCAGACAAACTAATAAAACTAACAAATATTGGCCTGTCAGTTCCCTAAAAAGAAAAATATGTTCAGGTTTTGGATGTAGACACATATTGTTATTTATGTTGAATGTCTTTCCAACTTTGATTTTTAACTTTGGAAATTTACTAGAAGCATTACACTGTTGCAGCTTTGACTACCTCATTGATAAAATAATTTCATTAAGCAAGGCTTTTGTAAGCAGTAATGTAATTAATCCTGCCCGATCATTATTTCATATTTCAAATTTAGCCTTCATGGGTCATACTTGCCTGTCATACTTCCACCTTCCACATTCATAGATCCTCACAACCTATGAGGCAAAGGTGTAGAATTAAACCCATTTTAAGAAACAAATGAGTTTTTAAAGGTTTAATAAATGGCTGAAGGATTACTTTTACAATCTTTACAAATTTTACAAAAAACTCATCATTTTCCCTCATCTTTATTCCAACAATGTCTTTTGATTGAAAACGCGATAGTCCTCCTACAACAAATGGGTCCTTTCATAGCAGGCAGCTCACGGAAACATGAACTCTCAATTTAGCACATTTATATTTCAAGAGAACGTACAGTGACATTGGAGATAGGAGTAGATTTTTTTTTTTTTTTAGACATTTTAAAACTAAGTAATTCATGAAATATCAGTCTAGTCATCAATCATCACTCTTCAGTAAGACTGAATTGCGATACACGGGCCTCATGTTTGGTTGCAGTCTGCTTTCTTTCGAAGCTGAGCTTAAGGCTCTACAACAAAAGAACCACTCAACCAATTCATTCTATTTGACTTGGCCTCTACTTTATGTGAGTGAGACAGTCTTGATATTCTCCTCAGTGGATGATTTCACTCCAGTGATTTTGCTGGCCACATTTGGACGGGTGGCTTATGTACCTAGCACCTGTGTCACATCTCTTAGTGGGATTTTGTGGTGGATTGGTCATCAAACCAGAATATATGCATTAAAGCTCAATCTTTAGCTCATAAAGCTCAGAGGCATCACTGGTGTGAAGATAGGGAAGGTCTTCCTGAGGAAAAAAGCTACTTGCTGCTACTTTTCATAATTAAAAATCCGTCATGTGGTCGTATATGTGACTGCCATGAGCTCCTTCACAATCCTTTATACTAAAAAAAAAAAAGCAATAAAGAAAGAATTTCTTGCCAAAAATGTGTCTCAGCTGTTCCTTTGCCAGGTTATGAGATTAAATACCACTAATACTTGAAGAAATGCCACCATGTAAGCTTAACGGTGTTGCAGGGAATTTAAAGGAGAATTTCAGAATTTCCTGAACTTTGAGGGTCTTCATAAAATACGTCTTGTTTACAACAGTTCAGCCGCTAAGACTCGACAACGACTCAGTATCTGTAAAGTTATTGTGTCAAATACACACAGGTGTTTCACTGCAAGTATCTACTCCATTTTACCAGACGCTTGTTTTAAAATATTGTGAACGCCGTTGGTGTGATAAAAGTGATTTATTTCTAAAGTTCCATGATGCCTCGGGCAATTGCATTGTACAGCCTTGTCAAGAGCCATTCCTAGAGACCGAGTTCTCCACTTGAGTCATTTTCACAAGAGGTATTTTGTGACATTTTAGACCCTCGAAGTTCAGGAAATATGTCTTAGGTTGAAAAATACTGGAATTCTCCTTTAAGTCTTCCAGATTCGTTGAAAAGTATGAATTAATTAGTACTATGGTTGATGTTTCCATGAATACTCCTATTGGCTTCTCTTGGCAAGCGGTGGGAGCAATACTCTTGCCTGTATGATCAGTATGTGAATGTGACAGTGAGCTTAACCTAACATAATAACAGCTCCACTATGGACAGGGTTAGGGCAAAAGTCTTTGAATCACTGTGCAGTTCACACTACATGACTTACTCTTTTCTGATCAGGAGTATTTTCAGTTCAAACTGCTAAGATTGACTAGCGAAAGTGGGGGTCACACACTACATGATCCTTCACAGGGAGAAACCCCCAACAAGTCTGGTCTCCGAAGTAAACACCAAACACACACAAAGTGACATGGGAAATAACCAACGAATATTCCATTTGCGAATTTCAAAATGGACATCAAAACAAACACTATACTTTTCTCTGACATTAAAAAGAAAAAAAGAACATTGTGTGCAAGACAGGACTGGTGCATGTGGGTAGGATGGATTGTCTGCTCTACAAAGAGATGTACCATGCGTTCGTTTGTTTCTGTTCAGGCAGACCAGAGCAATTTTTAAGTTTCTAGGTTGTTCTCCATTCTCCATCACCCCACGTCCTGGGGTTGTGTGAACAAGGCTTAACCTGATTCTGTACAAATTCAACCAAACTCTCCCAATAGAACCTCCAAAGCACCCTTAAGCTGTGATATTAAGGTAATATAAGATAAGTGGCATGCTGATATACTTTTGGTTCCTTTGCCCAGCAGGCCAACAAAGATAGCAGACTGGAATTGCATCATTGCCGTACTTCCTTGTAACGTTTATGGCTGAATTTTAGAGCAACATTAGTTTTCATAGCCAGAATGAATGTAAGTCCTGTCCGCTTTGATGTACCCTGAGATCTGAGGAGGATTGAATGCATCCCCAGGAATGGACAGACATGCAACAGATGCTGCATTTTCCAAAACAGAACAAAAATGACACTTTACAGCGCATGATAGCCGTTGTGAAAATATTAGGCATGTTATTCACTCGATCTGGTTTGACTGATTGGAGGAGTTACACACACACACGCTACTTGTGTGACGGCATTTTTATTCTTTTATGGATGTGCCTCTTTTATGGTTGCAGATAGTACAAAATCCTCTTGTTGACCATTTTCTCACACAAGCCCATGTGAGGCGGTTGGTATAGGTACACATAACAGTAGGTGCCAAACAGCCACAGGGTGCCATTTTCACCCACCCAGGCAGCATACACCGTCTTTCACAGGTTCAAGAGGAATTCCATAACACACTTGTCAAATCTGTGCATTCATAGAAATTTAAGATTTCTCTTGGCAGGCACAGGGGAAAATGAGACCGCCTCACAGCCAAATTGGCATGCTTCCTGTGCTCTAAAGGCATTTGACAGCAGGACAAATAACAGTCAATAATGTTGTTGGCCATTACATCTCTAGTTCAGTCACTCCTTTATTCAATAACCCCCATTATCTACAGCAATTCCTTTGCATTTAGGTAAATTACCATTTTTGAAGTGCAAAAATGAAGGGTTTTGAGGAAATTGTCTCAAGGAGGATGATTCAGTGGGAATGTAATGTGCTGCTGCTGATGAATGGGCATGTCTTTCATTCCATGACATCATGACTTGATTAACTGCTGACACTGACAGGGTATCAATCAAACATGGCAGCACTCGTCATCAGTTGAAGCTTTTATCAGCAGCCTCTCTTCAGGGTTTGTCACAGAGATAGCAGATTAAATGGGAAGTATGATTCTTCTGTTTCGGGGCCACAGTGTGTGAGGTGTTGGGAACGGTAAATATTGGCCATTCTCATGTGGACCAGAGCAATGTTTAGATTTCTGGATTATTAAAAAGAATCCCTTAAACTCTTGGTGGACTAATTTCACCGCTTATCCTCCACCAAACTATCAAATATTAACAACAGCAGGTGTAATGGCTTGTTAGAATGTGAGCGTTTATTCATTCATTACAAACCTGTCGTATTACCTCTGCCAGCGAGGTTTTTTTGTTTATTTGTTTGTCTGCAGGATTATGCAAAAACCCTCCTGGATGGATTTCAATAAACCCTGTTGGGAGGATTGGAAATGAGCCAAGATAAACCCTTTAGAAGTTGGTGTGGGAATGAAAAAAGGGGGATCCATGAGACTGCTGGGCCTTGGCGGAGATACTGTATGTGCTTGTGAAAGAAATTGTCCATAACCCAGCAACCTAAAGGTTTTTTTTTTTTTTAAATAAATTGATTTTAACTACTGTATTAAAATGAGCTATTATTAAACATTAACAAAGCTGAGTCAGAGAGAGACATAACTTTCAGTAAACGCTCACATCTGCAATGAAGCTGCTTAATTTTTTTAAAGAGCTGGTTTGTTATTTGTCATACAGAGTGTAAAGCAAGACGCCAACTGTTTAATTTATTGGATTAGATTGACCTAAAAGCCAAACTCTCTGCTCACACGTTAAACCAGCACTCACCACTTCAGAGCAATAAACAACCAATTTTACCTTTATTGGTATGAGGATGGATGCAAAGTTTAGAATTCTTCTACACGTTTCCTATTTGAAAAATCCCCTCTCAAATCCTTATTTGTTTGCTTATTATCTTGAGTTACAGAGGAAACGTAGAGAGCGAGGCAGCAGCCTCCAGCTGCCGACAGAAAAGCAAGCACAAGGCATTTTTTCGAAGATTAACACAATGGGAGAAGGGGGGTAACGATCTCTAAAACGATGCTTTTGCCTTTGCTCAAGGGAAAATTCATATTGCTTCTCACAAAATGTCATGTTTTGTCTTTCATCTTCAGCTGTTGCCGACCAACAGCATGCGTTTAAACATTTGAACGAAGCTCAACACAATAGACGGGAAAATTAAATGTTGTTGTGACTAAACTCAGGAGCTCTGAGCAAAATTGCTTTCTGTTTGTTGGAAGCTTTATTGCCTCTCGAGTTTTTCAATGAATTTCCTAATCAGTCGAGAAGATCGCCATTCTAACTCCTTCTGCATCTCTTTTCAGTCTGCCTGTCATGTAACTTAACATGCGTCTTTGATTTCGTGAAACATCAGCTACATACAAAAGCGATTTCTCACATTTGCTTTTAGTCCAAGTCAGAAAGAGAGTAAAGTTCTTTTTCTTCTGACTTTGAAATTGTCAGATGTAACACTCTTGATGTTTATTGTTTGATTCAAATAAATCTGGAAAGATGTTGCTACGGAGAGCTCCTGCTGGAATAGGTTAACAGTTGCTCATTAAATTACTACTACTGCTACTTTAACTTGCATTAGTAAAAAAGCCCCCAATCATCCTCAACAATATCCGAAGTTACTTTAGATTTAGATACATAAAGTAGATAGACAGTAGCATGCATGGAAAGACTGAGTAAAATGGTAGCTAATTTGTCAATAAATCAATAAATAGAAAAGTAATCAAATAAACATTTGTTAATTTTAAAGTAAAAGGTAAAAATAGTCTTTTTAAGATAATAGTAATAATAATAGTAATCATCATCATCTGTAGCTTTATCTCTTGGTAGTAATGTGCCCTGGTCAAATTGATCTGTGCATTGCACTGCACCGTTGTAACATCTGGCTTCCCTCTCAGCAAACCCACTACAAAGGCAAATGGAGTTGACGCGAGTGTGACCAATGAAAACCACTCAGCCGTATCCCTCTTCCCCCGAAACATCTCGGTGTGAGTGAGCAGCTGCATGGGTGCGCACATTTGTTTTCTTTTTGCTTTTCCTCAGTTTAAGCAGCGTTTTTTTTTTTTTTTTTTACCAGAATTGAAAATCTATATATACCAACCCTAACCCTTTAAAAAGATGAGACATTGACACCTGTTACAAACCTGCTAACCCGTATGGGCATGACTGACAAATACTAAATCCAGACAGACAGACAGACAGACAGACAGATACACAGGTAGATATATAGTCCCATGAGGAGAGCTTAAACTTCATGTGCAGTCAGAAAATGTCTGACCTACATTGCAGTGCTTTAAGTCTCTGGAAGAATCCGGCATGCAAATCATTCTCTAAAATTCCCCCCAGGAAAAGCTCTCCTGGGGTCCCATCCTCTTCATAATGGCTGATAAACATGTGTTTTAGAAAGAAGTCTGGAAATTCATCTTCCTATAAATAAGGGGTGGGAGCGGGGAGAACATATTTTTCATTCAATTACCCGTAATTTGTCAGTCAGTATCTGTTCCTGAGTGCAAACGTTTGATTGAGCCAGGAAGTGGGTCAACATCTTTGTAGTTTGTTGGCAACAAATAAGTCACGCCTCTCAGGAGGGCAGAAAATAACCTTGGAATGTTCAGTGTTTCAGGTTTTATTCATTAGAAATCAAATTAACTCTTCAGCTCTCACACTGTATTAAGTGCAGTGTGTTTCTCTGTATACTGCATGCATGCGTCCAATGTTGAACTCCTTCCAATTTAATATGTTTAGAATCATTTGTACATAACATTTAGTTAAGGACATGAAAAAAACCCCCAACATATCTCTGGCAAATACTAGTATACCGGTGCTTTCCCTTCAGGTTGTTGATGCTTCAGTTAAAACTAATTTCACCCAATACTCTTCCACCTTTCACATATTTCTTAATTATGTTGATTGAGGTTTCATGCTGTTTGTTTAATGTCAAACTGATTCTGATTTATGGACCCTCAGAAAGATCAGAGCCTAAGGCATGTTTCAGAAGCGGGGTACTCTAAGGAGATTTTTTTCCTCAGCTACGTTGCATTAACATCAGCTCTTCATTTGCAAATGTGGAAAAAAAAGCAGCCAGATCACTGCAGTTATATCTCTGAGAGGTAATAATGACTCATGGTGCGTGGCGATGAGGGTGGTGGTGGCAATCATTGTTATCAGTGGCAGCAATTCAAACAGGATTAAACCACAGAGTTGAAAGATGGCCTTATTCTGTAAATATGAACACAAAGTATCTATACCAATGCTGGAGGCTCTGTTAAACAACAAGCATTGCTTAGACATATCAGTATTTTGAACTGAGTGCTAGCATTAACATGCTAACATGCTCTCAATGACAATGCTATACAACAATATTTTGAAGAGTTAGAGTTTGCTACCTAGAACTCGGATAGTCATGAAGCCAATGGGACATTTATAAAGTATCATTTGCCAATCACATGATGACAAAACGAGAACCGCATCTCCACGCCGGCCATGGGGTTGATGTCCACTCGTTTCGTCTGCCCTGTAAGCTGAGCCGTGTGTGTGTGATGATAATGGCTCCAGCTGTGGATGACAGGATCTGTCCTTTTCTGTTCCATTCGATGTATCTGAAGCTTTCTTTGTCTTGACCTGGGCATCATTACAGGGCAGGAGAGAGCAGATAAAACTTGAAACACAGCTGGTATTTGGCCTAATCTATGTTCCACAGGGCTGGGTGAGATGATCAGCAGCAAGAAAAGGTCAGCAGGACTGCACTGTTCATCACCTGGAGCTGCTGCAAGGAGCCTTGAAGCCTTTTTTTGTGAAATGAATGCAGTTCAGTTGATGGGGAAATAAACAGGTCAGCATCAATTATAAACTGTTCAATACATTCTATATCTCCGGCTGTGTCGTGCCAGTGTCAACCAGTTGTCCATTCCAACAAACTGAGAGGCAGCCTCTAATATTGTCTTGCAACCATCAATAATGGAGGAGAAACTAGTGATGAAAGTGTCTGGATACCTGGAGCTATGAGACTCTACCAGTTACCATGATTTGAACCAGAAACAGCAATTAGTAGAGAGAATTTGAGTACATTTTTTTCTAGTATCGTTGCCTAGCAACTATTTAAAATATGGACGCACTGATGTTTTTTTTTTTACCTCAAACAAGGCAGTACAGTGCACCTCCTCTGTGTGGCCGGTTCCAGTCCGTCTGCCAGCTGGTTGATCCACCACTCGGCTGCAGACTGAGGTACAACTCAGATATCCAAGGCCCATAGAGAATGAATTCTACTGACTTTAGTGATCCATGTGTTTCTACTGGATGGATTTGCACAAAATGTCACACAGACACTCATCATTGCTCGAACATGAATACAAATGAAGTGTTAACAAAAACTCACTCAGGAAGACTATCTCTGCACGCAAGTCACAAGCATTCTCACACATTATCACAAAGCTCCACTAACTCGTTCTCCTCTTCCTCCACTCACGATCAGTCACGCTCTCCTTTAGCCAATATCTCGTAAAGCTGTGAAATTTGAATGAATTCTCTGTCTCTCTGCCATCGTTCAGCTGTCATTTCAGCACTGTGAAGATTTTTCATCCCATCCCAGCCCCTTCATCGCCTCAGTCATTTCCAATCAAACCAATCAGATGTTTCCTCTTCCTCCTGACATCGTGCAGCGATCCATCATCCCCACCACCAGTTTTATTTTTTTTCTCTGTTAGCAACGGTATCTATATAATGACAAAGAGGTCTATGCACTGTGTTACTGAACAGCAGGAAAGGCATGCTGTCCAGCTCACTCTGGCCCAACCATTCTGTCGGATAATTCAACTTTCGCTTTACCTTTTCTTTTTTTCTGTTTCGGTTGAAATAAAGCCTCAATATGCAGAGTAAGTAAGTGTAGAGGAAATAATTTAGCAAGCCTTGCTAGTGGTTACACTGGTGATATGTTGATATATGGGTGGCTGTGGCTCAGATGGTTGAATGATCAGAAGGTTATTGGTTCAATCGCAGACCCTGCAAATAATGTGTAGAAAATGTCCTTGAGCAAGACACTAAACCCCTAATTGTTCCTGATGCTGCGCCATCAGTGTATGAGTGTGTGCGAGTGGCGGAATGAAAAACCATGCAAAACCTGTTGTGTAAAAGTAGGCTAAGTGGTCAAAACGACTAGAAAAGTGCCATTTAATTACAGGACGGGACAGGCTACCATTAAATTCTGACTTTATTTTACAAACGGCTCCTTTGAGAACTGCTTGATGGAATACCGTGAGGCTGGCATAAACCCTCATGTGACTCTTAAAAAGAACTGTATCAACTTTAGCGAGCCATTAACTTTTCATCAAGGACATTTCATGCATGTCAATATGTAACTCAAAGCACAGCTGTGCATATGAGTCCGATGATATAAATAAAGATGACTCCCTCTCTCACATTGTATTAGAATGAAGCCCAAAAAAATCCCTGATCCAAGCTCTGCCATCTTGCAGTGGTGATGGCATTTGAAGCCACTGGCTGTGCAGTTGTCGGTATCTGGTTAGTGTCCGTACAACAGATAATGGCTGAATCATGCTGTTTTACTTTGTACACGTACAAAGTCAACTTAGTTTGGCCCATGTTCCATCTAATATGATTAAAAACTGCCTCTGATGACAATCTGCGTGTTGTTTATGTACTACGACACACACATCATGACCGAAATACAATAAGCTGGCAACATCATGGCTGAGGATTTCTGCTTTCCTTCTGTAATCCACCAATGGCAGTCCTCAAAAAACAAACGCTGACAGTCCAGGTCTTCTATATCAATAACCTAAGGAGCCACTCCTGACAACTTGCGGGGGTGGGCTTAATGTCTTCCTGGGAATCCATGTCTGGTTAAAACAAGTATTGCTGAAGTACTCTAATGTTAGATGTTTGCCACCGTGCAGCATATAGTAGACTAGTTTTAAAGTCGGAAAAAGACACAGCTAGTATGTTCCCGTTTGCTCCAGCTACGGACTAGGGGCAGAGCGGTGAGCAGAGATGGAGTCGGACTAACGTAGCACATTCATAGATCCCCACAATCTGGGGAGGCAAAGGTGTAGAATCACATTCGAGACAATGCAAGACAGCAAAGGAATTTTTTCATGAGAAAAATGTGTAGTTTTATTCAATTCAATTCTGTTCCTTTATTTGAAAAGGGACTGTGCATATTCATTACCATTTTGATAAATGCAAATTAGCACCCAAATTAGTTGACGGGCAAGTCTTCATCATTTTCCCCTTCGCCTGTTGTTCATGGGCATCGTAGAATAAGTTAAACCAACAAAAAGCACAACAGGTAAAAAAGTGAAAAAGGAAAAAAGCAAAAAGCACAAGTTACATAAAATGCAGTTAAACGACATTGGAGGACAAAGTCAGAGCAGGAGGCAAACCATGCAAAATGTTGTAAACTATCCAGATATTTCTAAAATTAAATGAATGAGACTGAGACTGAAATGAGTTTTTAAGGTTTTAATCAATGGCTGGACAGAACTTCAATGAGGAGGAGATAAGGGAGGAGAGCTATACTGCAGCCCACAGTAGGGCGGGGGCGATAAATATGTTTTGACTTAATGTGGTCTGGCTGTACACTCAGTCTTGTATTTACAGCACAACCCTAAACCCTAATCTGTTTCCCCTCTATAGGCATGCAATGGATTTGTCACATGACTTTTTACACATCTGGATGATGATTTTCAAACAAAATAAATCAGGATGCAGAAATCATAGCCATCAGTGGTGCCTGCAGTGTTTGGACAAGATGCAGGGCACAAAGGTGCCGAGATGCTTGAGCGACTGAGACAAGCAAAGAGAGACAAGTGAAGACACAAGGCAATATTTGAGCTGGAAGTAGGCCATTACTGGAATCAGTATATGTTTCTGGACTTTACCGCTCTGATTAAACGGTGTGTGTGTGTGTGTGTGTGTGTGTGTGTGTTTGTGCTATCTCACCGTCTTGATTCGTTTTACTGTCAAGCTCCGTGTGGGTACCAGCAAAAAAATGTGATCAGAGATAATCTGTCTCGTTGAGATGGCAGCCAGGCAGCAAACAAGTTTGGAAATCTACCAGAAATTTAATCATGCAATGTAACAGGTACGAAGAGAGAATCACAAGTGGAGTCAAAGCAATAAACTGGGAAGAGATGGAGGGAGTCAGGATTGCATTATTTAGTGCTGTACTCGCAGAGATAAGCACATTTGTGGCTTTAGAGGGTACATTTATTTCCATAATGGACATTTGAAGATATGGACGTACGAAATTTTTCATCTTCAAACTTCCTTCCTTCAAGTGTGCAAAAATATCTTTGAAACGAAGACAACCCCTGCAGCGATTAAGATGGCACTTTAAAAGATTAATGAGGTTTGACCTGAATAAATTCTGGTCTGGTGAATTTAGAAAGTGGAAAGAAAATGTTTTTATTTTTTCCAGAGGAATGTGATTCTCATTTAAACGTGCCTTAAATAGATAAATGCTCCACACAGGGGACAAAATTGTTAAAGTTCTATAACTTTAAATTGACAGATTAGGGAAGTGTGCTCTAACAACTAGGAAACAAGGAGGCACAAGGGATAAGGAACAAAGAGAAATAAGAGAAGAAAAACTGTAATACACGTTTGTGTAAGCATTCAACAACACTGATTCGTAGTGGCTGTGGGCTCATTTGTTTTTTTGCAAATTCAAGTGACTTCTGCTGCTCCTATTCGTATAGGAAAAAAAAAGAAAGCTATTTCTAATTTTTGGTGGCAGTGGTAGTGAAAGCAGTGGAATATTTTTTTCTTTTACCGATATAACAGCTGACAGTGGCTGAGGGGAGAACAGATTTAAAATTTGACATCGGCAACATGAATGGCTGATTAGGCTCATCGCAAACTCCGGTTGGTTTAACAGAAAAAGTGAACGTCAATATGCCTTTTATCTTGTGAGGGTGAGAGAGGAAGCAATAGGTTCCCCCGATTGAACCCACACAGAGCCCAATTTCAACATGTTTCATGTCAGCCTGTCTGCTTCAATCCCCATGAACTGCACACACGCACCCACACGAGAGACAGATACAGAATTGTAATAAGAACTGAACACACCGAATAAAACACGAAACGCTTCCCTGAGTTGTCCTAAAACGGCATGCTGCTCTTTCCAGGTCGCACATCAGTCAAAACACAGAAATACAACTTAGGTCATCAGGGATAAAGTGAAAATATCTCATGACTGAGGGTTCTCTTGTTGTTACTTAACATGAGGATCACATCTCCTCACCAGGGTCATTTGACGAAGCCATCCATGAATATTTAACTCGGCTGCTCAATTTGGCCTAAGTTTGACCAAAGATAGCAGGGGAAACTCAGGCGTTACTTAAGACTCTATTTGATCCACTCCGGTGGTCAAACAGAGTCAGTGTGCTGCTTTTGTGCTTGTTGACTCACTGGATAAACTCTGCCATGCTAAATGGAACATAACCTTACACAAATTTTAACAAGTTTTACAGGTATTAAGGGCAATTTCAGGTTAATACGGCTGCCTTGAAAAAGGATGTTCTCATTGCCTTCTTCTGTCAAGGGATTTGAACAAATCCTGTTGGTTAGAGATGCTATGGAAACCTGCCTTTCATGAGCTGGGGAGTTTTCTGCCTTATAGGCGATCGATTTAGCTGCATGGAGTCTCTCTCTTGGGCATTTGATGGGAACTATATCCCATTATGTCACTATGTGTCTCACCCGCTTCTAAATAATCCCATGTGTGGTTGAAAAAGTCAACTCTGCATCTGTTGAGTCTGAGCTGCTGTACGGCTAATTTAAGGACAATTAAATATGCTAGAGATGCAAGTGGCATTAGTCTACCATTAGTTGTCTAAGAAAGGTCAGCACCAAGGGAGTCTTGCAACCTTTTACAACCACTTCCTGATCCCATGGGAAACTTGGAAGAGTACTGATCAACCAGCCTGGCATGAATGGTAGTAAAATACATATTGATAAGTCTATCAAAAGGCAGCAGGCTGCTTTGAAAGTGTTGTGCTTGTTTGTATGAGTTTTTCTCAGGTATTTCCTTTAATATGATAAAAAAAAAAGTGACAGAGACATAAAAACAAAGGTTTAGGACTGCATGATCCTTGAATATTGTTTGATGTAAGTGCTGTGTGAGAGAGACAGCTCTCTGAATTACAACAAAAGCATAGCTTAAAAATAACCCTGAAAGCACCATAATAAAAAATGGTTAGAGCCCATCGTCTTTCTGCTGGCTTGACTTCTGTCATGGTTAGTATATGCAGTAGGATCAATAAGCGTACTTTTTCGCTAGAGGAGAACCGCTACAAATGAAACATGGGGATTAGATACATTAAAAAAGTCCCGTCCGGCCTGGAAGCGAACCCAGGACCTTCATGTTGTGAAGCAACAGTGCTAGCTACCGAACTGCTGTGTGGCCCTAACAAAGAAAATTAGTGTAAAAGCCACTTGTGTTCTCGAAAAAAACGGTGACAGGTTATTCATTTGGGCTTTCGTGATTTTCAGAACATTTAGAGAGATGGGAGATGGGAAATGCCATTGGAAAAAGTCAACGGGGCTATTTATCAATGGTTGTTTTCTGGTCATTACACTGTAAACCTGTTTCCTGCTTCAATCACACTGGACTAGTGTTCATAAAGGTGCAGAATTTTGCATTTTCCGCACAAAGGCTACTTGTACTTACTGTTAGTATAATAGGCAGTAGTAGCCCCTTTCTTACCCTCCCTCTGTGCTAGATTGATGCGTGTGCTCCCCTGTGTGCCTCGAGTCTCCTGTTTCCTGAGTATTTATTCTCAGTTTCTAGTGTTTTGTTTCTACATCTCAGTCTCCTGGTCATTTTTTTTTTCAATGTTCTGGCACGGTACGGTTTGCTGTTTAAGGGTTCCATAGGTACAGCTTATGACAATGGAAATGCAAAGAAATGCGTAGCGTACCTCACTGAACTGAACTGTAGTTAAGTGGGCATATGTGTCAATATAAGGAGTGTGAGGACACTGGAAACAGAGCAGTCAAGTCAGTCTGTCAGTCATTTATATACATCAAATATAAAAATGCTTATGGCTTTTTTTTTTTTCCGAAGCAAGATTTTATCCTTATTTGTCTCCTGGGAAACATACAATTTTAATGTTAAAGTATTGAGAAGACGTGTGGCCTGCAAAAATGGGACAGGTGTTTACCTTGGTGACTAAGGAATGAAGGAATATGTCATAATCTTTGTTCACATCATGTTCAGCTCTGCCACAAGGATGACTAGACTCAGGACCTTCGACTCGTCTCCTGAAAGGACGGGCCAAGAATGAGAAACACATGACGCAAATAAAGAAAATAAATCATTAGCGAAAGCCTCACAGTCTCTAACAAGGCACACAAGGAATAAAACCTTCAAAATAAAACCATCAGTGACAAACTAGAAACCTCACATGACAAACACATGACGATAAACGACAACAGTCTAGACGAAAGACTGAAAACCGTAAAACAGCGTCCCGTTCTACACCCATCCATACCGAGTCCGTTTCAGCAAGGCTTATGAAAGAACGATAACCCCAGGAAAGTTCTTTTTATCAGGGCAAACTGAGCTGCTGAGGTAGAGAGTGGAAATAATTTTTGTTCACACGGTTATCCAAAAAAGAAGTATAGCAAAATTTAGGTCAGGAGTAATTCAAAGAAATGCAAATATTAAATTCTAGTTTCCGTCGTGGGCCGCTGCCAAGGGACAGGAGGCCCACTAAGGATATCACCTAAATGCTAAACAGATTTTCTCCATGTGGCACTTTATCACTTTATGAGCTTTGCATGCTGAGTTTTCATTGCAGGCCCTTTGGCTGTTTACCAGCCTGACAGATGTTACTGGAACCAGGCTGAGCCTCTTTCTGTCAACTACCCAACAGGATTTACAGAATGCAGGCACTGAACTTGTGAAGCACGCTGGTATGGGCAATTACAAAAGTGATCCTACACAGTCGAGAACAAAAAGAGATGAGACAGATTTTAAAATTGGCTCGTGTCAAGCCGCAGACACCGCTAGACGACAAGCTCTGCGTTGTCCATAATGGTGGCCACAGGGACTCGCCATTAATGATGTTATGACAATAAATGGCGTTTAGCTCAGCTCCTCAGAAGCTCTAGATACAGCTTTTCTCATGGACTGAGTAAATTCTGTTGCTTGCTGATTCTGGCCCCAGCTCAGGTGGATTATCTTAGCAGGGTGCCCTGGGGCAGAAGTGTGCAATAGGTTCCCGTTGACTGCTCTCTTTACGTTTTGAGCCGTGGGCAGATGAATTATTTTGGCTAGAGTCCCACAGCCTGACCAGTACTTCTGGGATGGCATATTGTCTGTCTCCAGGTTTGGTCGGTTAGTTGATGTTCCTTTTATTTACAACACACATTTTTTCATGAATATATTGCTGGAGTAAACATTCATGTTCTTTAAGTACTGATACTACATTATGGATGTCTAAATATAAATCCTGTATTTAAGATTATTTGCTGCAAAATGACGATGGTAGTGTTGCTTTCACTGTCAACTAATACAGACATTATTTTCTGGACTAATGGTCAATTTGTCCATAAAATGCAAGAAAATGTATGAAAACAATCAACATAAACCCAAAGATATTGATATGGTTTTATGAAGGAGTATTCAGACTTTTTTTTTCGTTTAAAACTTCTGTAACCAATGAACACGTGATGTCTTTTGATTAGCCCAATGTGTATATAGCATATTATAGTTGTGAACGATTGATTGTCCCTCTGGGTGAGTTTGTCGCCAAGAATGCATCATGTTCTATAACACATTAGTGAGAACTGTCTACTGTATGTCAGGAAGTTAATTGAAGAGCTCAGAGAAAAGACATCTTTTCAGCTTCCAGCTAATAAAAACAAGGGTTAAATTTGTTGTATTCACTGTAGAGGAATTTTCTCAATCTGTAAAGGAAAACTTAATCCAGTTTATCAGAAATATTCACTTTGTTTGGAAATAACTCTTTAGATTCTTTCAACATTAATACTTTATTTCTTATACCATGCCGTCTACAGTAATTCCTGCAGGCATGTCTGCAGCCGTTGATTAAGATAAGAGCTATTCTAATCACTTGTTACATCTATCAGACTGTAAATTCTCTCTCTGCCTTTGCTGTGTTCATACTGTTATCTGCGCCCTTCCACCCCTCCATCCTCACACAGCTTTCGCAGACTCATCAGCTTCTCCGCACAATCATTAGCAAGTCCAGACGCCGGCGGAGGTGGGGGATCACGCTCCCGCCGCGGCTGCTCAGCTCAGGGCAGACACTCGTCAATCACAGAATCTCCCTGTAGATTTAAAGTCTAACGCTCTCTGATAAGACACAATTATCACATATCATCTGCTGATGACAACCCATTCAATCCAGTCTTTCCATGCATGGTGTAAATAATTGACTTGACGGGAGATTTTATATTTATTGTTTATTTTTTATCTCTTTATTTTTTTTTTTAACCTTTCTTATTTTCATTTATTGTGTGCTGTGGGTGCACTTTATCCTGCTCTGTACTCTCCTACTGTAGCAACAACGCAAATTCCCCCACTGTGGGACAATAAAGGCATTATCTTATCTCATCTTCTCTGTAACTGTCACTCATCTTTGCCTCGTTCACTTGTCCCTTCTGATTGAATTAAAACTGTCAGACAAATGGGGTAAAATGACAGTTTTCCTTTTGGGATGTGTAGTGCAGTAGAAGTTCTACAAAATAAGCAAACTACAAGTAAGTTAGATTTTGATAGTATTGAACCGTAAAAAGTATTATGATGATATAGTTATGATGCCGTTGTGGTTACTCCGTGTTAATAAATACCACGTAGAAAAGGGTCTGTGTGCGGTCTATGAGTTCATTGGACTTGAAATGACAAATTGAGGCAGCTTTTTAATCATTCAAAATTTCCAAAGCTTGTTTTTACAAGTTCAGTGAACATAAACTCTATAGGCAGCCCAGACAAGTCAAAACAATGTCCTCATTTGAACAGTGTAGACACTTTAGTGGTTTTGACAGAGGACGCCATGTAAAAACTATAACACAGGACCCTTGATGCATATTCCCACACAAACTGTTAATTAAATTGTGATAATTTGTGTTTAAAATTACTTAATCGAATTCAAAAAATTAAATGACTTAATTAAAATTAATTAATATACAGTCACTCTGGGGCTTTTGTGAGACCCCGTGGCAGTTGCCTTGCTTTAATTAAACCGTAATTCTATACTTTTTAACACAATAAGATGCCACAATATTTATAATATTTCACATACTTAAGACAGTTTCTGTCCGGAACTTCAATACCGTAAATGGAGTGTTCGAACCTTGTGTCTCCCTGTTTTGGCAGTCACAGTAGTTACCCAATTATTGTGAACATGCCTTTGAAGACATATTCGCTGACGTAATGGTGAGCGAGTGCCACGGAATGTCTCGACAGACACCAGCTTAAAAACTGTAGCGCAAAACCTACAATTTGCAATATGTGAACTCCTTCGGCAAGGGCTTGATGCCAACATGTTGCATACTGTTTCATAAATATATTATTCATTCATGTAAATAATATCTATTATCATTATGTCTGATTGAAAATGAAAAGCCATCACAAAGGATTAGATCAGCTCTCCATTCTATCTGACAGAGTTTCTTATAGAGTTTCTTATATGCATTGCTCTTGTCAGTGGATCATTTTTGTAGTACAGTGCTGATTTTGTTAACGACTGATACGGTGCTGCCCAAATGCAGGTGAGAAAATAAAATTCCATCAATGACTTATGAATAATAAATCCCATTATAAGAGTGAATTGGAGTCTGTTTATCATATGATCTCCTTCTGTCCACACTGTAACATTGTCCCACTCTCAACTGCTCTGACATCCAACTTGATCCAGTTATTCAAAACTGCCCAAGTTGATTTTCTCCTTGTTTTTTTATTTTCAAATTTAATTTTCGAGTAATTTAACTAACTTGATTTGTTCGTAGTGTGCAGTTTTACTATTATACATTGAACCAACAAACAGCAAACAAATGCCCTGTATAAAGGATCGTGATAATGGTCACAGCCATGATAGAATACAGAGATGACATATTTACAGATCACGTTGTCACGCCAGTTTTATTCAGTAGTTCGCCCCTTTAACACACGTAAATGTGTAATTTAACAGACGAGGGGAGGCTGTGTTGACATCAATGAAATGCTCACGTATGAACGTCACATGTTTATGAACAGGCCGGTGTGGATAGAATACGCTGTCACTTAAATCTGCAAATTCAAATATAAAGTGTGATTTCCTTATTTGACAACAGTACACAGACACGTGTTTGTGTGCTCATGTGTCAATGGGCGCAAGAGGAGCATACATTTTCTTTGCATGCAAACAATGAGGTATATATATTCACAGATTTGTCCAACTGGAGGATCAAAGTCCTTTAAATCAGCTCGAGTCTTCTCCCTCATGTGTCCTTGAGGACACAATCATCTCAGAAACTCAACACTCAGTATAGCGAGTATAGTTTTCCTCCATGTCTGACATGAAAACGTTTTTAATTTTCTCTTTTTTTGTCTTTTAAATATAGCAAATATCAAATATCACTATTACTTAAAAAACAATTCAGTTAATGTGTCATATTTTTTCATTTCTGCCTTTAATGTACGAAATAATGTACACAATTACACCAAAGAAACCAAACACAAACACAGTTAAGCGGCCCGCGCACTGGACAACCTAATCATTACTCATATTTTCTCTTTCTAAATATCTTGGTAGTAATTTGCTCTTGTTTTCCATTATCAATTCACAGTCAGTGGAGTCCTTTGAGTATACTCATGATGCAGATGCTGTGGCCAGTGTGCAGATTCACTATCACATTTCAGACAAGTGTCTTGAGTGCTCTTAGAATTTCATTTAGGAGTAACATCTATACGTATTTAGAACAAATTACTAAAGAGAGCCGTATGTGCACCGACTGTCAGAGGCAAAGACAGGCAGAAAGTCATTGTGTGACAATTGTATAACAATTTTTCGTGGGAGTCAATCTCGGAGCATGCGAGGAAATTGGGGCACATCCCACTGCGTAGTCCATCATGATTACGTTGTTTTCAAAAGCCAGAGAGATATTTGATATTCTGTGTTGAGTTGAGGTGAACACACCATCACAGCACTAAAGACAAGGTTCTCCCTTCAGTTCTGTCACTCCTCCAGCTCCTCCGTCACAGTAAGCCAGTCGTCCGGGTCACACGTCCATTTGGACCAGCACCAGAACAGGTGGTGCCTCGGCCACTTTGGTCTTGCGACGCAGCAGATGAGTCAGGCTTCTGAAGGATGGCGTGGCGTGGAGGAGGAGCTCCTTCAGACCTGCCCGAAACTCTTGGCGAATCAGGCAGTAGAGCACAGGGTTGAGGCAGCTGTTGGTATGTGCCAAACACACAGTCAGGGGGAAGGCGTAGGCCTGTGCATTGTAGAAGGCCTTGCTGAAGGGCACAAGGTCAAACTTTATGAGCACTCCCCACAGAGTCAGCGCCTGATTGGGAAGCCAGCACAGAAAGAAGGAGAGCACCACAATGACGATGGATTTGGTCACTTTGGAGCGGCGGTTTTGCCGGCCCTGCTCGGCCTCTGTGCCGGCTGCGCCTGTGATGCGGCGGCTGAGGATCAAGCGCAGCAGCAGCAGGTAGCAGACGGTGATAATAATCAGAGGGACGAGGAAGCCCAGCAGGACCTTTTGCAGCTGGTATAGACCCAAAAGAAGCTGTGGATCCCAGCTGCCGGAGTCTGGGAAGCGAACCAGGCAGAGCTCTTCATCTGACACTTGGGCGCTGGTGGAGTAGATGGCATGAGGCAACGTGGCCAGCAGAGAGACGGCCCAGATACATAGGCTGGTCCACTTGGCCCTGGTGGCCGCCGCCCGCCGGCTGTGCATCTTCAGCGCAGAGGAGATAGAGTAGTAACGTGCCACGCTCATTGCAGTGAGGAAGAACACGCTGGCATACATGTTCATGGTGGTGACAGAGCTGATGATTTTGCACATCACACGGCCAAATGGCCAGCGGAAGTCCAGAGCAGTGTCCACTGCCCAGAAGGGAAGAGTCAGAACAAACTGGAGGTCGGTGACAGCCAGTCCCATAACAAAACAGTTAATAGATGACTGCTTCTGTCTGTATCGCGAGTGCAGCAGATAGAGAGCCAGCGCGTTTCCTACCAGCCCGAGTGCACAGACTATAGAGTAGACACATGCTATCATCACACGCACCAGCAGACTGGAGCTGTCCCCCTGGAAATCCATGATCGAGTCCTTGGTGAGGAGCTGCAGCCAGCAGTGCAGTGACAGGTTACTGCTGGAGCAGTTTCTGGAGCAGTTTCCAGCGTTTTCCTCCTGTAGCAGCTGCTGCTCACATGGCTCTGGGGCCACTGTCTGAACTCCAGTCTCATTCAGCTGCATGGCTGGACCCTTTTTTCTCACATCTCAGCCGGCACAAAAAAGTTGGGCAGCCGTGTGTTGCCAAAGAGAGAGAAAAAGCTCTGACGCTCTGATGGGAGCATTTTGAGGGAGTCCTGATCCGTCTGTGTCAGGCTATCTCTCTCCCACGGATGCAATCCTGCGCCCGAGTCTCTCCAGACGACTCACTGCTCTGTGCGCCACGACCGTTTATAGGCTCCACGGGAGCGCGCAGAGCCGAGCCGTGCGCTCGACGCTCCTCTCCTCTCCTCCGCAGCGAGATGATTGGACCGGAGCAAAATTCACGTTCCGATGTCTCGCAGCATCAGCTCCGTCAGGTGAGGCTTGACGCATTTCGGCAGCGGAGCGGCACCTTGGATAATCAGGTTTGCGCTGCGCGAGGAGACGCAGAGGTGTGGAGAGGATGTCGACACGCTCAACTTACATACATCTGTTTATCTTGGGATGAAAGACAAAAACAGTGACGTTACTCTGGGCTGTGTTTGTGAGCGAGAATGACGCACACTGAGTAGAAATCTGGCGCACTCCACGTTTTTTATTTTGCTTGTAACAAATCCCATGGAGAGGAAAAGCGGTCATAAGAATCTTCTGCCCCTTCTGAAGATTGTAAATAACCCACGAAAACAGCCAAACTATGTGAGATTGTTGACAGTAATCCTAATCATTCTGAATTGTTTTCAACATGACAGTTGTTCCTAAAAACTCATGTCCCAAAGTTCCAGATGCTGTTTTAGTTATTAATGTTTTCGACTCAGAAATGAGCATGTGAACTCCAGCTGTGAACACCAGATAGATTTTTGTTACATCATCAAGCTGTTTTATTCATTCAGATGAGTTTTGCAGAAACTCTCGACCCAAATGATTACAAGTTGCGTTTTAAAAAAAGATAAAAATTCAGCAATTTAATTAAAAATCGAGAACCCGTTGCATAAAATCACTATATTAGTGCTGATAGTCTTCAGGCTGAGAATCTATTTACTTCGCACCAAGTGTTGCAAGTTTTGAGAAAGTGCTTCCGTCAATCTGGCAAAGGTGCTGCATGTGCAACCTGTTGTAACATTGTAAAAATAAGATAGTTGTTTTTACATGTAATATTTAATGTCAAGCCTGCATCAAATTTCAAAGTTCGAAAAAAGACCATTTTTATTTTTCATTAAATAATTATCTCAACTTGTCTACTTAAATTATGTGAGATTAAAATTTTAAGGCAGCCAGACACTACATTTTTAAAGCTAAAACAAATATTTATTTTTTTAAAGTTTGTCCCTACGACATGTTTTTGAAATCACTTCCTCTGTCTTTGTCTGTAGCTCCTCCATTTGGGCTTTTGAGCAAATTGAAAAGACGTGAAAAAATTAATCTGCCAGCTCGAATCCCTCGGTTCATGCCGTCCTAACAACATTTAAACCCCAAAGTGTGCGCACACTGACATGTGTCTGGTTAAATGTTCCGCGCATTTAAATCTCTGATGCAGTTTGCACATCCTGTTTACAAAGCCCCCTTATGCTTCACAGGTTGGACACAACACACTTAGATCTGAAGGACACCTCACATCAACGCTGCCATCAAAATGTGGATAAAGTCATCAGATTGGGTTCACAGGAAAAACATCCCAAAATTCATCCATGTAAAAAAGCAAGAAACTGACCAAAGTTTTTAGCAAACCTTTAGACCATGTTTTTAATTCCCTCGGCACAATGCCTGGGATGTCTATGCAGCATGACCCGGGTCTCGAATTCACAACCTTTGCCAGCGATGGCACAGTGACTGATTAGGTGTAACATAACGATTCTTCATTGAGCAAGAGCATGCAGAGTTAACGGTCCTGCTGTACAATTCGTGGACAATCTTGGTCCTCTACCTCTTACCAGATGAGGACATCTGGGCAACGTCTAAGGAAATGTGTGAAAATAAACAACCAAGAAGAGGATTTGAAATTCCAGGAGGGCTTGAGAGCAGCACCGCTCGGCTCCAAATAATCGAGATCTTGTCTGGTGTCGTCCCAGCACAGACAGCAGAGCGTGACAAGCACCCCAGTGTCACTCGCACTCAGCAGATGTGGGCTTGGGGAATGTCAGACTGCTGAAAGGTTTGTCGTGATTGATGATCCACATTTGCATTCTGTGAGGGTGCGAGCTGTTTAAAAGGCAACGTCCGTCCGACACCGTTTTCCTCCAGTGACCCATCTCCAACAGACCCACTAGACGAGGATGCTGATTCACCCTGTATGACACGCACGTGAAATGAGAGACGCATTAAATGGACGTGTTTTGATGTCTGTTTGCTCTAAGAGCAAGATCAGACATAATGCTAACTGAATACTGACATATTTCTGATAGTATATAATCTCACTTTGGCCGCGAATGGTTAGTAGTTCCCAGCGCTGGCCGGGGGCTCAGAGTCAGAATCACTTAGAAAATGATTAGTATGAGTGTCATTTGACTAATATATGGTGAAGGCCTAACTCTGGGGATGCATCCCATCTGTTGTGACCAGACGCAACTCCACATCAATCTAAATGCTTATAGGACCATTTGCATCCATTATCCCCCGAGCTCCAACTTTGTGTCTTTGTTTTTGTCTGAAACAAATCATGGCTCGATTCCACTTCATGTTATACCTCATGGGATGGGATGTAACACGCAATAATCAATAAGAAATAAGAATTGTAACCGACACTGCATACAGACTGCATACTAAAAGCACCAAAATTAATGGATTTGGTTAACTTTAGAACTATTTAAACCATGAAAGGAGCCAAAAAATACTTGTTGCCAAACGGTATCCAGAGGTTGTTTTAAATGACCAAAACATTAGTGACTGTATTGATTGTAGTGATTGTAGGTAGGGTCATAGAATGCACGGAACAGAGCTGCTGCTGCCCCTCTAAGCACATAGGAGAACTGTGGACATGCTTCCAGCAGAATGCTGACAAAAGAATCCTTCTTCTTGATTGTCTTTTACTGAGTCGTCTTCGTTGGTTGTATTTCAATGTCACCATATAATACAAATGTAAAACATGTTTTCAGGCCTTTTGTTCTATCCCGGCCGTGGTAGTAACATGGAGGTGCTAGATGAGACCTTCTCCCATGTAACTGTAAATTGATTATTATAAGATTTCGTATGCATTTCGGTTTTTGATTTAAGGTGATAGCGCACTAATTTCAACACCGTTACAAGATTATATTATATGTTTGCAAATAGACGATCCCAAATTCTACCCACTGGACCTTTAAGAGGAATATGTATGTTTAGAAAACAGTTAGTGAGAAAAAAATGGGAAAAAAAGTCACTGCATTTCTGTGAAATACAGCTTTAGTGAAGAAATTTAAAAAATGTAAATCAGTATTTTGGTTCAAACGAATCGTTAGAAATAACATTTTGAATAGATGCGGGATGGATATGACATGGAATAACATGGCTTGGAACAGGCTTTGCAAAGTGCCTTGGATCACAAGTATTGTTCTTTTTTGTTTGCTTGTTTTGTTCATATTGTGTTTTAATTGAGAAAGTATAAAAAGGGATACGACTAGATTTTCTTTCAACAACTTCATCATAGACCCTTTCAGACATGGAAAATGTTGGTACACATAATTCTTCTTCTTTTATTGTACCTATCCCTGCGATGATATCCTGTGTATCCTTTATTTTTTTATAGTCTGGTGCCATTTAACCTGTTGGAAAAATAGAAACAAAAAATGCCACTTAATTATTTTGCATGCATGTCTACACACTTTAAGCTTTTCACATGTCAAAGCTGTTCACATTTTAGTGGAAACGGCAACATTGGGGGAGGTTTTTTTTCATCACTGTTGTCATATGATATACATACTGTTTAATCACAGTTTGATCAATCTAAGCATTTACAATACTTGGTCAGGTTTATTAAAGACAGCATTATGGTTTGGATTGAAATGGGTGACATATGTGATATAAGTTCAAAACGTTACTTATGGAAATTATATGAACAATATGAATTTTGTTTTACACAGAGGATGTGAAAAATGATTTTTTTGCTCAAGCTCCACTGGTTTCTTGACTCATCCTTCTCCAAGGTCAGACTTTCCTACTCTTTATACTGTATACTGTATACTTAGATTGCTGATAGTTGGACTTTTGGCCTTCTGTAAACAATGACGTAAACAGTGAGCCATTCACTTGTGTACCTTTTCTCCTTTTTTTTTTTTGTATCGGCTTGAGCCTCCAGCTCCCTGGTGACACGGTGCCCGGTTAATGAAACCTTGGTTTGTTTGCACTGTGGGTAGGATGTGTGTTGACTAAACCTCTGCAACATCCAAACACGCTTCTATCATGCTGCATCTGAGCTGACTGGATTGAGAGGTTTGCTCTTTCCTATCTGATGAGTTATTTGGCCCCTGGAAAGCTAAAATTACCCCACTTGTGTTTCGGAGTGTTTAGTAGGAAGCAACTGGACTTCTTAGCTTGTTTGAAGACGTTTCGCCTCTCATCCGAAAGGCTTCTTCAGTTCTGAGGGTCAGTGCGGGAAATCCAGGTATTTAACCCAGAGTGGGTAGAGACAATCACCAACAAAGAGGACGTGGTTGAAAGCACCAGCCTGGGGGGGCGATCATCTGGCTAGGCATCATGTGAGTCATTAAGGTCGCATGAGCCCAGGTGTGAATCACTCGAGAGTGTTTGCCCCTCACCCCTGGTTCCGTGTGACACCTTGGGTTCACATGGCCCCAGGTGTGTATGAGGGTTAAACCGCCTGGGGAGGGCTCCCAAGACAGCATTGTAGGTTGCAGACAAATGGTGTCTTAGTCACCCAGGTATTTAACCCACTCTGGGTTAAATACCTGGGTTTCCCCCACTGACCCTCAGAACTGAAGAAGCCTTTCGTTTGAGAGGCGAAACGTCTTCAAACAAAATAAGAAGTCCAGTTGCTTCCTATTAAACACTTCGAGATTAAGATGACCTGGGTGACTGGGAACCTTCACGGACACCCTACTTGTGTGTTCTCATTAAAATCTCCACAAACGCATGGCTCAACGGCAGAGAACCAGCTCCTCTGGCCAGGACTCGGTAGTCCACTTACACTTAAAGGGAGAAGGGACACTCCTTTGAGGATGATAATGTGCATGTGCTGGACAGGGAGGATTGATGGTTTGAGAGAGGAGTAAAGGAGGCCCTCTGTGTCAAGCTGGAACAGCCATCACTTAACAGAGGAGGAGGCCTCAGACATCAACTGTCTGCCACATACAATGCAGTTTTGAAATTCTTCCCCAGGAAACTTAACCACAGTTCACACCTTGGCTCATGTGAAACCAACGACTCACATGATGACGGGGGGGAGTGATTACCCATCTGATGGTGGGTGGATCTGGGTCGCACAGATTGGGGGCGGGGCTTTGTACCCTTTGCCCGCTACTCTGAGTAAGAAGGATCCTCCACACGGTTAAATACTGGGGACTCCCTACCAGAAATCTAGAACTGAAGAAGCCTCCTGGATGAGAGGTGAAATGTTTTCAAGAAATTACAAGAAGTCCAGTTACCTTCAGACGAAACACCAAGATTCTCATTAAAATATAATCTCAGACTGGGTAGCAATTGTCTAAAATCACACCTTACAGCAATTATTCCATGGGACTTCACAGTAAATTAATATGTGCCTTACTAAAATGAAGAAGTTACAATAAGAAGTTAATCAAACGACTGAAGATAAATTAGAGTTCTGCATGGATTGGCTTTTCATTATCTTGTGGGGAACTTTAAAAACAGCTTCTAACATTTCGTAGATAGACTTTGTAGACTTATTGACAATCAGCCCTGCAGGCACAAAAATGTATGTCAGTCAAACTGTATAGAAGTCTAATTTGCACATTGCAAAATGCACCATTCTAATAAACCCTGTTTTATTGCACTATTAGACAGCTGAGCCCAAAGCTGTGATAAAATTCTTCTTGTTTACAGGAAGCTGTCTTTTCTTTCAGAGAATTCAACCTGCCTGCTCTGACGTGGTTATTAGAGGCGGGGTCATATACATTTTCAGGCTGTCTAGTCCTTAAGAATTTACTTTTGCTCCATAAGAATTTTACTTTCTCCATTCAGGCCAATGTTTACAGGCTGCAATCTATGCTACCAATGTTACCATGTTATTTAGAAAGTGTGGGCAATGCAGCAGCTGAACCTCAGAAATGTGTGTGAGATCTTCAAGAAATGTCACCATTCTGGTATACATTTAAACCCAAAATTATTCATAGCTTGGTCATATTTTGAGTTAAAGTGGATTTTTATTTGGTGAATAGGTATCTTCTGGCTGGAAATGATACAAGAAGGTGGCACAAGACTGTAAGAAATGCAATCTTCTAAATGATCCTGGTAAGTCCCAGCATGTTGTAGAGCATTCTAAAAAAGCTCTAAATCCAGAACATTGAGTACACATGTTTGCTAGTCAGCTTCTGGTCAAGTGCAGGAGGCAATGAATAA
>KV751319.1:14243678-14259759 GCA_001698575.1 Mola mola
CATTTCAAGGCCGACACTCCAGTGGATACTGCACAAGGCTGTCCTCTGTGAACACCAATCAGGGAGGACTCTGCTTCTTCAAGACCGGCACACAAAAGCTCACCAGGGACAAATAAGAAGGCTTTTGGTCATCGATTCTGTGGTCATAGGGAAGTGTCTCTTGTGTGGAAAAAAAAAAAGCATTCAGCCCCAAGAGCATTATCCCCACAGTGAAGCATGGTCATGGGAACATAATGCTTTGTGGTTATTTTTTCAACAAACTGTAAAAGTAGATGGCATCATGAAAAAAGAAAACTACATCAAGATTCTGGAGCAAAACATCAGACATTCTGCAGAAAAACTTGGCCCGGGGACGCAGTGGACCTTCAAACAAGACAACGGCCCACAACACACAGCCGTAGACATGGTTGGTAAAGAGCCATATTAATGTTTTAGAGGGGTCAGGTGGAGTGAGTGAATAAATTTGAGTTGTCCACTCAACTGTCGACTGGACAAAGCCAGTGATTTTAATGGAGAAACATGAGGGAACTGTGTGAATTATGTTAACAAGATTCTTCGTTTTCTTTTTATTGATTGTGAATGATTCCTTCCTCTGTGGTTTTTCCTGAGGTTTCTTATTCCCCCTGTTCAGGGTTTTTTTTCACCCGGTTCGAGGGTCTAAGGGCCGAGGATGTCACATCTGTACAGTTTGTCAAAGCCCAGTGAGATAATATGTGGATTGTGATTTTTGGGCTATACAAATTAAATTTGATTTGATTTGAGTAGATATCAGGTTAATGTTGAATATTTTAACCTCTTTTCAGGCTGTTTTCCGTCCACCGGGACTACAGTCTTGCAGTGTTTATACTTAATACAAAGCTGCACTCGATCAATTGTGCAAAAATATCACCTTGAATTAATGTGCACAAATTGCAAGTGACATATGAAGAACTCCATCCCTTAGGTTGTGCTTGTAGATCAGTCATGTGTCTGCAGTAGTTTTAAAACGATGTCGAGTGATTTTGTCAGTCTGTGTCTTATTGACATTATTTGGATTTTTGAAGACTTTGAGGGAAGCTATTGCCAAATCTCCTCCAAGTGCTCAATGTAATCCAATCAAATCTTTGGTACATTTACTATGTGTCTCCACCGTGTAGCTGTGGAGACTGGAGAGAAATTAAATCATACATCAGTAAAATTTTATCAGCGTCACACTAATGTGACTTCAAAGGTTATTTCAGTATCAGGATAATAAGTTCAGCGGCTACACTTTATCAGTAGTTTGCCATACTGCAGGAGGAATGGCAGAGACAAGCAGTGTACGTAACTATTTTCTGTTTTTATATTTTGGGGACTGATTAGCCTGACACATTTTTCCTGCAAACGCTGCCACATCAGGGACCAAAAGAAAGAGAACAATGACGACAGAAGAAACAAAGCACGAGAGTGATTACGGTTTCATCACTCTCACAGTGCTCTCAGGTGTTAGACATTGATTTAACTCTGACCTTGAAAAAAAACAGAAAAAACAAAAAACTATTTGGATAATAAGAAAGTTTGCTGCTCGAGAAGACAAATAATTCAACAACTTGATGTAGGTCACCTTCACACCACGAAAGAAAAAGGCCATTTTGTTGATTAAAAAAAAGCAAAAAAGCAAGGGGTTCCTTTTGATGGACACTCGGTGTTCCCATCATTCCCCTCATGGATAACCAAACTCAGCAGGTGCCGATCCATGTGCAGAGGCCCCCACCTCCCCTGGGATTTGTGTAATCAAAGTGGCGGTTTAAGGTGATGATTAAAGAAAGTGGCGGGGAAGAGCCTTTCACCCTGATTAGAAAAAAACCCCAATAAGATTGACACGTAAGAGAAAGAGAGGCAGATGGAAGCCAGAGATGGAGACGTGTCAACAAGGTCACACTCATGAAGACGCAGCCCTGTTACTTATTAGTATGCAAATCAAAAATTGTCAAGAGCTAAGTCAGGTATCGATAAATCGATTTTACTGAATCGTTACCTGCAAAGACTTGATTAAGAAATGCTCTGACAACGTAGAGCAATCTGTCTGCAGTCACACACAAAACTAATGTAGCTATGAGTAAAATGCAGATGATGCTGGTGAATTGATTCATTCCTTGAACCACAAAAGTTACTTTAAATAGAATGTGGTAAAAAAGTTAACATGAACATTTATGTATACATTGTAATATTTTGCATTCATTTGTGCCCGACATTATTTAGTCCTAATAAACTAATATTAACACTGAATATTACAGTACTCCTGAAATGATTCATGGGAAAAGCATAAGGTAACATAAAATGAATGAACATAAATGACATTAACTGTAATTTCATGACAAAATAATGTTACAAATGACTCTGTGTACCTCCTTGGTGGAGGTCTGCGTGCTACTGAACTCATATTCTAGTGACTGAATTAATCATTGACCAAAATGTACATGCCATGATTACCATTACGAGTAGTACAAATTGATCATTTAATAATAGAGAACATTTTGTTTTTGCCCTAACCCATGCCCAGTTTTCTTTTTTAGCAAACTTATTCTAAAGTTTAAAGTTATTGTAATCCATAAATGCCTCAACAAACTGTGATCGTCACAAATATCCCTTTCTCGTCACTGTCACATTAGCTACCCTGTGGCTGGGAATTCCTGGAACAGCATGACTCGTGTGGGAGGTGTTGGCATTCTCAGTCTGCCTGAGTTTAAAAATAACTTTTACAGATGGGCCTTGTGGTGTCCGCGGGTTTTTCACGGCTGGCTGCTCTGCAAGCATGTGTCTGCATTGTCAATAAGTTGCGAACACTGGCAAGCAGGTTGTTGAGCCTTAAGGGGCCAGAGTCATCTTACCATTCTAAATCAAACATGTTTAACACGATGAGGAGTTTTTAGGTTTAAACAAATACAACTTGAATGATGTGAACATCATTAACAGTGACTCGAGGAACAAATGCAGAGGAGACTTGAAAAGGAGTGAATCTTTGACAGGTCCTCCCGTTTTTACCACAACAGTGTGTGCAGAGGCAAGAAAGTGGACAGAAATTACTGTGACCCCGAAACCTCTGGTGCTATGCTATCCTTTCCTAATGGCAAATTAGCAAGAGATAATGTTAGCTTCCGAAATGTTTACAATATCGCTAAACACTAAATTTCATAGCCCCTCCAGTCCTTCACAAGCTTTAACACAGAGGGAGAAAATTGTGGGCGGATTAGCTCACCACTACAACAAATATATGCTTATGTAAGTTCAACCCCAAGTCTTTGGGGTTGAACACATTATCACATTATCACATTATCCAGTCAGCAGTATGAAAGAGAAATTCTCATTTTAAAAGACCTGGAAAAAAAAAATCGCATTTTATTATTTTTCTATTTTGCCGCAAATGTCAATTTATTATGAGATGCTTTCATTGCAATAGGTACAGTATTTTGAATGCTGGTTGGGCAGAGACCCTGAGAGATGCCCAGGAATGACAAAAAATATGCTATCGGCTCTTACAATGGAAGAGATATCAGTTCTTGCTGAAGTGGAAACAGTGCTTGAAAGAAAATGCACAGCGGTTGCAGAGAATAATGCATGACCTGTGACCTGTGACGTATTACACACGTATTTTCAGTATAATAGATCATGAACTACTCTCCTGGCATGAAAGGGAGCTCCACTCTGGCCCCAATGACGACATCACCCGTGCTTCTCATTTTGTCACCATAAAAACTGCATGAAAGAAAAAAGACAGCTGCACTATCTGCCTTCAGGAACTGGACTGGTGAAACAGAGTGCTCCATACCGTTTAAAGTAAATTAATCTCTAAGTATCTAAAAATGGGCATATTGTACTATGTTAGAGGGTATTGAAAAACATTTCTATTATTGAGAACATGCAACGGCACCAGTGTGTCTTGAATTGAATATTGTGATTTTTTCAACTGCTATTTAAGAAAGTGAACATTTGATATATTCTAGACACAAATACACTACAAACTACAGCTGCTTGCTGAGCTTCTGTTAGCTTAATGCTGCCTGACAACCAGCTTTGCAATAAAGAGGTGCCAGAACAAAGCTTCTCAATTATTGTAAAATGTTGCAAAATCCCCCTTAACATGAAAGGTGGTGCATTATGAAGCACAAGAAACAGAAACCTTTCAGGTTGCTGCTTTCATACAAGTAAAGGTCACAAGAAGTTTAACTATAATTGCATTTTTTTTTTTCATTAAATCCTCCATTTTTGATCACTTTAAATGATCTGGATAAATAGTGGGTTGTTTTGTATAATTCTGTTCCTGCCTTGAAAGAAAGTCCAGCTGACCACAGAAAATGTCAAGAAGTCAGACCTTAAATGTTACATGTAATTCTGGCTCAAATGGATAAGAGCGCTGTTCTCACATCACTGTGTGGTCTGCAACGACCAGCTGGATGCAGTAACTACAGCCCGTCTTCAGTCAGTACGACATCAACATGTCGACTATTGGGTAAGAAGTCTGAGTCATGAGCTATGAGGTCAGCTGTTTCACCTTTAGCCCAGTTTTCCTGTCTCCCCCTCCGTGAAACATTTCTTCACTCATATCAAACCGCCTGTACTCACCTTTCCAGGCACTGTCACGCTCTAAATCTTCAGACAGAAAGTGAATCCCACACGAGTCTTGTTTTTGTAAAAATATTATTTTAATTTTTTTTTATTGAAACGTGAATGAATCTCACCCAATTAAAATCAATTCTTCAACAGACACCTGCTTAAAAATCATTCATTTTGACCGAAATTATATAAATAACCTATGCTCTATTAAACAAGTTTTCTATAATACACCAATTTGCATTTTTCCCCTGCGGCCGAGACACAATGGTTCATCTTGAGGTCAATTCAGGGTAAGATTCAAATCCAACTCATATACAAAACACCACAAACAAAAAGGCACACAGGAACACTAACCACACTAATTTTATACTAAATATAATGCGTATAAAGAAAAAACAGGAATGGTTTAAGCATAATTTCCATGTGTGTGTAAACAGCAACCCCAGATATCTCCCTGCCCTACCATTCGAAGGATGTTTAAAGAATTCTTTTTACATGTCATCAGCATGCGGTCGCAGCCTGGCAGATCGGTGGGGATCCAAGGTCAGAGTGGCTATGTGACCGGTAATTGGGTCTATATGGAAATGATCCGTCCTTTCTTCCCGGCTGCCGTTTTGAGATGCAGGCTCCAGACCGGACTCGTCGTGGTTCACTCCCAGCTTTCCCATCCGCGCTGACATATCGTCCAATTCCTGGTCCCATGGGAAATGCCGGCTTGGAGGCTCTGCCTCATCCTCGGCAGGTTCAGTGACGTACAGCACACGGGAAGCCTGGAAGTTCTGCAGGGACCGTGACTGGACTGTGTGAAAAATGAGATAAACAAGCTGAAGCCTCCGTGGACATGCGGTTCTACCTTTTACCGTGTGCTGGGCAACACTTTAGGTCCCTCCGCTGAACATTTCCAGCCAATATGTAAAGATCAAAGACGTGGTTTATATCTATATGTAATTAGTATTACATCCTTTGATGCAGTTGTAAGCAGATATCTTTTTAAAGCAGTTTATTCATGGCTTCTCCTAAATGGAGACTGTCTTATAAACAATTAATGAATAATGGAATGGTAAAATTGCTGAGATAATATAACACAAATTACTTAAATTGCTAACAAATACTTAAAATATCCTTAAATCTTCTTCAAAAAGTGGCATTTACTATTATTATTATTGCGGTGTTGTTGCTGTCTTTGTTGTTTCATCACTGTGCTGTATACTAAACCTATCAATATAATGACAATAAAGTTGAATTGAAATGATTCTTGCGCGTTTTCTTTGCTGGCACTCGTGGTCACTTTTAAAGGCATTTTTTTTTTTTAATCATAATGCATTCTTTTAATTCTTGCTTTTAATCTTTGTTTTATTTATCTAAGCTGCACAATATTTTATTTTATTATAAGGATGCACTTGAGTCTGGTACCTGGACCCTTTGTCATACATTTTATTCTTGCACTTTATTTACAGTATGTTCTCATTTCTCACTTTACAATTATAATGATGCCTTATCTTACTGTGAAATCTTTGTTTTTTGTTTTATCTCAGTTGTTTTAAGTTATGAGACCTTGTTTTATTATGTATTTTTTTTGTTTGTTGAAAAGCTCTTTCTAACCTTTTATTTGAAAAGTCCTACACAGATATACTGTATGTCATTATAATATTGCTGTTACCAACTGCGTCGGTATGATTGCACGCCTCTGTGCGTCCTAATCACACATCACATTCAAACCTACAAACTGGAAAACTTGTTGAAAGTGCAGCATTGACCTCTTTTTCATATCCACTGTTTCATGTTAACAAATTACACCTTGTTGCTGTTCAGGTCCTGATTTTCACATTTCAGGATATGGTGACAATCAATCTGATGACAAGGCTGGAACAAGTCATCAGAGGTTGCTTGCATTAGCATACTGATAACACACTTTTAAATCAAGAGCAAACTCTCCGACAGGCGCTGCCGATCTCGAGGCTCTGCAGGTTAGAACCTTCCGAGCGGCGGGGGGGGGGGCGGGGTGGATTAGCTCTCAGGTGAGTGCATGATGCTATTTTACGGGGAAGGCTACTCACTTCTGACTGGACTGAAATCTTCTTGACTGACTTCGGTGTCAGACAAGGGCTTGAGGCTGGGGAACAGGATTAGGGAGAAGGACAGCAGGAGAACCTAAGGGACGGAAGAAAGGAGAGTTACGTAAAGGATGGCAGGGATCGTTAGAAAACACATTATTCACACATTAAGTCAAAGAAAGGTGTTATTTTATCTTCAAGCTGCTCTATGCTGTTGAGCTGCTGAAAATCTTTCTGTTTATTTTTGAGACACACATGTCCTGCTCTTAATTCCACATGATTTATCGAAGGGAATTTAAAGGTTCCTGTTTAAACATTGTACTTCTCTTGATGGGGATTCTGTCTCTTCCTTTGTTCTCGAGTTTGGCCTTTCGTGTTGGCTAATCTAGCTGGAACAACTGTTTGGGTCGGCACCAGGGCGAACGATGACTCATAAGGAGAGCCGAGCAGTCCGTTTATGTCGTGCACGCACGCAGAGGACTACCATACCAGTATGCATGTCCCAGTTTGGGCCGGCTTGTTGGATGTGCTCATGACCAGCGCCTGCAGCCTGCGCAACTGTTGCATCAGTGACCTGAAATCAAGATGGGACCGAAAAATAACAGCGCAGATTAATGAGGCTGTCCATTTCAGAGAGGAGGAAAGGTCGTTCCAAACACTGCCTAGGGATCATTCAGAGGAAGAAATGTTTGGAAAAGGAGAGGCATGTGTAATGTTAAAATCTCTCACATGTTGGATTTCTCCAGCTGGGAGACTTTCCTCTGCAGCTCCTGGTTGTGTGCATTGCAGGCAGACATCCTAAAGGTGATAAAAGTGCACAAAAAAATATAATCACTCATGCTGATGCTGCAAAAGATGACAAATCAGACTTTCTCATTCACGCTCCGAGTGAAACCCGTTCAGGAAGGATTTTCAAAATGGCGTTGCACATTAGGAAGTGATTAAGATCATCACGCACCAGTTCATGGTCTGTATCCATTCTTACCTGCTCTCCAGCCCATCAATATACTCCTTCTTTTTCTTCCTGCTCTCCTGGGCTGACTGCTTATTGCGAATCTTTCTGCGTATTTTCTTCAGAAGTCTTTCTTCGCACTGATTAACAGAGAAAGAAATATTTTGATTTCACCATCGAGCCTCTGTGGGATAAAAGAAAGGAGCTCATTGTTTTGTTACTGATGGCAGTTTACCTTTGTCAGCGGTAGCTGGCTGGGTAGAGTCATCCCCTCCTTCGCTAGAAGCTTCTTCTCATCTTCATTGAGAATCAATTCTTGTACGGACTGTTCGGAGGGGTGCGGGGGCTGGTGGAGAGACACCAACACAGAAAATTAAAAACATAGCTACTAGTTTTTCCTCCCGAGGCTCTTCTTCCTCTTCCTTTCTTTCCCAAGTGCCTCAGTAGGAGAATTTAATTGAGTGGCCACCTTCGTTTCATGGTTACCTAAAAGTCAATTAGATTGCGAGAACCTAAGTTGTATTTTGCCACTCTTGTCAAGCGGGCAGGCAGTGTTGATCTTTTCAATGCTCTTACAACTTTAGGATCATTTTCACTGGGATCTGAATAATTGTGACCAAATTGATTGAATATGATGTTGTGCTTTCCATTCTTGCTGTCTGAGTTTGAGCTGTGTGGCTGCTCCAGTCTTCAGTCCAAACTCATGCAGGTGAGATTGACATGCATGGCCCATAGTGTTTAATGTTAACATGATTAGGTGTTGGTCTCGGTGTGTCAGCCCGGTGACTAACCGGCGGCCTATCCAGGGTGCACCCTGCCTCACACTTAATGTCAGCAGGGATCAGTTTCAGCCCACTGCAGACCTTAATAGGATAAGAGGGGTCGCTAATGGATGGATGATACAGCATAAAACTCGCTCTCTACAAAATACGTTACCTCTGGCTACATCCAGTGTTTTCATTTTACAGAATCTTTGAAATGATTTAAAAATGAATGAAAAAAAGAATCCCCTTGTGGCCTTAAAATTGATTGAATGTGATTCTGCACCTTGGATGTATAAATGTGTTACTTTAGCCATCTGCTCTCACCACTCTGCTCCTCGCCTGCAAACAGAGCGAGCTGAACCTTGCCTGATCTGTCATCCTCTGGCTTTTAAACTAGTCTACTCAACATTGCACAGTGGCAAGTCCTAACATTGGAGTAATTCAGCCACACATGTTTGAAACAGACGGGGATTCACAGGAAGAAGAGGAGGAGCTACTTGTACAAGGTCGCCTGCAAATGGATGTATCCGAAGTTTCATCTCTGCAACTTTAAGCCCCACCCCCACAAGTCATCATGATGGGTTTTCTACGTAGAGGATCCGAGCTGTCGAATTTAGATTTTTGGAGACTATCAGTAGTGGTTCAAAGAACGAGAGCAGAAATCCTTGATGAGGTTGACTGTCTATGTTGGTAATGTTGTGTCATAGTACATAAAAAAAACTGTCCATACAAACATGTCCACAATGTCCAAAATGTGTCTTTGAACCAAAAACTGACTCCTTCCAGGAGAGCTCCGCTGTCAGCTGAGTGTTTGCTTCATTTTAATGTTATATTAATGTTAGCTGCAAAGTGTGTATCTGATCACTTACCTCAGAGCGGCAACTTAAAAAAAAAACCCCCTATCCCTTATCCCGTAATAATTATGGAAAAGAAACTGAGGATAACAGCAATGTGGATGCTAAAAAAATAAAATAGCATGTTGACACCATCAGAATTATAACACAAACATTGCGCTGTGAGTAAAATTTGCAGGCCTGCTGATATGTGTGTGTGGGGGGTGGGTGTTTAGCCTGGCTGAAGGTCTGCACTCTCTGAATGCTTCCTATTTATTTATATCAATACCTAAAACACAGAAGTAGTGTGGATGCCAGGCATAAACAGAAAAACAGCTTTGTGGTTTAAAACTGAAACGTGGTGTTGTGGAAGTAGTCCTCAATATAAGAAATGACCATCTTCAGCATATCATTCCTACTGCTTCCCTCTGTGTCAGCATGCAAACCTGGGTGCTGCTGAGAAGATCCCTTCTAACAAATGTTTAAAGATAGGAATGTCACGCATAAACTTCACCGCTCGGAGAACTCACGCTGTCAGTCTCCGGTTGCTTCACCCTCGTCCGCAACCTCAGGCACACAACAGGCCCTGTGCATGAGCGAAGCAGCTAAACAACAAAAACTGCTCTCCGCCCTCCCACCACTCTACCATCCCCACAGACTCCACTTACATGTTCCGGTGTGCCAGACAGCAGCAGATCCTTGACAGTGAGTGGGATGCCAGAGGACAGCTGGCGTCTTGGTACATCTGAGGGAAACTGCGCAATTCTGTTCCTGCCCGTCGGGAAGGCGGGTGCCCACACATCTGTACTCACACCAGACAAGAATGCACATGAAGCCCAATGAGACGTGCCAGTGTCACTGATGGGATTGTGACGATATCTGCACTGCACTGTAATATTACTGTAGTGTACTGAGAATGAAACAGCTTAGTTAGGCAACGGGAAAATATTGGAAATGGTTTTGGTACTTGACTAGCTGTTTAAATAATTTTTCATGGAAATAAATAAGCAACTATAATTCATTTACGAGAAATGTTTTGCTCACATCTTATAGTCCAAACTTTAAATTGGTTAAATAAGGAATCAACCTGTAGCTTTTGCTAACATTAGTCACACTCCTACACAGTAGGTGTGTACAGTTGGTAGGTAGGTAGCTACAGTAGGTATTATCAGTGTGTCTTTCTTGTGGTCATGTGACTCACTGTGGTCAGCGGAGACGCTGGCTTCCAGCGCCGCCTTCGTTTGTGGCCTGGTGGAAAAATACTGATCATCTTCCGGCAGGCTCTCTGGGCGCTGAGGACTGTCCATCTGGTCTGAAGGAGGGTCCTCGCTGATCCCACTGTCACTAGGGGAAGGAGACCAGAGAGGCGAGCCAGACGCGGAATCACTTCCAGTCAGGAGGGCACAGAGGAAGTCGCTGTCTGCCCGACGGGCCGGCTGCAGCATCTGCTGGGCGGAAACACTATGATCAGCCTGCATGATTGCTATAGAAAGGCCAGCGATGGGATGGTGTATAGAAGGAGGAATTAAACCAAGTGTTTTTACACACATTTGGGTCCTGAATTGGCCAGGTGTGATGGTTGCCATGGAGCACTGTCTCCGCATGCCAAAGATTGCCATTGTTGTGATCAAACAGCCATTCGAGCCTCTCAGCGCCGTCATTCTGATCAAAGAGCCAGTCGATCAACTCAGTGTCGTCACACCCCTGAAAGGACATTTAATGTTAAAGACAACGTTGTGTACCATACCTCTGGAGGCGGATAGTACAAGACGATAAAGGTTTCATTTTGTGCCACAGCTGGGGACTACCGACAGGATCCTCCCAGTCCCCATTCTGATTAATCAGCCAATCGGCCACTGTGAACGTTTTTCTGTAATTATCATTTCCTTTCATTGTTAAAAGGCATTTGTTTACAGGTTTGGTTAACAGTTAAGCTTTTGAAGACTTTTAATTTGCTTTCAAGCCTGAACTTTGCCCCACTAACCCATAACCAGCCAACTACAATATAACAAAAAGAACAATATTTGGTTATTTACCTGATCTTGATAGTACTCCATGACTTCCTTGCTTGGGTGGTAACCAAAAAAGCCCCTAAGACCAAGAGATACAGGCAAAATGCCTAATTTGCTTTGTAGAGGAGTAGCTTTGTCTCTGTCCCTAAAGAGTCTGCTCTGTATCTCTCAGTTGTTCTTCTTGGGTCCGAAGTTCAAACTCCAACACAACACACCCAGGCAACATGCTGGATTTGTCCCCATTGGCTGCAAGAAGATAAAATCTGATTGGTAATCGTGAGCGCACAAGAAGAGGGCATAAAGTCTTATGGGATGGAAAACAGCAGAAAGATCAGAGTCTGTTGTTTCCTTTCCCTTTTGTTGTTGTTGTTTCTTTTGTTTTGAAAGCTCATTGACGGAAGGATAGCTCTGACCTTTGGCCTATTCCCATAAAACAGGACATAAAATGGCTTAGAAAGCAAGTCTTTCAAGCACTTTTCCTCCCTTATCCAGCAAATCCTGGTTAGAAATAGACAATATAATATGAACATAAAGGGAAAAGACAAAAACCTGAACAATATAATTAGCAGTGGAAATAAAACAAATACTTGTTTAACGCTGCATTTAAAAATTAAACCATTTCAACAAATCTGGAAAAGTTACGCTCATTAAAATGTTACTCACTTATGTGTGTTTAAAATCCTATTGTATGTAATTTAATAATTTGCACATAGTTTGCAGATTTGTGTGTTATGGCAGCTCTTGAGGAAATCACACTATTGAGGGAATTATTTCATTGTAGTATAAGTGAAAAGAAATGTAAAAATTGAGACCATTTATGCAATCAGCCTTTAATGCTGCATTTGGAAAAGTGAGAGAAGACAGAAAACTTAGGAGGACAACTTGAAGAAACTGCAGAGAAGCCTGGCGTGCACGAGATCGGGGATCAGTCTACTATGATTCTATTTCATACATGTCTTACAAATCTTTCTTTTTTGCATGATTTTCGTCAACTGCTGAATTATGTTTGGTGTCTTTATGGTGTTTGTCGAGGAATGGGTAGTTTTTTCATTGCTGGTAGTGGTTTCTCAACCATTATGTCCATAACACTCCTACCACTCCAGCAATACATTAAGGCTAAACACCTCAAGTCTTTTCAATACCAGAGTGAATTTGGGGATTCAAGCACTGAAGGAAAGAAGGTATGTGCTAGCAGTTAGCCTTATTAGCTTGCTAAAGTATTGTCGTTTCTACGTTTCTGCACACACACTAAGGCCTTCTTTCAAACAACATGTTCAAATGTGTGCTTCTGGTGTCACTGGGCAAGAGTGCAAATGGCAGTTGCAGGCCAGTATTGGAAAAATCCTAACTGGTGGTAAAACACAAAGTCAAGTTTTCAGCTTTAAAAAACATTTAATAAGTGTCTACACTGTTCCATACTTTAGGACTGTAACTGAGTAAAGCTGTGGTAAAGCTGACTTGTTTTTAACTGTTGCTGAGAACTTTCTATGAACCAGCAGCATATAAGAGCAGCTCACACATGGAGCTGCCTGCCAACACTTATCAGAGACTGCAACATAAATTGGTCATTTAAAATTGACCTAAAATTGAGGTTAGTTAATGTGAATGGTGCTCCTTTTTATGAGCGGTGGATCATTACCTCCGCTAAGGAGGTTATGGTTTTGCTGGCGTGTGTTTATGTACTTATCTAGTTTATTTATTTGTTTGTAAATTGGGTAAATGAAAAAGTTGCGGACAGATTTTTGATGAAATTTCCAACCAAAGTGTATCTTCACCCATCCTACAGCTAATTAGATTTTGTTGCCTAAAGGTCAAAGGTCAAGGTCAATGAAAGGTAAAAAAAAGCATGTTTTTTTTTTTGCCATAGCTCCAGACATAATTGACATATAGAGTTCCAACTGGTGTCATTTTGTAGCTGACAGCACTGACTACAAATGGTAATTTTTTGGCCTTTTGGTCTCGAAGCTCAGGGTCGCTTAAAGGCCAAACACGTTTTTGGACACATCTCCATTGTCAGGGTCCGGTAGTGTCAATTGTCTGTCTGTTAGGGTCATTTGGTGTTTCCTGTTTTACTTTGACGTTTTGTTTGTGTCTTATCCCCCATCTCCTGTCAAGTCTGGTCCCTCAGGTGTTGTGTGATTGCCTCTCCTCCCTAATGTGTCTCACCTGTGTGTAATTGTCTAACCCTCTCTTGTGTATTTAACCTCTGTGTTCCGTTCCTCCTGTGCCAGATTGTCTTGTCTTCCCAGTGAGCAGTCCAGTGGTTATTCGTTGTGAGTTCCTTGTGTTCTGATCTTGTTTTGTTTCATGACTACTGTGTTTGCCTAATCCTTAAATTGTACCTTAGCCATCAAGCTGGATTTCCCAGTTTTTAACTGATTTTAGTGAAACGACTTTGATTCAAAAAAACTCCCTGTTATTGAATCCCCCCAGACCCTGTACCTGATATCCAGTAGTAATTGATATATGGAAATATAAATGGTGTAATTTTCTAGCTAATCCATCACACAGCCACCACCAGCTGGCACATCAGGTAGTGCCAAAATTGTTTGGCCTTGGCTACTCACAGTATTTCTACTGTTTTTAATTGCATTTTTTTTGTGTCTGCAGTTATTACACCTGCTCAGGTACAACAGTTCAAAATTTGCCAAGATGGCTAAGGTGTCAAATTTACAGAAATACAGTAGATATGGAAGTGAACAGACCCTTTAACTCCAAACTGTTTAAATAAATCAGTGATCGCAGTGCTCCCGAAGGCAACAAGGGAGTTGGCAGCATAGCTTGATCTGCTTATTAAAAAAAGATGACGACAAAGTTCATTTAAAATATTAAAGGAAGCCAGTACAGGGCAGCTAAATTGGACTCTCTCATCTTGGTTCTGGTTAAGTTTGGAATAAGACACTGTCCTTGATGTATAACTGTTCATTCTGCTACAGTGGAAACTTTTTTGTTACTTTTTGTTATTTGGGCTTTCAGTGCTGTTTGATACTCTGAATCTAAAGGTTAACACCTCAGATTTACAGATATACAGCATGTTTGTATTAGTTTATAAAACCAATCATTTATTTTTTAATTTGGGGCTGACAAATGGGACTTGAGTTTGTCGACCAAAAACAGAGATGAGCATTTTGCGTCTACTGAAACATATTTCACTTTCTAATCATGTCACCAAGTGGCAGTGGGTATAGCATATAATAATAATAATAATAATAGAGCAAGGGAGCTCCCTTGTGTAAAACCATGAAAGAAATGTTGTGATTCTCAGACACATGACCTCCAAGACTGATGCGAAACTTCTTCACTCTGATCTTTGCAGTTACGCAGTGGATAGATATGACACTTTACAAGTTCATGTTAGACTGAGAGATGAAATACAAGAGAGAAAAAAGAAAAGAAGACAGCAGAAAAAAAGAAGGGTTCTGAGGATAAAAGGGGGTTATGCAATTTGGAGGATGTGTTAAGTTTTAGAGACTGAGAACTATTTTAATCAAAGTAAATGCAGTTCCGCTTCAAAGTTGACTCTTGAAGAAATAGTATGACATTTTGAGAAAACTAAAGACCAGAGGCTGATATTCCCTCATTTGTCACTATGAAGCTGTGGCCAAATTGTTATTTCTAGGCTTTTTGCGACTGGCAAAGCTAACCACCTGCCTGGCTTTAGCTATATTTTTGTCACACATTTATAAAAATTCGTGTGAAATTGCTTGTTTATATTTCATCCTACCAGAGTGATCATACAAAAGGATTTCTTGTTAGAAATGATTTTACCTTTCAACTTTTAGTGTAAAATCAAAATCCTCATGATTGGGCCTCTAAGGCACAAAATATGCCAGTACAATCTATATTCGTTCCACCAAAATCTGTCTGGTCTCCACCAGTAACCTTCATTTTACAAGGGTTATAGAACTTATAATGCGTCACAGTTGGAAATATTATTTGACTTGGTGGAAATGATTTTCCCTGCTGTGATAGTGGAGCGTAACCATAAACAAGACTTGACAAATTAACTGGCGGCCGACCAGCAAACGAGTCACAGTCACACCGGACTAATCTGCTTGGTTTTCATAAAAGAGGCATTATGTAATCGTTATGACTTCATTATCTGATGGAGGAAGGCTCCAAAGGGCACAAAATTAAAAATAAAAATGAAGGTAATTACTCTGCAAACTGTTGAAAAGTTACACTAAAAATGTTAAAGGCAAACACAGAATGACTGTGGTAAAATGTTGGAAACAGACTTCATGGTGGTTATCAGCAGCGCTTGTCAGATAGAGACAGGTTGTTTTCATGCCCCACCAGTATGTCTACTACTTCCTGTTTATCTCCGTTTGCTCGTCTAGGACTCCACCTTCACTCTTGCAGTTCTTCTCATAAATTTTTCATCACTTAACAGGAGTTGTGGCATTTCCTTTAAATCTGTTTTTTTTTTTTAAAGAAAAGAAACAGTAATTTTTAAGTGGTATGAAAGAATAAAAAAATATGTCTACCATAATAAGTTCTCATGTGGTTCGAGGTTGGGTTTGTTGACTGGTCAGTTATTCTTCCAATTTGGTCCAGACTCAAAATCTCAACATCTGTCAGATTTTAAGCAGAGATTCACTTTTTCCACAGGATGAATTACACATTTTCCTTTGTTATACTTAATGTTTCAGCGTGCCAAAAATTGTCGGTGGTTGACAAGACAGGACTCCTGGCGGGCCAGTTTAGCACTCTTTTACAGAGCCAGGCTGAACACGTGCATTATAGGTGTGATTTGGTAATGTTTTGCTGAAATAAGCAAGGCCTTCCCTGAGAAATTCTCTTTGTTGCTCCAAAACGTGTGCAGGTTAGCTACTCCATGCTAATGCATCCCCATCTCCATACAAAAACTATAAATAAATAAATAAAATTCCAA
>KV751319.1:14259818-14279324 GCA_001698575.1 Mola mola
CTCACGTTAGCTCTCCTGCGCTTCAGGAGAAACTGCCTTCACACTGTTGGATCAGAAGTCTTTCAGCGACGAGAAATATTCATTTGAGGGTGTCTTGAACATCTATTTTTTATTTTATTTTAATAATTTACGGTATGTCAGACAATTCCCAAATCCTAACGGGAGATTTTTAAAAAATCTTTTTTTTCTGGAGAGATGACAGCCCTACAGGAAATAAGAGCTTGTATGATGAATGAACTGTAGAGACTGTTGATAAGATGATATGACATTTGAGAGGTCACTATCAATTCCCCATTTGAAGGCTCCCTTCTCCACTGTGATGCACATCACAGAAACTGAAACCAGGTTCAGATGACGACATGTTCCTAATTGAACGCTGGGGGTGGGAGATATGGTAATGAGCGTCTGAAAACAACACCGTTCTGAGATCGCTGAGATTACAGATGCTGAAGAGCAAATGCCAATCATTACAGAAAATGCCAGTCAGACAAAAGGTGTCAAGACCCCACCACTCGCATGCATGTATAATTTGGAAAAATAAATAAAGACCAACCCAGGAAAACATTAATTTCCCCCGGAATAAACTAATGAGAATTCCTCTAATATGATAATAAATAAAATATTCTGCTTATGGTACAAGAGCGCTGACAGATGTGACAACTGTGTTTGTTCAACTCATTTTGTGCATAAATGTGCATGAATGAAACCTACTGAATGTAATTCCTGTGAATCAACCAAAACTTTAGAATTTTGTTATTGTAGTTAAACCTGACATATAGATTTATAGAGTCATATAGATTCATATGCTCATATAGATTTTCATTATCATATATTCAACAACTTTTGACTGACATTGAGTGTCCTGTGCTGTTTTTAAAAACATTTTCTCACCTCAAGGAAAGTAAACAAAAAACACTCAATGGAGCATTATGAAAGTGCATTTCAGAAAGAGTAAGAGGCATCTCTTGTAATTTATAGTCCAGGGGAAAAAGTTTTTTGGTGTCACAGAGGAATTTTTTTCAATTCTGTGTTTAGTTAATGGGAAGACTGAAGGGAAGGCTGGGCAGTGCTGTCGTATCCTGGTCTACCTAATCGATTCATGATGAAAGTCACGAGACGGTGGTGGTCATACCGCTGTTGTCCACAGAGGCCGCCAGAATCAACCTAAAAAACCCAAAAAAAAACCCAACCCAACTGCCTTGTAGCTGCTTTAATTATGATAATCTAAGTTAATTTTATGTAATATGAAACATTTAATGTGACATTTTACCCATGATGGCACAATAATAAAACATTTAGATAAAAGTGCAAAGAAAATCTGTTCAACAGCTCACCACAGAAATATTGCATCTAGGAAGCACACAAAGTACACTCAAGGTCTTCCTCTGCCAGACTAAAAGCATGTCAGAGCAAAATTGTTCATTTGCATTAACTCAAGTGAGTGAAGGTCATCATCAAAGCTGTGTGAGTAACTCTGAACTTAGATCTGTTCAATGTCATGTTTTAAGAGTGTCTAAAAGGATTCTCCTGTTCTGCTGTTGTTGGAGGCTTTCTACAATGGGAGAAAGAATTAAAGGGACGTTTTATTGATACTGCAGATATAAAGCAGCTTCAAGTATTACAGAAACAGTAGGTTTTATTTTTCTTTCTATCTGTGAACAGAAAGCTAAAACACTGGACAGTCAATATAAATATGTGTAACATATGTGTAAACAGTGTTGGACTGAGAGGGGAAATAATGATAGGAAAAAGTGGTGGTGGGGCACTAAGCATAAGGAAAGTTGAGAGGCAGTTATGGTGAAACAAACCCATTTTCTAGCATGAGGGTCACTGCATCCTGATTTTCACCATATTAAGGGCATACTAGAGGGCACTCCATCATGTTTACTTGTACATTGGGCCACCACAGAAAGCAACATGCCTTCTTTGGTGTTATTTAGTCATGTTTTATTCACCATAAGGTAAGGCAGCATCCATTTTGCAATCATTCATGTTCCTCCTGCATCTCAGTCCAGCGGGGTGAGTGAAAATTACATTAATCACAGATGAAAAACACGACTCCATTGGGATGCTCCTGCTTGTTTACCCAATGATTTGCTAACATGTTATGAGGAGCTGGGCCACTGTTATCTGAGTTTGCCTGCTCCCTAGTGGTTGATATTATTGATGCAGCTGCTAGCTGCCCTGTTGTATTAGTCCTTTGTGTACCTACAACGATTTCTCACACACATTTTGACCCAGTGAGTCAGAATGCACAATAGCAAGGCTTTGACAATGCCACTGTGGTCCGTTCTCAATGTTTCACATGTGTCTGACAAGTCAAAATACTACATTTTGTGAAAAGTCAAAGCGTTTTTGACGTCTTGCTTTTTGCTCAAAGACATGCCTTGGGCAATGCGCCATTTCATCATAGCCAATCAGCGAGTTGTTTTGATGCATCAATGCTCTGCCGGTGATCAAAACACAGACTCTGTCTATTCACTGAATTCAAGTTTGAACAAGTGGGGCTGCTCAACAGTATTTCCAATGTCTTTGTTGACTCTTCCATTAACGTCATACGGTACACCATTGCTAACCAACCACTGTTGCTTAGCAACATAAATCATGTATTGTGCTTTTGTTTGACATTTCAGAAATATTTTCTATGAATGACTTGTCCTTTTTTATGTATTTATCTAATGAAATGCCCATTTGTTTGTATGGACCTTCAAGGAACATTCAAAGAAAGAAGAATTATATATACGTATACTCTCATAACTTCAGGTGCTTTCAAAAACAACTATGCTTCAAAACTTTGTAATTCAGGTCTTTTGTAGCTTCGGAATTGGGTCTTGCAGGAGGGAGTCATGCAGAGAGGAGGACTGACTTAGATTGGCCCTAAAACATGCTGCAGGGACTCACACCTGAATGGTAATGTTGGTCGAATCAACCATGGCAGAGTGTGAGAGATTCTGCTGAAAGGCACATCTGGATTGCTTTGCTCTCTTGTCACACTGAGTTAACTGTGTGCAAATAAACTGAAGCAGTGGCCTTTCTTTATATTTAGCTGTTAATTTTTTTCTTTTTTAAGGTTTAGGCTTAAGTAACATGTAGGATGTAGCGCTTTTAAAGATTCAGATATGGTAGAACTGAAAGACACATTATCATGGAATGAATTATTATATACAACTTTATCAACTCTTTTATATTTAGTGTGCTGTGAGTCTGTTCCTACGGCGGCTGAGTGAGCTCATCAAACAGCAACTTAAAAAAACATACAGATACACAAAAACACGTTAATATTAAGAATACAACATGTGTGCTGCAAAACACAGAGAAAATGCACAGCAAGTATAGCACAGCTGACAACAGATATGATGTTTCTAGGGGACAAACATGTCTTTCAAAAATGTATTTTGTTATTGTTCTAATATTATGAGGACCTCAGCACGATATTAGCATTAGCATTTTGTTTATCATTGCCATGCCATTTCAAATAACACCAAGAAAACACACTTTTTGACATCATTGATGATATTTTCTTACTTTGTAGTTGTTTTTTGCACCATCATACATCCTTTCTTGCAGTTTTTCTGGCTGAAAGAACATTTTAGCTTTGAACTTGCCTTAGGCTATAATGGAAGAGGCTGAATATGACCCTGTATGGTGCCTTGATATAACCAGTTGGGGAGAGCAAACCGCTTCCCCATGTTGTGGTAAATAGTAAAAACAATAATAACAGATTGCTTTTGAACAAACTGTATATCAGTTACAATTCATGTGTCCTTTTGTTTTTCCTCCCGTTTCATAGGAAGGAAGAGCTGAAGGCAGCTGGGGAAACATCAGCCAGCACGTTTGTTTATGTTCCCTCTTCCACGTCCTTTGTTCACTGCAGGAAGACATAATATGAAACTGAGGTCCTGTGTAGTTACGTGGTGTTTTCTGTCGTCACATTCTCTGAGTTTAGTAATGTGGCTGTGTTTTATCTATATCTTTTGACTTATACTGTATCCACCATAGCTGTATTTTGCACATCAAGCCATGGCGACAGTAGTTAAATGTGCCAGTGGAAGAAATGACAGCATATACTTTCTTGAAGGACCAAGAAATTGCATAGAAAGAGCAAAAACAGAAAAACATGTCAGACATTGACATATGTGTGGGAGGAGTTGCTGGACACCTTTTAATCAGTATCTCCTTGAAGCCTCATCTCAGTACGTGACATGTCACTGTCATAAGAAAGCAACATTTTTAAATGGTGAAATGGAAATGGTGAACTAAAATGCGGCATTAGGGGAACTGGCAATCATTTATTGCACGTTAGTCATTATTCAGACATGGGTGTCCTGACATGACTGCAGGGTTTGGAGAGGGGATATCTATGAAACACAGCTTCCATCTGGTGGTTTGATCATGTAAGTACAGATAAAAGCTTGGGTCGAGAGTCACTTGTATTTTATTACCCTGATTCAACATCAGCACTTATGTTACGAAGACAACTTCATGATTACAATATAATAATCCAACTTTTTGTATGTATTTTTGTATTGGTGGTGATTAGAGTGTATTTACAGTACTGTTGGGTTAGTGTGATTATGCTCTCCATATTTCTGTTGCAGATATGTACTCATTTCTCAATGTAAATAGCCAAAAATAAATGAATTTTGCAAATTTTACAACAGGAACCTTAAGACTTGTACCAGCATCCTTTCATTATTTACATCCTGTCTTTCCATATTTCAAACTTTATTGGTAAGACAAATATTCTCTCAGCAAAATGCTCATGATGGAACTGCCCCATGTAGTCTGTTTTTTCCTGGAGATGAATGTACTGAATGCTAACAGCAGCGGCTGAGACCATCTTAGATTGAGGAAGTTGAAGAGACGCTTCACATCACAGCGGCGAGTGAGATCAGCCAGATTGCTCTGTGGGCTACATTTCTCCATAACAGTATGTGATGGGAATGCCTTAGAAGGCATTTTCTGATGATAAAATCAGTCCCCAATATGTCAAAATTGCTTTATTACATCACATGGTTTCTTCTCCTCTTTTATCCCGCAGCTCCAGTAATAATGCAAAACAGCAAGAAATCTGGACAAAGAATATCTCAGAGTGCACAGAAGGAAGAAGCCATATCTTTTGTTTGGATCTGCACAAATCCGGAGGAATAAAGTTAGTGGTTTTGAAATTCAACTGAAGTACCAAAATACTGGCATCAAATTCTACGTAAATATCACAAAATAAAGTACAGCATTATGCAGAAGGACCCCGAGTCCTTAAGACTCACACTAGTTCAAAGTTATTTTGTTTGACGAGTGTGAGCGTTCTGTACCGATCTGCTTAAAGAGGACTGAACCTGGGCATAGTGTGCATGTGTGGCTGCTAACCAAATCCCGCTGCAACAATCCGACCCAACTCTGACATCGCGGAAGTGACGCAACAGTCTAATTTACAGTTTAAGGCAAAGGGATCACTTTGAGTGTACGCCTCCACCACCAGACCGAAACTGGCCCATTAAAACCAAATCCAAAGTCGTGTACCACTGCTCAGCGGTCGCTGAAATCAGGCAGAAAACTGAAAATTAAATGAAAAATCTGTCCATTAGTTTCTGTATTATTTCCATGTTTGAAATGGATCCGAATTAAGACCGGGTGTGGATGTCATCCAAATCTGTTCATAACATTCTGAGTTACAGAAATGAGCAGACATAAACACATACATATATATATACAAGTATATTAAGGTATATTCATGAAAGCGAAGACATAACTGCCACCATCTCTGTTAGAGGAGGTTATGTTTTGATAAGCAACAGCAGTACCCTCTCTGTTGTGCAAGAGTGCTTCTCCTTAACTTAAATGTCAACACAAAAATGCTGCATGGTGCCCGGGTCTGGAACATTCATCGAATGTGAGCGAAGGCATGGTACGAGGAAATCTGGCCTCGTGTGAATACGCCCTGAGTCTCGAAACAAATCCAAAAATAAGACAGCAGCAGGAGCCACCAGAAAACAGAACCAACTGGATACGACACGGGAGACCACGAGAAAATGCTCCCCAAGATAGCATAGTGTGAGACGCAGGTGTAACACATGACGGAAATCACGGATAAGGAGAAGCTGAAGGCAGGACAACGCAAAATAGGAAAGACCTTCAAACATGAAGCAGAAATGATATTAAATGAGCTATGATGCCACAAGGGGGAAGATCACTACAACTTAAAACCATAACAGCACATTTAAGCCAACGGACTGGACTTGGTCAGTTCCTATACTTTGGTCTCTGCGTTTCCTGTGCTTCCCGTCTCTGTTTGTTCTCCTCGTTTATTTTGTTGAAATATTAAAATTCATTCAATAAAAAGCCAAAACAAGAAGAAATGCAGTGCTTCAACCAAACTGCAGGCTGTCATAATCTAGCCAGAGCGGAGTAATCACAGAGAATTTGAGAAATTTTCAGGTACTTGACTCTCTGCGGGAGAGAGCCTACGAGATGTTAGGCCACACTGCATATGTGCAATATATAAATGGCCCAGTCTGACAACTAAGAGTTCTCTTATCCCTCCCTCCTAATCCCTTCTTTCATCGTCCAATTTGATTTCGTTTTTCAAATTATTGTCTGTATACAGAAAAAAGATTGTGTAGGACAAACCAGCTCAGCTCAACTCTTTAGCGGTACTCCTTGGACTGATATCTCACAACACAACACCACTTTTAGGCTGTAGATAAAGGTGCAGCACACTAAGTCCACCGTTCAGCATGCTCTTATCACATCTCATCAGCCTGTTAACTCAGCGGTCCATAAAACTGTCTCTGGTGCGATACGCCGCCTTTGCATCTCACCCTAAATTTCCTTGAAAAACACCCCACAGTCGAAAGAGCACGCTTTGCAATGCATAACTGGAGTGCAGCGGCGAATTAGGCACCAGGGGACACCTCCAGCTCTTACCGCTTATTAAACAGCAACTACGCTTTCAGAACCTCAGCATGTCAGCCCAAGCAGAGAAGAAGCTTTCCCCTTAACAACACCTCTTACTTTGTCAAGCTCCTCATTCCATCATCGACTTCAGCTCCTAACTAGATAGCATATGGCAGGTTTAATTGAGTGTGCTCACATTCTCTGTACGCCATTTGGGCTCATTCGCTTTGCTGTGTTTGCACAAATACGCAAGTGAGTCGCCGGATGCGAGAATGATGTTGAATTTGGATAATTAGGAAGTGTCTGGCTCCCTGTCTTTACTGTGTGTCGAGTGGTGCACGCTGAATGCAAAACGACTCCCCCGAGCTGCCTTTGTCTCCCTCCGGGCCGCCCAGACTTCCAAAGCCGAACTGCTCAAGCTAGGCTGCCTCCCTCTCGGGGTCCAGGCTGGTTAACAAGCGACAGAATAAACGCTAGCCAGTTAAATTGTATGTAACTTTTTACTTCTCGCTAATAGTGTGACCTTTATTGATTTCTTGTCTCTGCCTTCAGCTTGGCGAAACACTAATGGCACTGGTCAATAAAAAACCGTGAAGTGGAAGTTCTCAATACCCTCCTCCCGTCTCTGTGTGGACCACATCCCTAAAAATAGCCACTCAGCCCCCCTCAGCGTCCTACGAGCCAGTGCCGTGGCAGTTCGTGGCAGTTCCCGTTCAATATGAGCTGCACTGTTTGTTTCCTGGGCCACCGCGGATACGAGGGGGCGAACACGCTGAGCCCTCGGATAAACACATCCACTCTGACCTCTGGCCCTGCCAGGTCCCATTCAGTTGGCCGGCCGCTTCCTGTGAGTAACCTGCTCTCCTTTGTTTATCAATACATTTGTGACACGATGAGCGAGGCCTAACAGCGCCACAAACAGTATTTTCAGAAAATGTCCTGCACTCTGGGATGCCGCTTCAAAGAGCCGCGTTCACGTTTCAAAAGAACAAGAGTACAATAAAAGATAAGGCCCCATGTCTGCGTAGCTCCCACCCAGCGCTTTATTGACTGCCAACGTCAAAGTGTACCCCTGCCCGGCCGATGCCTCTCCCTCCTGCACTTACTGAGCTTTGCGGAAAGAAATGTTATGAGCACAACTCAACAGATAGCCCACATGTTCTTCCAATCTCCTCAAGTCCCAAACACTGTTGACTAATCTGTTCCTCCCTGCATGCTGTGGCCCTTTGGGCGCGAGCGTCCTCGCTTGCTTCTCAGGTACGCTGCTGAACTCAGAGCGACGGAGGCAGCTGAAGGGCGCCTCTCTCCCACAGTGATGAGTCGCAGCTCTTGATGGAGGACCCCTGTGGTGCCACACCTCCACAGTCAGACGCCCAGCAGCCAGCAGCAGTATCGATTCGCCCCGTTCCACTTGAGCCTGCTGTCACAGACTGTATATATCACTTTATCAGATCCACTGTTAAATAGGCCGTAATTACATATCTCTGTTCAGTGGACGGGCTTTAGTTTAAGGTTGGTATGTGGCTGAGATGCAAGTCAAACTGCCGCCTGATGCGCTTTAGATTTCTCTCAGCGTTGCTCTCCTCTCAGGGAAAGTTACATAAGATTTTCTTTCTTTTTCATTAGTGATGGATTTGGATCGGAGAGCTATTGACGGCGTCGGCAGAGAGAAAGCAAATGACGCAAATAAAATCTCCTCTTGGGGGATCAGCCGGCTTGCTATTTGAAAAGTACTTACAGTAAGTCTCCTAATTGTGTTTAATGTTTGCAGGTCCCCTGACTCTATCTAATGACAGAGAGCAGATATACCAGTTACTTATAAATAGCTCATTTGTCACTTGCAGCAGCATTTACTGCACGACATGCACAGTTGCCTACAGTACTAGAGGAGGCACACGGAAGCCCGTGTTTTCTATTTTTCATAGAGGTGTATATTTCACCATAATGACCATGAAAACTTTTTTTTTTTTTTTTTTTTTTTTTTTAAAAAGCAGGAGTTAGCTTTTAATTTAGAGGACACTTTGTGTGATGGAGGTTGGCTACCAACCGACCCGGGAAACCGATGTGTCGGCTGACAACCCGTCTGAGACCCCACCATCACTTGTGTCGAATATTTTACCTTTAACTAAAAGTACGGACACTTAAACATTATGGTGTTGGCTCCTCATAACTTTTTAAAGCTTCCTCACCTGTCATAGAAAAACCTTGGCAAAAGATTGAAAAGACATTTATGGGAGAGATCTGTCTTTGTTGCTCTATGGGAAGGTCTTAAGCGTTGTGATATTTGAGCAGTTGCCTCATTTCTCTGTGACTAATCTTTTGCATTTCACACACAGTTAGTGGACAGCTTTTGTCATTAACACTTGGGAACCCATGGATTAATTCTTGTAGACCTGCTAAATGGCTTTTGTGCAGCAGCATACTAAATAATAATGGACATTTACTCAAGTGCTGAAGCATTATCAAGGCGTTATCCCCAGCGCTTTTAACTTTGTTCTTTTCCAGGTTCAGTGGAAAATATTGCTCCGTTCTACATCATTTAGCTACAAAGTTTCTACACTTATAGTTAGTGTCTGCAAATATCTCAGATCATAATTTAGTAGACTTTAGGCAACTATAAACGTTTCTACACATACAATATATTGTACTTAATGTAAAACAACAAAGTTTCATCACTGTTTTTTTTTTTTACACATTTTAGCTTTTTTCTTTACCGATGTAGAGGTTTATTATACTTCCTGTAGGTGTTGCATACGTGTAAACATTATTCTAGCATGACATAGCACTTGTGTGTTATAGCCCACGTAAGTAAAACCACGACCAGCTTCCTTTCTGCGCCCATGTGAACCAAACAGGCAGAGCTTCACAGTCAGCTTGGCATCTGCATCGAAAACTTTTTTAGGGCCTTTTGTTTTCTTGGAGAATATGGCAAGTAAATACACTGATAATCTTTTATAAATGCTCAACAATGATAAATGAGCAAAGACGCAGAATCACTTGTTGACATGGAGACATTCGCATCTGTTGTTGAACAGTCAGGCTCTTCTGCTTGTGAATCCATCAAAATTCGCAGAGAGCTGTTTTCATTGTATTCTATTGACAGGAAACTAACATTGTTGAACTTGTATTTGCAATACAGTGATATACAAATGCTTTCCAGGAGGAATTCAACTATTGCGGAGAAAACCCAACACACGCTGAAAGAGAGAACCCCATCCGTAAAATAAATGCTTATTTCGTCTATAACTTTAGTTTCGTATGATTTTCTTTCTTTTTAATTGGTGAACTTGAGTTATGTAGGGGGTTTTGCTGCACATACACGCAATTTCCCGTCTTAAACAAAGGCAATCTTTCGCTTTTCCAATCTTAAGTGATCAAATTTCAAGATGGAAGAGAAAATTACTCATTTTTCTGCTGCTGAAGATGAAAGCGAGTTAGTTTTGACCCACAAAACAGGTGAATTAGTGAGACTGTTCTAACAGATATCATATCATCACAGGAACAAATGGCTAGTTATTAATAATATGACTGTTGATGATTGTACACTTCAATTCAAGTCAATTTTATTTATGCAGCACCGATTCAGAGCAAAAATCATCTCACAGGACATGTAGATCAGGTCTACACCCAACTCCTTTAGTTAATTTAAGTTTAAATGGCAGCGTTATTTGTGATAGTTATTTTTCACCTGTATGAGGGAGAAGCGTAGTGTAAATTCTAGACTTAACGATGGCTGACGTGTCTTAAGTAGAAATGTTATTTGTAACATTTAACATTTCACTGATGTAAATGTCCAGGTCAGTATTGTACAAAAAAGCCCCGTCGTGCTCAATAAAGCTGATCAGAGACCATATTTCCATATAAAACCCTCCAGTCCTCTGGCCCAGTGGCAGTACTCCATATCTGCCACTGGGTGTCGCATATATTTCTGGCCATGTTTTTTCTGGGCACTGACTCGGGCAAATTTTGAATTCAGAGCTTTCACTTCTATTGGACAATTTATATTGTTAGTGCACACATATTCCCCCACTTATTGGGACTAACTGACATTGTGTGCACATGTGTGCGTGTGTGTGTGTGTGTGTGTGTGTGTGTGTGTGTGTGTGTGTGTGTGTGTGTGTGTGTGTGCGTGAGCGCGCGCGCGCGTGTGTGTGTGTGTTGTCATTATTATCCACTCTGCTCCCAGCTCGGAATGGCCAGATTCACTCAGACTGAAACAAGAAGGCAGCAGCATCCACAGCAGCCCCAGCCCGCTCACTCCAGCCTGGTTTTCACCGGACCGGGGGCACCGCCGACCCAACCACCGCCACCACTCCTCCCACCGCGGCACCAGTACCCTCAGATCCCGCACGCGAAACCCATGAACGGGTCCGAACCCATTTCAATTCATCCGGAGAGCGGCGCCATGAAAGACCAGGATGCCATTAAGCTGTTTATCGGGCAGATACCGCGGAACTTGGAGGAGAAGGACCTGAAGCCGCTCTTTGAACAGTTCGGGAAAATCCACGAACTGACAGTTCTCAAGGACCGATACACCGGCATGCACAAAGGTAACGTGTCGCGGCCCGCGTTTCCTCCTCGCTGTTTACTATCCCCCCCCCCATCCTGTGTCTGCATTTAAACAGTACAGCAGAAAAACAGGTCACCGCGTGATTCTATGTTTTCTAGTGACCTTGTGTTTAGTTTTGCTTCCCTTGTTCTTGGATTTTACATTGCCCTTTGTGGAATAGTTTACTTTTTTTGGACTGCTTTTTTTAAATTTTGACCCCTACCTGCTGCAAGGCTTGTGAGTTTTGCCTGTCTCTGATAAATATCATCGAACTTTATTCCGTTCTGTCTTATTGGACTACAGTTGGGCACAAATTCAGTCTCCATTGTTTTCTGACCTCACAAGGCAAAAGCCGGGCATCCCCTGAACCATACTTGATTGGTTGTGACTTAAAAGTATCTAGATAAATCAATACTTTTTCAAAACCACAAATTAAAAAGGATATAACAGCTACAATTGAAATCCAAAGTATGTAAGTTAGAAAAACAGCAAATTAAATTTGCAACACAAGGTTGCACAGACATTGACATTATTACAAATGTGCTAATGTGTTGAGTGACTTTTACTTTACTAGCACTGCTGTTTGCCGAGGTCAATTTTTATTATTTTTGCTGTCTTTTCTGGTATTGAAAGAATTGAGTAATATTTTTAACACTTAGTATTGTATGATGAGTTTAAGATTCTCGTTTGGACTGAACTGGTTTTTCATTTGACTAATGTGGGAGTTGAAAATAAGCTAATAAATAAAAGTTATGGCTGTTTATGTTGACCATCACCATAAGTGCCACTGTAATCAGATCTTATTAATTGGGTATACTCGAGACTCTCTTTGCTTGCCTCTTTTTTTTCGAGTAAATACTGACCAACAACATCGTATTCCAAAACCTTAATAGGATAAAGCAGCTACAAATAAAGTTTTATTAATTAAAGAAAAAAAAAGTGGAAAGGTGGAACTTTGCAGAAATTTGGTGCATAACTTTGCAAGACTCCTTTCTGTGGTATAAGCTCATGTCACAAACATCCAATAATCAGTATCTGAGTGACTGAGCTCAACCACCAACGGAGTGTAAATTCAGCGTCTAATCATGGTCACAGTAGCTCTGTGTCATCACCCCTGCAAACAGAATTAATGTAAAATAAGAACCTCACTCAGCTAAATCATATTACAGCCCAAAAGTCTGCGAGCAAATTATTCTAAATCGTTCAGAAATGCATTTTAAAAATCTGCACATTCCGTCAAATTTGTACGGTATATCCACGGGAATGTTCCCGTAGCTTTATTTTAAATCGAATAGTCCACTTTTCTCCTCTCACTTGGAAAGCTTGCGCTCTCAGGACACCACCTGTTCAGAAGCCCTGACGATGTTTTCTTATCAAAATCAGCTAATCAGCGACACGGAGTGTGATGTGTGTGTGGTGTGCGTGCGCGCGCGCGCGTGTGTGTGTGTGTGTTGTCATTATTATCCACTCTGCTCCCAGCTCGGAATGGCCAGATTCACTCAGACTGAAACAAGAAGGCAGCAGCATCCACAGCAGCCCCAGCCCGCTCACTCCAGCCTGGTTTTCACCGGACCGGGGGCACCGCCGACCCAACCACCGCCACCACTCCTCCCACCGCGGCACCAGTACCCTCAGATCCCGCACGCGAAACCCATGAACGGGTCCGAACCCATTTCAATTCATCCGGAGAGCGGCGCCATGAAAGACCAGGATGCCATTAAGCTGTTTATCGGGCAGATACCGCGGAACTTGGAGGAGAAGGACCTGAAGCCGCTCTTTGAACAGTTCGGGAAAATCCACGAACTGACAGTTCTCAAGGACCGATACACCGGCATGCACAAAGGTAACGTGTCGCGGCCCGCGTTTCCTCCTCGCTGTTTACTATCCCCCCCCCGTCATGTGTCTGCATTTAAACAGTACAGCAGAAAAACTAAAAAAACCAAAAAACAAAAACAACTTTGCGCACATTAGCAGCAACTGAATCCACGTATCACCTCAGCGATCCTTAGCGTCGTCATGTGCGCCAATACTTACAGGTTTTTTTTTTTTTGTTGTTGTTGTTTTAGTCGAAGATATATTTTAAATTTTTTGCGCACTTTCCACATTTTTCGAGCGGACTCCGAATTTACAAATGAGCCCAAACACTTGCAGCGTCATGAAGGATGTCCGGTGTTTTATTGCACTGAACACTATCTTAAGTGGGGCAGGGAGCCCCGCCGGTCTCCGTCTTTTCGGCATCATTTATTCATCCATATGCTTTCTTTAACATGTGCGACGTGGGGCCGCGGAAGCCCGACGCGCCGAGGTTAGTTCAGTAGGAAGGCTGGGTGATGCTGGGTGATGCTGGGAGATGCTGCGCAGCCTCGGCGCGGATGGAGGTGCTGAGTGGGGGGGCGGAGAGGGCGCAGACGTCGAGGATGTACAGGGAAAAGATACGTGCATCACCGCCTGGGTGGGAGAAACCACATCAGCAATGCGTGGTGCCCCCCTCACGGTGGATCCACGCAGCGTTTAGACGTCATCGTCGTCACCATCATCATCACCATCATCATCATCATCACCATCATCATCATCATCATCATCAACAACAACAACATCACGAACTTCAGTTTTGCTGATTTTGTGTTCATTGTTTTGTATCAACATGCAACCAAGTTGGATCAAAGCACAATATTATATTTTTTTGGGTGGAATAATATAGAATATATAATGTGCTGATTGTAACATCAGCTCACTACACTCTGACTGTAACACCATATCCGTGAATCCAAGAGAGAGAGGAAAAGCCCAACGCTGTCCGGACAAGGGCTGTTTATTGTTTGTGTATAATAATGGTTGAACATGTCACTTTCCTTATAAATCTAAAAATGACCCGGTTTGAAACCGTATCTATCATTTTGTCACGGTATTGATGGAAAACAGCCCCCTCCCTCCTTTGGATTTGTCCTTTTGCACTCCCGCGGAGCAGATGTGGATACGAGGATGTTAGTGCAGGAGATAAGGCTTTCATTGTGGTGACATTTAGAAAAAGACAAATGACAGTCCGCGACAATCATGTAGATGCCATTTGCAGGTGTTGCAAACAGTGTCGCGTCTTCCACGACACCGAGAATCACCGTCATGAGATGCAACTATTACCGGCACAAAGGTTGTCCACAAACCCCCCCCCCATACTGAGGTACTGAGGAATTTTTCCCCTTGAATTCATATTGATGACCTGGCAGTGAAGGCAGCATTTTAACGACTGATTTATTAACAAACTTTGACACATCTGCTTTAGCTTACAAAGTCTCTCACATTTGGAAGAGTATTTTTTATTACATTATTTTTATGAAGGGTCATGCTGTCACTCACTGTGGCTCCCATTAGGCTTTTCTTTTTTTTTTTTTTTTTTTTTACAGATCATTGGTTGGTATGTGTTTGTGCATGCATGTGCATACATAGACTGAAATGTCATTACCCCACGTTGCATTATGGTTGCAGTAGTTAGCTGCTGATTGGCTGCTGCCTTACTGTGGTGTCAGGAAACAGAATTTAGGCACTCAAACTGTAAGTGGAGCGCTGGTAGATACTGTAGATATGTGCAATTTAAGGCAAATGTTTGACAGAGTTAAAAACTATTAAATCAATTTAGTTTATTATTGTTGGTTAAGCATAAACATAACATATCACTTTCTAACTTAGATTATCATTTTTAAATCTAAAACTTTCTTGTTGGTCATCATTTATTGCACCATTCATGCACTGGTGGTTAAACCAGAATAAACGAGCTCCTAGAGCTTTGTCACAAAGTAAAATCCCATTTTAACAAAAGGTTGATAAATGAGAAAAGGAATCTTGTGAATGGTTTAACTTTATGTCAGTGGGGAGCTTTGTTCCTGTTATTCTGGGGAATAGATAACTAAAAAATGAAAACATTTGCTTGTTTAGATGTTGGTAAACAAGGTCACCTCCAAAAAAACTTCCAAAAATACCCCTCAAAGTAAATCTTTACCTTTTATTCATTAGCCTACAAACAACCAGGCCTAATTAATTTTAGATAAGCGTGGCGCTCCGTCAAATTAAATGGCTTAAAATGTGATGAATTCGGGCCTCACAATTAACAATACATAATCAAACCCCAATATGTCATTGATCTCTGATGAGGTTATTCCATGGTTAATCATGTTATTAAGCAGAAAAAGGATTATGAGTGTGTGTGGCAGCCTCAAAGATGCACGTTCAGACTGACGAACGCATTGATGGACAGAGGGATAAACACACACACACACGTCCATCATCATCCGCGCCATCACACTTACTCCATCATTTTCATTTCTTCCACATTGCGCTTTGTGTGTTTACCATTTCCTCGCGTCTTATGCAACCATTTCTCCCCTCGGTAATCCATGAGGGAGAACATGGAATTAGTTTGTAAAGCGTGATAATAATGCACGGCCATAATAACTTGACTCAAGAGGATTAGCAAATGTGCATTGTCTGAAGCAGCAGTCTCCTGGGTGATCAGCTGGTTGCCTCCCCAAACAGTGGCTGCCTCTGCCAATTAAAAATTCAGTCTAGTCTGCTCCTCCGAATGATTAATTCTGCCAACGCTGTCGATGGCCTGCCAATTATTGTCGCTCAATTGGTATTAATTGGTGGAGGATTTCCTGATGTTGAGTTTATCATAGAGTATGAAAACTTCTCCCTTCAGCCCTAATTAGCTTCCACTTATTCATAGCGTATAGATGCAGGACTAAGGCTTTAGTCGCTGGCCTTTATTCAGTGTGTTTATGTAGCTCTTTATGCATTTATTTAACCTTTTAAAAAAAGTGGCCTCATTCATAAAAAAGCACTCAGAGCAACAGTGAGTCTCTGTCTGGGCAGATTTCATTCTATGAGTTTGGCTGAGGTTGACTAATCTTCCCTCGTGCGGGGAAGTAACACGCACTCGACCAGGAGTTAAAGAGAAGAAAAGCACTTTTTTTCAGGTGTGATTCAGCACAGCAGCCAGGCAAAAAAAAAAAAAAAAAAAAAACCCCAATTTTTTTTATTTTTGTGATTCAGCACAGCAGCCAGGCAAAAAAAAAAAAAAAAAAAAAAATCCCTACGTTGCTTCATTCTGCCAACCAGCTGAGCCTGGGTATCGATATTAAGCTATTGCCGGGCATCGTTGTGTTAATGCATTTATAAATGGACTAGAGATATGGCCCCAGAACCAAGCCAAGCAGAAGCACATTAAATCACAGAATAATCTAATGAAATATTTATTCAAGTTTTTATTTTTTTCTCCCTCTGAGCTAGTCTGATGGATAGTGTTCCTCTGTGGGTTGTCCTCTCGATGAAAAAGGGAATGGGAAGGAAAATAGTTGGGCATGCCTCAAATTAAAATGATATAGTATTAACATGAGGCGGCAGTTTTCGTCTATAAAATGCTAGCTGAGAGGCAGTCTGCTTTGCTGCAGCCCCTCTGTCTCCTTGAACATAATGGAAGTGTGAGTGCATCAACACGTCTCCATATTGCGTGCGCCTTATGGAAAAGTGTCAAAGATCACAGCAGTGCTGTAGGACAGCATCTCCCCGGAGGAAACAGATGGTATAAATTCACTTACATACCATAAACAGATCTGCAGAAGTGACATGGACAGGACGCACACAACACGCTGCGATGGCGTTGCTGATTTGACAGCCATCACTGGAGCCTGTTTGCCACTGAATGATGGCTGATGAAATTAAAACAGCTTTGTGGGGGTTTTGAGACGACGCTGAGCGTCTGAGCGCGGCGGCGCAGGGGGGGAAACAGTTCTCCGTGCCGGTTTTTGTGCAGCAATTTGATTCAACAAACGTGGAATAAAGTCTCCCGGCAGGGCGTGTTAGCATAGGCTTACCGAGCCGAGCTAAAGATGTAGCAACACTCGTTTTGCAATCTTTGAGCGTCTGTAACTATTTTAATAAACAACAGGGCTTCCCTCATAAAAGATGCAGCCTCACCTCACCTTTACTGAAAGGGTGCTACCGGCCTTGACTTCAAGATCGTTTCTGTTGGTTTTTCCCAGGAGATTGCAAATCCCTGACGCCCACAAGGCCGTGCGATGCTGGAGGCTAGCGTCCCCCTACCGGACTCACCCGGCTTTTATTCCGTCTCGTGTCTTTGCCGGCTTGAGAGAGCCTTTCGGATGGTTTCATTTCCTGCTGCAATGCAACAATCATTGTGGCTCCCACTGTATTGCGCTTTGACTGCGTTGGAAGTGGCGTTGCTCCATGACCTTTCTGGAATATGTTTGCCGGTGATGTGTGCGGTAACAGAAATTCAAGAGATGTGCTGTGAGGTCCAATTTAACCACTAAGACATTTGTTTATGGAAGTGTACACTGGACTAAATGAAGACGTGTGTTGGGCTACTTTAGATGTTGGACAGCGTCAGATTTGGAGGTAAAGCCTTGATGTTAAGGGTTTTGTTCCCTTTGACCCCTTGTCTTGGTTTGCACGGCCCTCGTTTTGGCACAAACATTCGCACGTAATGAACGTAACTGTGACTCAATAATGCTATTAATGTATCTTAAAAATGTGGCGCGTGATCATGTTTGGAAAAGGACAGAAATGTGTTGTTGTTGTTGTTGTTGTTGTTGTAATTAACAATAACAAGAGAGGAGGTAGATTATAAGGTAATGAAATTGCTGGGAAACGTGTAGGTTTCTGTGGAATATTCTTGATATTTGGTGTGTTTTATAGAGATTCTAGCCTCCATCGCCTTGTTCAAACACAAAGGTTACAGCTATTTCCTAAGTCTCAATAGAAGGATGGAAGCCTATCTATTTTGTATGGATAGCTTAGCCGAGAGTGCCACTGCCAACAGAGCAGAGTGTACTCTCTGGGCGGGGGGTATAAAGGGAAGAAAAAAGAGGGAGTGATGGAGGGAGGAGGGGGCTGGTGGTTTCTGTGAGAATAGCATGAGCTCTTTAATGTTGTGTTTGAGCCTGGCTGGGCACAGATTCATTTTAGAAGGAAAATGAAATAACAAGGGAGAGGGGAGAGAGGAGATTTTAATGCAATGTTTTGTGATAATCCCTCTCCATTTTGGAATGGTTCAGGAGAACTCAAGCGATAAAGCCTTGTACAAGCCCCCGAAAATAATAAGTTATTTGTCTTGCCTTATAGCGCTGTGCTCCTGGAGGGCTCACTAACCCCTGTGTTTCGGCCAACGGAACAATCACAGATTACTCAAGCTGTCACGTCGCTCTGTTTGCCAAACCGGTTGAGCCTTTCGACGCAGGCGTGAATGAACGACGCGTAAATGCCGTACATGGGTACACGCGTGGATGCGACCCAGTGCTCGTTTGTCACTGGGTGGAGCTGGACAGTGAGGATGTCACATGTGTACGGTGGTGCCCACAAGGCAAATGACAGACAGGCATGCGGGCGCCAGACAATGAATGTGTGGACAGATGGATGCGTGGAGGGGAAAAGATAAAGTGTTTTGCAGAGACAAATAGTTGCTTTTATCCCAAGGCTATGAGGGAGTAGAGCGATGGCTCAGCTCGGGATGTGGAGGTCCTCCCCCTCTCCCGACAGGTTGAGAGCCGTTTGCGCGCCAGAGGGTGGGATTGATGGAGGCGGAGCAGAGGCCAAGTTTGGCAGATGTATAAAATAATCACCTGAAAGCTGTTTACATGAGAAACTGCCTCTGGTAGCACTAGGGATACTCACTAGTGCAAATGCCATATCTGCCACTCGTCTCAGAGGCAATTTACTATTTTATGGCTGCCATTATTCCTAAATTACAAATGTAAACAACAATAGAAATGCTTATATTAGCTATGTGAAAAAATAGCCCACATCAGCTCCTAAAATGGCCATTATGGCACCGCTAAACAACACTATTAGCAACAGCCGCACGAAACGGGCCCCAACTTGTGATGAAGACACATTTTTAGATCGGAACATGTCTATGAGTGCTCAGGTCCGCCAGGGACATATGAAGATACATGCTGCTCAGCACAGTTAAAAATAGAAATTCTGTGGTATTTCCGAAAATAGGTTAAGCTGCCATTGCTGCACTGCTGGCATGACATCACTGATTGCCA
>KV751319.1:14279345-14315727 GCA_001698575.1 Mola mola
CACACTGTGCACAAAAGGAGGGAGAGGATGAGGGGGGAGACAGGGGGGAGCATCTGCGGGCGACCGTAGGGCCGTGCTCCCCTCCGTTTCCTCCCCTCCCCTCCCTTCACACTCCATCCCCTCCATCACAGAGCCATCTCTTGCCGCACTCCTTCCATCTATCTTCCCCCAGTGAAGCGGCGACACTGTAGCTAACAGCCCTTCTGCTTTATTGCCAGAGACACAAACTGGTCAAGGGCTTTGTACTGAAGATGTATCACGTCCACATTTTATTTTATTTTATTTTTTTCAGCGCGATACAAGCAAAGTTGTGTGCCAAACAACGCGGAAGACGCGAATGAAAGACGGAATTTGTGTTTCTTATTTGATGATCAAACGTCAAATTGGCTGAATGAGCAGAGTGTGAGGACTTAATGCGAGTTCCAACATGGCACCCCTTCAATGGTTCATGATTCGACAGTAGATCTGGCTCGATTAAAAACAAAACAAAAATAAAACAAGAAAAAAACAAAACACTACGCAAATTAATTAATGGCTGATGGGTTCTCATATCTGCTCTCACTTCATAGTTTTCTCTGTCTATCTATCATCAATCTCTCTATCCGGTCATCAGCATGGACTCCGCTGGGCCGAATGTGGTTACTTAAAAATATACGTGAATGCAGTTTACACCCTGGTGCCTTCTTGTTAGTCAGACCATTCGTGTTAATTGTTCCTCTTCTGCAGCTCACTGGTGACATGAGTAAATAAAAAAAGCTGAGACGGAGACACAAAGTTGGATTTTCTTTTTGTGCTAGCTGAGCATAATTGAAAATAAGTATTTGGAATACATTCTCTGGTCTCGGTTCAGCGTATGCATTAGATCGAGTAGAGGCACTCATTACAAGTTTGTTTATAAGGACATAAACATAATGTACTGTAATATAAATTTGCAATTATGGTTCTAGACAGTACAGGCTGTAAAATGTGTGTGTGTGTGTGTGTGTGTGTGTGCGGTAAGCCTGGTATTGTTTTTTTTTTTCTTCCTGCATACACGTCGTTCGTCCTTACTCCTCCTTCAGTCGCTCACTCCATCCAAGCTACCTGCAGACCTTTGAAGCTCCGTCTTTAAAGGCGTCTAAATCAAAGTGGCTGCAAACCTGATCGGTCCCTTGGTCGGCAGTCTGTTTGTAGCTGTCAGTCGCCTATGATTGGGACTTTGCCGTGATCAATTGATCCGTCAAAGGTTCAAATGCCTGTCAGTCTTCCAGAGAGGACGAGCATTGTTAAGAATACCGCATTAAATGTGTCCATCAGGAAACACAGCGCACCTTGTAAGTGATTTGACTGTATTATTGCCCTCTGCCTGCTCTTGTTTGTGTTCCAAGAGGCTGTTAAGGAGGAGATGCAGTTTTCTAACTTTGACTGGGCGGGTGCTCAGAGAAACTTTTATTGATTTCTGCGCAAATCCCCTGGCTGGACAGCCGGGCCGGAGGAGGCAGGGAGGGAGGTGTGATGGAACGGAGAGACGGGACTTGGCAGGTAAACTCGCGCTGCCCTCCCTGAAAGCGGCACAGCGGCAGGCAATAAGTGTGATTTTACACATTATTTCCAGCTCTGTGAAACTCCATCCATTAACAGTGACAATTAGCTCGCTCCTCAGGGATGCGGGTCACTAGATATATTTATAGATCAGACCCCGGCTTTAATAGCAGAAGAGGGATGGAGTACACAGTCCGCAAAAGTGAAAGGTTAACAAGAGGCTGCGGTGGAAGATGCCAATGCGCTGTGTGTCAGAACTGCGTATTGAAAGAGTTCTGGCCAATATGGACGATCTATAACGTCACCCCCCCTGCAGCCAAACAGCATCGTCTCAGAAAGCTGCGACTCGATTACTATTTACCGGCTTTTCAGTGCTGCCCCTCGTACAGACACGTGAAATACTCCACAGTTGGATTATATATGAAGAACCATTCGTGCCCTGAGAGAACTATTTAGCCTCCGAGCCACATAATAGATAGAGAATGCGAGGGTGCCAGCATCTAACTCTCTTCATTGTTATGTCTTGCTCCGGTATCGATCCTAGCACATACACAGAGCCCTTTCAGAGAGAAGTTATTGCATTTGTCACACTGATTAGGCGGCACATGGCACGCACATGTAAATGTTCTGTAAATATACTCGCTCTCTCCTGCACGCAGGCGGTCCTTCGGGATGTGCTGCCTATAGATCTGTTTTGGGAGTCTAGTGTAGTCTGTATGAGCACGTATAGCAACAAATCAATCGCTGAGGTCTCCTAGTCAGGGGTCAAAAAGGATACTAGGGAGGGTCCGGGGGACTATTTCTTGCCCTCACGATGGACACCGACGCTTCTCTTCGCTCTGTGATGCTCATCCTCCCCCCAGCCGTTGCTCAAGGTGATGGTATGGTGGGAGGGGTAGTGAAAGGAGAAATGGAGGAGGATTTGGAGCTGGGTAGCGGAGATGAAGGGACGGGCTGATTGATGGAGGAGGGATGGGAGAGTGAAGCCGGCTTCGGGATCGTGAGATAGCGACTGAGCGCTGGCTGCCTTTAAGGTGGCTGTCTGACTTAATTAAGGTTAACAGGTTACGCTAGGCTACTGCTTATATTACAGCCCTCATTACAAGCCCATTAGGCCCGGGCAGAGAAAATATTGTTGTCAGAACAATGAGTGAGAGCATTTTGGAAAGTCCCTGCCAACTCTATGCTCCAGCTCTTCTGTATTATACCTCTCTGTCTGTCCTCCGTCTCACTGAACACTGGCGTGATTGTTTGAGAGGGTCTTTTTTTTCAAAGGTGTGGGAATGATTATGTGAGTTAAAAGCTTCTCCAAAAGCAGTCAGATTACCCTCCTCACGGTCAATCTGCGCCACTGAGCCTCCCGTCTCCCTGGCTGGCGATGATTCAGGTCATAATTACATTGTTTCACTGCTCATGATGTGTGTTTCGGCTACCGACCTCTCCGAGAGGCTGTACGCTTCCCTGGCGCCTCACACGGCAGCAAATGAAGTAAGCAAGTAATCTGTCCGCAGTGATAGCATTTTCCGAGGAGTGCAAATGATGTGTGAGGGAGCAGGCGAGGGTATTGCCAGCACTGGCTCGGTTTCTGCTACCTTCGCACTTTTGGGCCAAACAAATGCCACACTGAGAGCAAGTTCACACTTTCTTTGAAAATGCTGTTTGGCTCGGTCTGGGGAACGAAGATAGAAAAAAAGGAGCAAAGTGGGTTTGAAAGGCAAAGTGAAACGAGGATTTGTGGTTTAAACCAGCCCGGCCTCCATGGAATTGGATTTATATATCAGACGATTTTACACTACACGATTTACGCCTGGAGTCCATACAGGGCAGGACGCTCACCGAGCTCCTGATGATGTCACAGCTGTGTCACTCAATGTTTTTAGTTAATTTCTTCACGTAGGGGGCCAGGACAGTGACAGTAAATTATAAATTATATAAAAAAAACAATGCCAAAGATTGCTTTCTCACTTCAGGTTTTTATTTTCGATACCATTTTTTGTATTTAATACAAAATGAATAAGTGGCTAAATATCATTAACTGCTGAAAGAAAATTTCACAACAGTGAAAAGTCTGCACAAATACAAGCAATACTCAACATAATGCACAAACACATATGGATATTAATAGTTACAGCAATAAACAAAAGGGCCATTCAGGTAACGGTGCTTTTTGAAGTGATAATTCTAATAAATAAATAACTTTCATATTAATGTATAGATGAAATTATTTATTAGCCTGATCCAGGTGTAGCAGTAGGCTGCAGTGAACACATCTTAGATATTTTTTCATCTTATTTCTCTCACAACTAAGTTGCTATCATGAATAAGATCAGAAATATGTAGCCTGACCTTGCTTTGGAAAATTGGTAACGTAAGTGCTTCTTCCAGTTAAAGCTTAATAGGAAACAACTATCCGCAACTTGTGCCAGTTAGGAGCAAGGGGATGAAAAGATGGTAAAAACGTAAAATAAACAAATATCATTTACCATTGCATACCTGGGTGGAGTTTGGAGATTCTCTCCGCAATGTGTGTGAAAGCTTGTTGAAGATGGTGAGTCATGACAGTAGAGCGAAAATTGTAGCTGGCGCCTTCAGACGAGGGAGAATTACGCTGGGAAGGTTGCAGGGCCGCAGGTAGCTGTTTGTGGATGCAATGCTCATGTTGATCTTTGGTAACTCCTGCGTTTGCTGCCAACATGAGCTAATTAACTAAGTGGTGACCATGGAGGTTTGGTCGGGGATGGCTTTGTCCTGGTGGTTCTGATTTACAAAGAAGTGGATATTTCTCTCTTGTCCGCTATTATGTTTAGTTTTGTACATCGACGTATTTTGCGTTAAAAGAGAAAGTTACGTCATTATGCTTGTTGTGTGCGTGGATTTTGTTAAAGGCCATTGTATTGATTGAAACATGCGTCTTTTCTTAAAGAATTGATTTTATTTCTATAGCCCTGATAGTTACGTGAGGTAATTTATGAAAGGCAGTGAGTTTGGCCCTTATTTATAGGACAGTTTCTGTGTCTTTGATTGATTATGATGGTCCATCCAATCGGATTTTCTTCTTGTTTTCCTACCACAGTGTTAGGACAAGGCTCCCCGCTGGTTGTTAATTAACATTTACGATTGCAATCTGGTTTTCGCAATGAATGTGGGATGGAACTGTGTTTAGTATCAATTATTTCTTATTTAACTACTGTTATCAGAGCTTATGATTCCAGTAACAGTAACAACACTGTCTGCTGCTACTTCGGGATCCATGAAGAGGGTTTTTCATAACCTTGACTATATAAGAATATTTGGTGGAGATGAATATTGTAAGATTTTTTTCCCCACTCTGTTTAATTTTGAGGCATATATTTTATCAGAGTCTGGGGCTCTATGTTGGTAAAACAGTTGACTAAATGAAGTTTGGTCAAACACATCAGTTTAAGCTTGTTTTTTGACTGTCATTTTCATCAATCTAAGGTCTCACAATGCATTTTACTAGAGAACACGAGGATCTGCTCTCAGATGTATTGAAATTTAAACGGGCGGTCATGAAGTCAGCAGACATCTCTTGAGTTGGAGTATACTAAATACAAAATGCTTTTCATAGAGTGCACATTGCAGTACACTCTCTTACATTTGGTATATGTATGTATGTATATAAAGATATAATTGGGACACAGACGGTAAGAGAAGGTTTCGATTTAAACGACTGGTGTTGCCACAGTAACCTTCAGCATCCTCTACCCCTCACATTTTTTTTTTTCTCACTTTCAATCACTCTCGTCCATTCAGGGCTTGCTAATTGCATGCCGGTTCAACGTAGTGGAGGTGGATGTATTTTTAGTATTTTTCCCAGTTCTGGACACTGGCGCTGACAAAGGGAAATAAGCCGGGAATGCAAACGGGAGAGAGGAGGAAAAGGGAGGGACGGGGAGGGAAGGAATTTCTCTTGTCTTCGGAGCCGAAATGAGTGTGTGTGAGATAAGGCTGTTTTAGGTTTCTATCAGATGATGCAGAGGATCATCTCCTCACAATGGGAAGGCTTCCCCCGTTGCTGTGTCAGCAGGCTCCGATTACAGTGGCTTTTTGTTGCGTTTCAAACAATTTCGTCATGCTCCCCCTCACACTTTTGCACTTGGTATGCAACGCAGCGCCGGCAATTTGTACGTGTTTGGATTCCAATTATGGAGTTGTTAAAGCTTTTTTGCCTGTGGCCTGCAAATTCTTATTAAGCCATACATTAAAGAGCAGAGAATCACATTTAAATGGAGTTCATGTTTCTCCTTTGTTTGCCACTGTCGTGGTTGTTATTAATTTATTCTCAATGCCCGATGCATTACACATTAACAAATAAATTGTGTTTGTGATTGTAATGCAAAATACTTGTTTCTTATTCAGAGCTAGGGCCAGCATTTGTCAGGAAAACCAACAGTAAGTCCAGAGAGGGAGAGTGAAAAAAGGGAGAAAAACAACTTCTAAAATGGAGCCATTGTTTCCTATTACCTTTACCCATTTGTCAAACAAACAAACAAACAAAAATGGCAATGACATTTATACAGTCTTGGTATTTCCTTTGCACGCTGATGCAGCAGAGAGCAAGGGAAATAGACAGCAGTGTGAGTGATTGAGTGATTTGCTTGGTGGCCATTGGAAATCATTAGGTTAGGGGCTCTGGGACAAGGGAGGCTATGGGGAGGGCTGCACCGTGACACCAGCACTCCAGTCAGACACCTCAAAGGTCACGACCCTGAACAGACTCCATCACTTTCTGTCTCTCTCAGTGGGAAATGCATCGCAGGGTGCTGACTGATTGTGCCGAATGCAAAGAGGAGCTTTGAGAGAAAGGAAGGAAGTGAACGTGATTTTTTTTTTTTTTTTCGGTTCAAATGCTCGCTGCGTGTAAATGTGCAGGTGTGCAAGTGCATGCACGCTCGACACTTTAGGCTTAGAGCCGCGAGGCAAAACGTGTAACGGTCCGATCAATGAATAAATCAGTGACACGGCATTTTAACCCCCCCTTTTTGAGGCAGTCCTGCAGAGGTTACCGTGGAGACACAGCCAAAGTGCAAAAGGTCATTGAAGTGGCAAGAAAAGATCCACATGCGTAGGCACACAACAAATATGGATGGTGAACGTTGATAATCTCGTGCGAGAAGAAAAACAGATGGGAATTTTGTCTGTGCAGAGACACCGGATACAACCCCTTAATACATTTCACTGTTGACATGGGATCAGAAATGCAGTGGCTGCTAATAAAATCTTCAGTGTTGGAGAAATATGATACACATTAACTCATATGAAGCTCATTAATAGAACACAAGCACATCTATTTATTCAGACAGGCGGGGGGAAAATGATTGCCTCAGTGCTCTATCAGGTTTCTCCTCTCTTCTCTTATGAGCATGCATAGCTACATATTGAAGTCTTGCAGTTAGGCATCATCCACCCTGGAGAGATTTAGCCCCCCATTCTGTCCTTTCTTTCTCTCTGTCAGTATCTTCCCCTGTCCCCACACTGGATCCCTCGCTGGATCCCAGTCCTCTCCTGCAGGCCTCATTCTTTTGTCTCCACTGCTGTCACAAGCGTTCAGCGTTGGGGGCGCTGGTGAGGCTAGTGGGAGATGTTGACAGGACGTGGCACCAGGGATAGTGAAGCTGGACAGGCCTGGCTATTCATCCACAGAATTCTCTCTGCTCATCTCCTGTTGTTTGTTACATTTCTCTTTCTTCAGTCCTCCTGCCGTCTATGCATCATTGTTTGCTCGTATTAACTTGTTCTGATTGTTCCAGTGATTTTCGATCTTGGATCTGACTGAATTCTAAAGACTTTATTTGGTGTGCCCCTCTTATAGGTTGTGCATTCCTCACTTACTGCGCCCGAGAGTCGGCCATCAAAGCCCAGAATGCTCTCCATGAACAGAAAACACTGCCAGGGGTAAGTCTCTCTCCCTCTCTCTCTCTCACTCCTGCTCTCTTTATCTATGTCTCTCTCTCTCTCTCTCTCTCTCAACTCCTCTCTCCAGTCCCTCCCCCTGTGGTGGTTAGCCGTGCCATCTGCATTCGGCTGCACACCACACCAGCCTCCTTGTCTCGTCCCAGAGACGAGAAACACTTTGGAAAGCAATTCAACCAATAGCTGAATCGTTTGAAAGCCTGTTTTCAACTTTACTATGTGTCCGTACTCTTGGGAATATTGCCAGTATTGATCAGTCCCACTCTGCCTCACACTTTGGAAACTATAGCGAAAAATGGCTTTGAGAGGTGATGATTTTCATTTCTGTAATCGTGCTATCAGCAGAATTGACATACAAAAATCCATTAGATTAACGATACATCAGAAAATTCTCGTACAAAAACAGTCCTGCCCTCTTGGTGTTTCGTGAGACGATAATTCTGTTTTTGGTGTTTCCACCTGACCGCATGTATCTGTGTGAGATCCTGACAAGCGTCGAAAGAATGTCAGAAAAAGACAGAGGGATGGAGGGCTGGGTAGAGAGGACTCCCCTACAGAGACATCACAGCTTAACATGCTCAGATCAAACCCGTACCACAGAGAAACATCAGTAAAGATCTACTCTCCCCCTCCCCTGACATCCAACAACCCCACGATAGAAGACAAAGCCTGAGAGACTGAGCCAAGAGGCACATGTTTCAGTTTAACATGCAAATACAACTACCACAAACTTTGGACATCTTTTTTCTTTCTTTTTTTTTTTCTCCTTTGGCTTTCTTGAAAAACAAGTTGTCTCATTTATCCTGCAAATTAGCCAAGCACAAGACTGGAGGGTGTTATTATCCACCCTTTTTCCCCCTCTGCATTTGAATAATAAGATGGAAGACAGTCAAAGGGAAGGAAAAAAAAAAGATTTGTTCCATATAATGCCAGCGGATGTGTTCATGAGAGGTCATAACTGTGTTCAGCGATGTGTGAAAAAAGAGAATTTTCTGATTCTGCTCAAGTTTTCCAGCAAGTTTCTCACCCACGTGTCATCGTTGATAACGCCAAAGCCCCTCCCTCGCCAGCCTGACAGGGTATCCATAAGGGTTGACCTTCCATTGGGATTAAACAGTTGATGTGGCTGAATGCATAAATGAGGGGCACGAGGGCACAGACGTAGGCGCTAACAAGTCTGATGCTCTGCCCCCTCCCCTCCCCCTCCCCTCTTTTCTTTATGTGTTCTGAGAGAGGAGCAGAGCTCCAAACCATCTGGGCTCTGAAAGTTTTAACTATCGTCTGAATGGAGTGCTGTAAACAACATTAATATCCACATCATTAAATCAAGTACAGCCATGATACATAGAGTATGTACAGAATTAGCAAATACATCCTTGCATGCTGCATTTGTTGCACTGTCACGCTGCACACGCACGCACACATTTAGTTGCCCGTTGAGATATAAAACCCTTTTCTCGTACTGTTCAGTCCCGCTGTAGCTCGCCTGCTGACTTCCCCTCTACCGCACCCAGCGCTGTCCAGCCCACATCCTGCTGTCTCCCCCATCGCTCCCGTAACAGGCAGACATTGATGGCTGTCAGGCCTCACAGACGAGGCTGCTTTTCTGTTCCCTTCCAACTTGGCTCAAGCACACGAACGCCAGCGGTCGACGGTAACGCGAGGTGTGCTAAAATCCTGCAGCCACACATAGCACGCGCACACACGCGACACCAGCACACCTACACACATTTACAACAGTCTACCGACACAAAACGATTAACGTAGAGAAAGATACTCCTCTTAAATATAACAAGAGCCGTGCACTTGTGCAAAAACATTTGTGTTTGTGCCTCTGACTGCCTCCGACTGCCTCCCCTGTCCCCCCTCTCTTGAGCCCTCCTGCTCCCTAATCTTTTGTGATATGACCCCTGTTGCTTCACTGCTTGATGGTAAGTAGATATGCCAGTTGTTTGTTTGCAGAATCCCGCTTGATATGCAGTTTGCCAGGCGCTGTGGTGTAATTATTATTAAATAGGAATTATCCGGATATGAATTACGAGTTATTAACGTTTGTGGTTCGTCATTAACCCTTGAAATGCTTTGACAGGTGTTGTTGCTCATCCGCGTCTGTTGTTTTAAATTCCTGAGTCTGTATTCATGTCAAACTAACAAACTCCGGCTGGGCTTTACGTGTTGCAAATGAGTCAAACCATGTGTGAAAGTTGCACCACCTAACAAGGCATCCCCGAATCTCAGGCAGGGCCCTTTGCTGAACAAATGTGTCCTTACAAAATTATACTCTCAACCATTAGAGCAGCAAACCCGCTTTGAGTGTTTACTCTTATCAGATACACAAAAGAAGAAAAGAATCCCATGCATATGTTTAGTGTTTTAATCGGATGTTTTGTTTTGCCTTTCAGGCTATTTCCTGCATGTCCATTGGTTGGGTCTTGGCAATATGTATGATTTTGACTGAAATAAGAATACATATAATCTTAAGATTTTAGATATATTCATATCTATCTGTACTGTATAGAAAGATATATATATATGTATACAGAACATTATACAGATGAATTTCAAAAGATAGATTTCAATTTGTGCATAAGCATTGAAATGTAATATTTTGTAAAAGTAGCAATAGTCATCTGTAAAATATTGTTTTAGCATTTATGAAAAGTTTTTAAGGGGAAATATCATGATATATACCTTGTGTTGTGAAATTGCTAAGGGCCATCCTCTAAAGCCGTCCCTTAAACTTGAAGTCCTGTTCAGAAAAGGTGCAATCTATAAAAGAATGGAAAGTATAGAGAGGCAATTACAGAATCCTAAAATATCAAAATGCTTAAAAGATGTCGTAAGGTAAGGATTATGACTTTAGACTTAGGATTTTAAGGTAGAACTTTACAATAAGGCCACATTAATTAACATTAGTTAATGCAGCAATAAGCGTTTACTAATAGTCAGTTTACGGGCCAAGTATAGATGTTCCGATACCATTTTTATTTAAATTAAGCCAGATCTACTGTTGAGAGATCATCTGTTCTTCTTTGCTGCTCTAAAACAGCAGTTGCTAGTGTTAATGCACAGTAACTTCCAGTGTCGACACGGTGAAGCGGTGAAGAGGAATTGATTGTTCCGGATTCGTAGGTGGCTGGATGCTGGCCATCATTAAATAGCACAAGAATTTACGGGTGTCAGCCAGTCCAGTACTCTTCCAGTACTCGCTGATTTCGATAGCATGTTTCCAATACTGATATTTGAATACGAACAACTCCAGTGCCAACAAATCATTTATTTGACGTAAAAACTGTATTTATGCAAACTAAGAGACTAATTCATACATTATTTGATCATTAAAAACCATAATATTAAGTATCATTTAAGGCATACATGTATTCAACGTTACAATAGGGAGCACAAAGAGCATTAATACTGGATTAATTCAGTTTAGTAAATGATTTACTGTGTTTAAGTCATGCTTATTCAGTGCTCTTATGCAGTAATGTAGTGTCATATACGGGATATGCTTTCAATACAAAGAGCATTAATACATAGTTAAATGCTTTATAACGTTTGGGTTAGGCGGCCATCCCTGTCAAAATTCTTGTCATTGTTAGTTATTTTCCTGTGATAAAAACTGTTACAAATGATAGAATTGTTAGAAACTATTGAACAAGTACCTCTGAGGAAGGTGATTGCATGACACATTTATTAACGGTTACTAAATGCTTATTACCGCATTAAATAATGTTAATTAACGTAACCTTATTGGAAAGTATCACAGACTTTAAATTTCAAGATATAATCCTCAAGTATGAGGTGATTGACTTACTGTAAAAGCTCTATTTAAACACTCAGAGGCTTGCAAGGTTGCCACACAAACAAACAAACACATACAACACGTGGTTTTCTTATTGCTTGAAAGAAGTGCTTGTGTTCTTGGGCGTTATTATCCATGTCCCCCCTGTTACACATTAGCTGCTGAAAGAAACAGTATGGCCTAATGGAAGTGTACTGGACTGGAATATAGATTGCTGCAGTGAAGTGTGATGGGAACCTTGGGGACACGAGTGCCTGACATAAGTTTGGCCACTGAATAGGAGAAGCTCTGACAGTTTACCGTGTGTTGCTTGGCTCTATTAGCGGTGTGTGTCTGCGCGTGTGTGTTAAGCTGGCTTTTCTTTGCAGCCAGCCCTATATAGTTACAGATAACACCGAATAAAGGTGCGAAGAAAAACATGTGCACATGGCAGCTCGCCTGGATCACACACTGCCCACGACAGTGAGACTTGACTGTATTATTAGTGTGCTGTTTTTTTGTTTGTTGCTGCTGATGGAGATGCACTAATTCTTCTGTATTACATAACTATACAAGTGCTTTTGCGTGTGTGAAAATGCTTCTGTGTTTTAACTTTAAAACCAAAGTATCTGTCTCTTTTACTCTAGTTATATAAGTTCAAAGCATCCTTTGATTCCCTGGAGACTGATGACACTTTGTGGCATAATTTGTTCTTAAAAAAAAAAAGGAATAACAGAGAGACTGCAAGTTAAGGCCTTTGGGTTTGTCTACAGCAGTTGGTGGGTGTGTGTGTGTGTGTGTGTGTGTGTGAGAATCTCGTCTCTCCACAAAAGTGGAGGAGATTTACTCCTCTCGGTTTCAGCATCATGACAAAATCCTGCATTCTTCACACTATCCCCCTCCCCCCATCTCTTCAAACTGCCCTCTTGCTGCTGCTCCTTAAATCCAGCAGATCCAAGACATAATCTGAGTCACTGCAGCAGGTCCACTCGCTGTAGCACCCTCTCCTCCCTTCTTGTCATGCTAGCATTGTGTACAACAGTGATTGTCCTGGAGAGGCGCTGCATGCATTTACTCCTAGTATTAGTTCGGCTCGACCTGGGGGTAGTGTAAGAGGCTGCAAGTGATTGGGAAGGCAAGTTTATGGAAATAGCAGAGGCCCAATGAGAGCAGGGAGAAGATTATGCTCCAGCACACACATGTGGACTCCTGCAATGTCAACACTCTAAGTAGATCCCCTCCCTCTCAATTGCCTCCGTCTCCCTCTGTCTCCATTCCTGTCTCTCCCACTCTCACTCTCACACCGAGCCCTTTGCTGCACATGCACCTGCACCGTTAGTCTGCTGTGTGAGTGCACATGGCCCCCTGTGTGTGTGTTTAAAGTGTGTGTATGTATATATATATATATATATATATATATGTATATGTAATAGGATGAATGAGAAGCAAGGAGCAGAGCAGGGCTGTGTTGTGGAGAAAGGCCGACCTTGTGCTGTGGAAATGAGGCTGCAACGCAATAGAGCAGATTCTCGACATGCTGCACACTGCCTAGCCCTCCATGGGGCCTTTGCATGCACACACACACACACATGCATGGCCATATACATAACATATATGCTCATACTTTTGTGTGCATGCTATTTACCTGTTTATGATCTACAGCAAATCCGTGCCAGCCCCGGCACCACAAAGGCTGAATAATTCAATGCTACGCTCTGTGAAGGTTGGCGGTGTGCGATTGTGGTGTATCATATGAATGCGTGTGTACTGTATGTGCCGGTGGGCAGGGGTGGGGGCGGGAGTGGCGCGGACTGGTCAGCATGAAGCCAATCGGTGCTGGCAGGACTGGAGGAGGGAGAGGGGACTCGTTAGAATTTAGCCTTTGGCTAACAGTGAGTGTGTGCATGTGTGTTTTCAGGAAGAAGATCACAGTGAAGGGGAAGGGTACCAAATTTAACCTTAGTTTAAATTCAAATATTAACTTTTTTTTCACAGCCCAGCCCACAAACATAGTCATTGGTTATCATTTGTGAACTGTATTTTATTTTGGTTTCACTCTTTTAAGATATCTGTGCCTCTGTAATGAACAAACACGGGACCCAGATATCTGTTGAAACATTTGAAAACCATCTGTTTTGGGAGTTTTCTCATACAGGAAGCTAATCTTGGAGTTTACATTGTCTGCCTGTTTTAATAACCTTTGGTGACACATTACGATGGGAATAAAGAGGGCTTTGTAAACACCATTGCTGTAGTGGTTTTATGCCTGAGACCTGGCCTGGAGGGAGGGAGCAGGTGCTGTCATAAACAGGGTGAAGGCTGTTGTGCATCCAGACCTGTGTTTTTGAATGTGATGCATACTTATCACCATAGGTTTTATAGGTTTTACTATTGTATACCAGTATACTGCAATAGATATAACAATACCAGTTGCATATGCAAGTGCAATAAAACTGGTATGCTTTGAGTGTGTGTGTGTGTGTGTGTGTGTGTGTGTGTATTTGAACTTCTGTCTGCTATAATGTTATATTGGAGTAATGTATGCACACTAAAGAACTGCTGCCCCTAAGGGAACTGAATCAACACACCCTTACAATGCACACACACACACACTGCTGAGGCGAAGGGGGTCTTGAAATAGACTAAAACACACACAGGGCAACTGTTAGAGCCGTCACAGAGCTGCTTGTTTTCCACCTGCTGTCTCTCACTGTCTCACTGATGCTCCTCCGGTACTCCTTTAACACACGGACACAAGCAGACGCATTGCTCCTTTTGTTCTGCTCATTTTTCGGTGTGGTAAATTAGCTACATATTTAGAGAAGCTCCCGTCTCCGTAGGGAATCGACTTCCAATGGTATTTAGCAAGAACGACAGGAACTGCGCTTTGCACCTGCGTTTTGAGAATAAACTACACCCACTGGAAAAGTTGTTTCATTGTGATTTCATTTTAATTTTATACAGTACTCACTGTATATCTTCATCTATATATAGTTTGTATACTGTGTATCTACATACTGTATAATGTATCTATATAGACATATTTACATACACCAAAGTCCCCAAACATATGGGAGGTCTGTGGAAAAAGCATCCAAATACCTGTATTTATTTGTGTGAATATAATGCAGAGCAGTGAATGAAATGTATTATTGTAGAGATTGAGAGAAAAATATTTCAGTTTTTAGATTTTTTTTTTTTTTTAGAACCAGTAATGACCAAACCTAATAGCCATTTTCATTATATGTAAAGGAAATCTCTGACCAAAACTTAAAAAGTTGGAGAACTTGATTTGAGTCACTGATGACCCTGTGTTGACTCCACATGTGGCATTAGCTGATGACACATGGTGCTGCTCCTCCACCCACAGCTAAGATTGTGTCTCGCTAACCGGCTCTTTGCGGGAGACGTTGCTTGAAATATCAAAATATTCCACGTCGCACTCTGCCAATTACGCCACCTCCACAGTGAGAGGTGTGCTATTTTTTATTTTTTTTAGAACACTACAGGTTAGCAAAAAAGCTGAATTATTAACGTTTTCGATATTTTTAGTCTGTTTAACCTATTTCTGGTTGTGGCTGGAGACCACTCGTCCGCCTGTGTGTGAGATTTAATCATGTGATACGGCTGTGATCTGGGTTATAGAGCTGGGTTTTGTGTGTAATGGGGAAGTGTGTGTGTGCACGTGTGTGGGTGAGATTGTTTTTGACTTTGAATGTCTCTGCTAACGCGCTGGTGTCATTTTGATGCTCTGCAGTTCAGGCTGGCACTGTGATGCATCATCTGCACAAGTGCGGCCGAACCAGATGAGTCTAGTTTAGCTCCAGACGGGCGTGGCTGTGTGCAAACCAACACAAGAGGCAAAGCCCAGATTCTGACTGACAATCCATCTGTGGGTCCCTGTACAGGCGTGAAGAGCTGTTCCATTGCTCGCAGATGCAAATAGTAAGAATGCGAGTGAATGGAGGCGGTGTGCACGTGGATGATGAAGCTATGAATAGAGAGATGAGTGTTCGGTTGATGTCCTTGTGTGCATGTGGAGAAAACGTATATATAGACAATATGACAATCTTGGAAGCTAAAGCAAGCACAGCTGAGAACATGTCACGTTACTCAATAACAAAGGACACACCTCATCATCTGACGTGGCTAATCGGTGCTGTCATCTCACCGGCTGGATGTGGACCACAGTGCCTATGGGAGCGAGAGGTGGATGAGTCAAGGGTGTGTGAGGGATTAGAGGGGGTGAACGATAGAATAGTTGAATTATTGAGGAAAGAGGAGGCTAGGAAGAGGGACGCACAGGGTCACGTTGACACCATGAAGCCATGCCTTTTATAGTTAAAACACGGCGTGCGCTGTGTCGGCGCTCACTTGAAATGGCACACTCGAGTGGTGGAACCAGGGGGAGCTCATTTGTAAGGCAGATCTAGCTGTGCTTTGGCGCCGTGTCCGTAGAGAGCGTAAGGGGCCGCACAGCAAGACAGCAAGCATTTGTCAGCAAAAATCAGGACTAATGAAATACAGTACACATGGCTGGAGGGCAAGGAGAGGAGTGTGATTGACAGGGTGGGTGGAAACAGCCCATGGCAGCCCCCCCCTCCTTCATGGCTACCAACACATGAGGCAGCCTACGCGATTTGTTTAAAGCCCTGGCCCCCTTCTCATCAGATAAGGTTAGCAGCGTGAGGCACAGGGACCGTGTGTGTGAGGGTCCCTTGGGATAATGACACAGAATATAAGTGTATGGGGAGAGCTAGTGATGGGCCTGCTCATGTGGAAGTATTTGCATTGCAGAGGAGGGCTGTCAGTACAGGCTGCTCGGGGGAGCCAGCGTCAGGCTGATCGCTGGTGCTGAAGGCTTCTGTCGTCTGCCCGGCAGAATATCAGGACACTGAATATAGCTGAGCTAGCACCGGCAAGATCAAGCACGTCGACACAGTCAACATTTCTTCACGTTTGGAATCTGCAAGTGTATTCGAGGCAGCTTTGTGGTTTTCATTTATATCAAACTCAGATTTTACCCGACACTTCATTTTAAGCGGCGGTGTTTTGTCCATCGCGGCAGCCTAAATGTCTTTCGCACAGAAAATAACAATAAGCTGCATGGCTGTGGGATAGCTCGGAATATGAATTATATAGTTATGGGCCGACAGCTATAGTCTGTGGCCTCTAAACTATTTCAGTCCCAGCTGCAATAAGAGGCAGCTTTTAATAATTCAGAGTAAAACAGTATACTGGATGTCTTCCAGGCAGCAAGCTCACATTTAGGGTAAACACTAAATCTCGAACCCTTACTTTCACCACTGCCTCTACGCCTTGGTGGGGCCGTGTGTGATACCCGTGAAGGGCTTGTAGGTTGTGTTGTCGTTTGCGCAGCTCGTTGGCACTGTGCAGAGCGTTGCACTTATGTGTGAGTTATTTTGCAGGACAGAAAGTGAGGCTGCAGTGCAAAGAGACTTTCAGCCTTTGAAGCCCCCAGTGCTGCAGCATACAGACTTAAATGAGACACATTTTGCACAGTGCAGGCTAGTCTAGTGTGCTCTGCAAGGTTAGCTGGTGTGCATCTATTAATGTGCTTTTTGCAAGACAAGTGGTAGCGCTGTGAAGTCATCTTAGAGGTAGAACAGTGAAAATGGAAAAGAGGGAGAGAAGGACAGAGATTTGTAGATTGCAGAGACAGAGGGAGAGGATGAGAGATGGGTTAAAATGAAGACAGGGTGACTTAAACAGAACGAGAGGAAAGATATTTGAATCACTGAGATGTGAAGATTAAGAAATTAGATGCAGTGAGTGAGACAGAGGGCAATAGAGAGAGGAAAATGGAGAGTGGGAGGTTCTGATGGAGGGGCTCACTGCCTGATCAGGACCGGTATTGTCAACCTGTGCCAGATGAAATTGGAGAGAAGGCAGCACAGCTGTGGTCCTTCTTTTGTTGAAATCCGTGATGAAGTCCAAAGGTGTCGCTGAGGCAATCATTAGGTGAAAGGGTGGTGCTCACTATCTGGAGCTCCCCTGCTTCTCAGAGTTTCTCATTAGAATGTAAGGACTGGTAGAAAAAAACAAAAAAAACGATGAAAGCAGGCTGGAGAATCACAATGAACAATAGACTTTAGAAGCAATGCAATCATGAAGCTTTGATCCCTGCACATCCTCTGGATAATCTACATTTTTCGCTTAGAATCTCAGTCTGCTGTTTGCCCTGCTTTGTCAATATATAAATATACTGTGCGATATTGACGGGGCCCATAAAACCTCCTCCAGCAATTCTCTTGATGAAAGGCTGACCCTAAGCAGTACAGCTCATTCATGTGCCTCAGTTTTCCCCCGTATTCCCAAGTGTACATTTATTTACAAAGAAACATCATAGCTTGAGCAGCTTCCATGTACTACTATATATAGTATATGTATTTTAAGAGCCAATTTTTTTAACTTAATATCTAAACATGCAGTTTTTAATGGACTGACTGCATCACTGTTTTGTTGGCAAAAGCCAGCGATTTAGAGTTGGGTCCATTTGTAAAGCAAATTTTGGTCACACTACTGTGTCTTTATCAGCTGCTCTGGCTGCTGACCAGGAACAGTCTGTGATCAAATGTTGACTGATTTGGATTCAAACAGAAATGTGCGGCTTTAAACTTTTGTTTCTGTACTCTCTGCCTTTGCGGTGCAGCACAGATGGGTTCTAGCTCAGTCTGCTTCACATTCATTTTGGCAGACATACTCACGAGTGGTGGGAAAACAAGAAACCGTTTCATGATGGGCGTATACGTAATGTAAGCGTGAGGAAATGCAGTACCGGTCCAGCATTTGACACCTAATGAAAATCAAAAACTGAATGTTGACGTGGGTTTCTTGCATTATCAAATTCACCTTTGTTTTCTTTAATCCACCTTATGCGTATTATACTTTTTGCTGGTTCTACAAGTTTAAAAAATAAACATGAATTTTTTTCATGCACAGCATTTTTCGATTTTCTGATATGCTTGTCATGGCATTCATGATACAGTGTAGGCCTCTTGATGTCGGCCACTGAGGTGCTTGATGTCAAGCATTGCCTCACTTACACAATACTGTTTTGTAGTCATTGTCACATGCAGGCTTCTGGAACCAGAGGATCCACCAGTTGGCAAAGTAATTCCAGAGCAGACTTTTGTAGCCTGTTTTGCTAACTATGGGGTGTAGAGCTATTTTTATCCGAAGATGATGCTCTGTCTGGCATAAACAGTTGCCATGTTGATGTACTGCCTCTCTCGCTTAATTTAAACTTCGAACCACAACAGTATACTGGACTATATTAATAGGGATGAATGCGCCGACACTCGCCTCTCACAAAAGACAGTAGAAGCCCTGGACTTGTCCTGGCTAACATGGCTACCTAGTTGGTTCATTCAATAAAATTATTTTCAGGCTGGGGAACATATATGACGAATATCGTCAATGTGATACGAGAAAATACTTCTTTCAACTATTGTTTTATGTCATTCAGCACACACGAAGAACCATTCTAAATACAGCTGTATATTTGAATGCATTGATGCAGGTGATGACACGTGAATATGATTGCATGCATATGCTCAGTGACAGACAAACATGTAATACATGTATCTACCGGTGTCTCTATGAGGATAAAGCTGTCTGTCATCGTGCAGCATCAGTAATGAGACTCGGGCAAATGATTAGCATGGCAGCGTTGGCCGCTACACTGCTTAAGTGGCTGCACAGGCACGGAAACACACACGCATGAAATACACTGATGCAAAGATGTGCAAAAGCACAATCCATTAGGCAGCAGGGCAGAGGAGAGACAGCACATTTATTTAGTGAGTTTATATTACCTGTTTTTCTTGATTCATTATTTATGAATCTATCAATCTCTATGACACACAGCATATTGACTTTGACTGGCTGCCTCCCTGCACATTTTCCCATTTCCCAGCGTCTACGCATCTGTCTGCCCATTTGACTTTACAAGGGCTTTTCTTTGTCTCTGAAAAACTGTCAGCTATAAGCAAACTCAACCCCTTTTTCTCCAAATTTTTTTTTCTTCTCTCTCTCTCGTTCCTCTTTGTCATCAGACCAGTTTTTTTTTCTTTATTCTTTGATCTTTCACTCAGTCACTAAAACATTTTAAATTATGATGATGACTTGCAAATTTATCTCAGATTAATTTGATGGGTTCTGCTTGTACCCACTCCCCTGGGTGTGCTTTTACTGCAGTGTTATTAATATATTGCTAAAAGACTACTCTCTAGTGCCCCTCTTTCAAGATCGGGAAAAGGGCAGAGCAGGTTGTCCAACCCACTTTTTCATATCCTCTTCCATCTCTCCTCTTCTATTTCTTTCTCCCCAAAGTTCTCCTTCCTCATCTTTTCTCATCCTACCAGTCATCATCATGACGTGACACTTTGGCAGGCAACACGACCCATCCTTGCTGCACAAATTTCCTTTTTTAACATTGAAAGCTACAAAACGGGTGTTAGTAAAGGCAACTCATGTGGCCATTGTAGAGAATGATTAACTCTGATTTAACTATTATTAACTGTGTTATGTCAATGATGGCCAGTGATCGAATGTAGCTAAGTACAACTGTACTTTTACTTAAGTGCTATATTTAATAACAATTTTAAGGTATTTTAAGTTGAGTTCTTCCATCTTCAGTAACTCTTCTCTTGCACCCTGCTACATTTTTGTCATGTGACTTAAACACTGGACCAGGCAGGGGTCAAAATAGGTCTAGACAAACCCCGTTCCCAAAGGGCAAGGCAAAAAAACAAAATCCAACAACAGCCCAGAGTTCCAAACTAAAGGTAAGCAGATGGAAACATTAGGGAAATATGGGAAACCACAAAAAAATGGGGTGAACAGAAGGCACATAGAGCAGCTGACAATCTGAAAATGGGAGCACAAGTACTTAAATAGACAAGTAGGTTGGAGATATTGGGAACTTAAGGGCAGAGCAGATAACAGGACACAAATGAGATACATGAAGGTTATCACAAAAGAGGGAAAAGCAAAGACATGTAAATCACGACGAGACAAGAAAGAGCAGAACTTCAAAATAAAACAGGAAACTCCAGAAATAAATAAATAAGCCTACAGTAAGACTAGAAATAGAGAAAAAGTTCAAAATATAGGTCAACAATAGAAAGCCAACCATCAAAGCCAATTAGAAAAATTTAAACGATATTCATGTACTCAGCTGTACATAAATATTAGTACTGTATATAGTATAAACATGAATTAAGTTATGTTTAGTTTTTTTGTGATGTGAATGCACATTTGCTTCCAGCAGCACTGTTGGTTTCGTTTTTACTTTAAACCCTCCATGCTGTTGCTCCTACATCACTGTGTGTTTAATAATGAAGCCGACCACAAGACCCGAGACTTGTTTACCAACCGCTTCTCCTCACTTTTCTCTCATCAGTTCAACACGATGCCTGTTAAATAGTGTACCAGCAAATACATAAATATATATTCTTGCTTCCTCCTACGTCCTACTCTGTAGCAAGTAATGTTCAAGATAAGAGATAATTGTTTATTAAAGCCCTGCCTGCTGACCGATCAATGGAAAATGTCATTGGACACCCTATAGAACAGATCATGAGCGATGTATCCTACTCCTGTGTAGGAAGGCCCCTTCCCGTCCTCTTCATTTAAATGTATTTCCTGTCATTTTATTCTGCTTTTGTAATCCAATATCATCCCACATTAGAGGCTGAGGGAAGCCTTAGTCTACTTGTTGCACTGAGAAGATATGAAAGTACTGCTTTGAAATGTTCCTTTATTTATTTCTTTATTTGCTCCCGAGTCTGTTTGGCGCAGATCTTTTTGGCACGGCCAATTTGCAGCTGAAAGAAAGGCTACAAAACACACAGCACGAGAATACACCTAAGCAACATAATTCATTAATTTGATGAAATCGTCAGATCTGCTCGTGCCCTAATGATGAGGTAGTGATATTAAGCTTATTAATCACCTAAACAAATGCACAGGCAGCGTTTTTCTGCATTTGGCAGCTGCAGCTGTGCTGCTCCAGTTTGGAATTGTTTAAGTTATTCATATGTATTGTTTAATAATGTGAATGCAATTTAGTGACAGTATTCCTCCCAGTAAACATGTCCGTGTTTGTAATTGGTTATAGGGTGACACATCCAGGTTCATCAAGTTGACAAGCAATTTTTATTTGTTCATTGCTCGAACGCATTTTCAAAATGAATGAATATAGCCATATGACATCAATGAAGAGTTTAACACTACAATTTGTCAAGATACGTTTTGTCAAGTTTTATTGGGGACCCAATTAATGTCCTTGGGTTTGCACAAATGACCATCTGTGGATTCACACACTACTCGTTATGGTGAAATCCTAACGACATCACTGTCTCGGTAATGTCATCATGTGCAGATGGACCCATATTCCATGCTTCTTGTTGGCGGTTGACAGACATAAGATTTTTTTTAAGGCAAATGAAATAATGATGCTTACCTACTTAATCTATTATGGTGTCCATATACATTTTCCATGCACTGTTGTGCCTCATACAGTATATCCATTTTATTGGAGTTGAAATTGGGGGTTTCTGCTTTTTTGTTGTTATTTTTGTGTGTCGTATATTTGAGCATTTGAATATGATCTGGAGTCTGGAGACGGAAAAAGCCGATAGCCCTTTAATAACAGATAACAAAAAAAAGAAAGACAAGATAAGGTGCCACACTGGTGGTTCAGCCGATAACGGCAGTTCTAAAACCTGTCAACCTATAGGTGGTCACATCTGATTTGTGTACAAAAAGGGCACAACAAACTTATGACAATGTCAGATTGCAAATGTTTCATGGAGTCGTACATGTTGTAAAACTGATCTATTAGGTCTTAAGACCACTGTTGAAAACAGCTGCTTATAAACAAAATCCCTGGAAACTGTTAACTAACTTTACACAGGAAGTCATCAATAGGGCAGTGACAGCCCGTCATGCCCTCTCACACATCTAAAAGCGCTTAGGCTGTGTTTGCTGGATCAGCGAAAAGAAAACAAGGAATTACAACTATCACACAAACAAACAAACAAACAAAAAAATGTTGGTCGACCTAAGCCTTGCCCTATCACAGAGTCACTGAGCCTAAATGCGGGCTGATGTTCTGTTTCAAAACAAATAGGCAGAAAGAGCTATTCCCACTTGCAGTAAACAAGAACAGTGAGATATTGTCTGTGTTTTGAGTGAACTGGAACTATGACCGCACGGGTGTGTTTAATAGCTTGACGTGGGTCTTTTCGGCCAGACATTGTTGTATTTCACCATGTCAGATATGAGGGTTTACTGAATAGGAGCAAAGGGTCATCTGGAAACAAAAAGCAGACCTTGACTTTATTTGTGTTCTTTCTTTGTATTTTTTCAGAGTGGTAGGACACAGTTTGTAAGACAAATCCTTTCTAATAGGAAGCCTCTAGGGCTGCAGAGGAGTGTGGTCGATACACAGATACAAAGAGGGCTTTGAAGAAGGCCAATCTTTGCCATCCAAATGAAACGGCTAGAGAGGGGCCCACAGGGACGGAGCCAGGCTAAGTTTCAGATAAACATAACACCTAAGATGTCCCTGTGTTTGATGTGACAGCGTCAAGATGAAGTCACATTAGGGAGAACAAAAACCCTATGGATGCTGCGTCCTCTGTCGTTGCCAGGAAGAAAAGGACTTAAAAACAAGGGGCATTCCACAGCCCCCTCAAAACAAATTTCCATCCATAGCACATGTTGTCAGAGGCTGTTTGATCTCAGCAAAGGCCCTGAATATGCATTATTTTTTAGTGATTTTATAAATGATTGCATAAGATAAGATCCTACATTGTGGATGCAGTCAAAAAAAAAAAAAGCAACCACTGAATGATGCAAACAGTAATCATAACCAAAGGCAAGAACTGTTCTTGAGATTTGAAACAACACAAACATTTGAATATCCCCCCTCAGGTGTTTCAAATTGTGAATTTTTCTGCAGTAGGCAGACATTATTCAGCAGTCACCATTTGGAGCTATCACACTGTTATGAAACGTATCGTGTGTGTTTGACATTCTAAGTGTCAGTGTTTAGTTTGACAAATGGATTTCTTCTGACAGAGAGGAGAGGTGGATGGGTTTTCTTGGTGTCACCATGTGAATTTCAAATACATTGAGCAAAATGGACATCCTCATGCTTCTTAAGTGGGTGTTATTTTGTTGCAGGCATTCTCAGCGACGGGTGGAAAGAGGTTAAACGGAAGGTTTTGTGTTTGTCTGCATTGCTTGGTCTGACATATTGCAAATCTTCAGATATGCTCTGACTGAGAGTAAACAGGAATTGAAGTGATGACGTTCTTGGTTATATCAATACAGGCCTTTTTTCAATTAAACAAATGTGTTGCCAAAAATATGTTGGAGTTGGAGTTTGTTTTTGATATGCGAGTATTGTGTGTTTAGAGGAATCATGTGATTATTTTCAGCTGTTAGAGTTAGTAATTCCAAGCAAATAGCAATTACGTTGATAAAACATTTGGGGGTTCTACGCTGATTAGACACCGACTATTGAAAGTTACTCATTGTAAATGTTTCACTTGACTGACACGATTCTTTTTAACTTATATATTTTGTATTAATGCGCAGCTGTGAGCATGTGGAAAAAAAAAATGCTCTAACAATTATTATTATTGATTACTATGCTAATAAAAGGAGGCATACCAAATTTTCATTATGGTATGCCGTGGTCGAGCGTAGTCCATTCTAATTGTGCGTTCTCCACTGTCGTTGAGTAAAACCCGGAGGTCCAAGGGCCCCCTCAGCGAGGAGCATTTGGGTCTGACCGAATCAAATTAACATCACATGAAATGTCTTTGTTTGATCGCCATGGGTTAAAGGATGAAGGCACCTTTGCTCTCCTGTTGAGCAACAGTGGAAATGGCTTCTCCCATTAAACCACAAAAGGGGTCTAATGCATTGCCTGGTCCCTTTGATGTTGACTATAAATATGAATGGACTGGTGGATGTGGTTATTATTGTATAGAAATCTTTATTTGTTTATGGAGAGGATCACCGACAACAGGGGAACTCTAAGTACCAAGAGATTTATCTCGGAATATCTGGCTTCACTGTACTTATGTCTCTGCTTCAACATCGCCATTAAAGAAATTAATGAAATTGTTCACGCTACATTTCTCATTGTTCTACTGAGAATGTTGTCAGATTAATGTATTTTACTCCACTAGCTTACGTTTCTCGGTTTACATTTTTGGAAAGTGAGCACAGTTCAGGTTCCGCGAAAATGATGAGAGTTGCGGCTGTCTTAATATCGCAGTGCTGTGTGGAATTTAAGAATTGCATCTTTAGCTCTCGGCAGCCCACGCGCTCCCACGTCAAGCCCATATATTTAGCAGGGGGGAAAAGCTTTTTTTCTTGTGTGCACGCTGTAGTGCGAGAGGTGCACGGGAGGGGGTTCGGAAATGTTTGTCTTTGTTCTCCTGGCAGTTTTATGTGTGTGGGCGTTCACAGTTTCGAGGAGCACCTCGGGAATGCATTTAAACAGATGGAGGTTTTAATCGGAGTGTTTCCTTCCAAAATCACGGCTATATGCTTTTGCAGCTCGCTATTTTAATTTGTTTGTTTGCTCATGTGTTGTTTTCCAGCAGGATAATCACAGGGTGTGACTCCGAGCATGGAGTTGTCATGTGGCTGTAGGTTTAAGCTTGCTAATCCAGCATTTTTGACATCTGAATCATTTGTGCTGACTGATATCTTAACATCCATGTGATTCCAGATTGTTTACTCTGACACCAAAGTGAATCCTACTTATCCCATAGCAGCGTTACAGTGTTCCCTGCTGGCTGGACTGCTGTCCATGGTGCTGAAATGTCCAGTAACCTAGGCGCCGTTTCTCATAGATACAAACTTATCAGTTTTTTATAATTCTTATCTGAATTATGAATTTGTCCAGTTCTCTAGAAAATAATATTCTCTTCTACTTAGTAGTCATAGTAGTACTAGAGAGGAAGACAATGCACGGTAACAGTGAAGCAGGCAAATATTCAATACACATACGTATGACCTGAAGGAAACGTGCTAGATGCAAGCTGTGAAATATGTACATAAAGGAACTTTTTTCTTCTTTTGCAAAGCAAAACAACTTTTGCCACCTCTGGGCAAAACTGCGCGCTATGACACACGTCTATTTGCTGCTTTCCTGCTTGTCTTTTGTCTAAAACACGTGTCTTATTCGATTTGACAGCCTGAAAAGAGTAATTGCTTTCCTGACCTGTAATTTTAGCTCAGCGTTTGTATAAACCAAAATGCTGAGCTTTGATTTATGACTTTTTCAAGCTGCCGCGCTGCTTTGAATTACCTGCACACATGTAGGACTGGCTGTACCGGTAACTCTCACTGGGCTGCTGACAAGGTACACATTTTTTGTTCTATTAGGACTCGGCTAATTAATAAGTGCTATGAGTGTTATGCTTCCCTTCTGAGTTTCAGTGAAGGACAAGATATACTTTATATGTCTACCCTTATGCTGTCTTTATGTTTAGATTTTTGAGGCCTGTCAGAATTCTTGTCCTCTGTTCATTATCCACCTCTTGGGGGTCCCCCTTCCTCCTTTCTTCGCGTTTCCATCTCCGTGTCTCAAAGCCATTTTTCTCCTCACTCAGCGGCGGTGGCACTCCTTTCGGGACCATGGGTGCTAAAGCGCCGCAGGCTTCCCTGGAGCCAGACGGTACCCTACAAACACTCTGTCTTAGACCAGACACGACTAGTTTATGTCATTCCTGTTTAAAATAATATACTGATACAATACCAGGATTCTGTATCAATGGACCTCACACAGTGATGTGTCCCTACTATAGGCCAATAGTAGCACTCTTTAGTAGACAGATTAATATAAATGTGATAAAGTCATGACTTGTCCCAATACTAATAATAATTTTATTTCAAATGTCAATATGTGGCTTGTATAAAACAGGAGAATCCAAATAAATAGGTCACTGTTATAATGTGCTATAAATAGTGTGTGGGTAATGTCAGGGATGTTCTGTCTAATTTTAGGCTCGCGGGAGAAGAGAGCAGTGACGAGATCAGAAGAGTGAAGGAGGAGTGAGCCCCAGTTCCACAAGCTAATGTTCTAGTGTTGTTAATAAGAGCAGGCCTCTCCCACTGCAATATGTCTCCTCAGCAGCAGATAACCCTTCCATACATAACTGGCATGTGAAAGATTAAAAACAGCCAAATACAGCGTTGGCCTCCCAATAAACTGTTATTATTAAAATGCCTGGGTGTAATAAATAAAAGGGATTTAATTTGCCCCACCTCCCTGTTTAGACTGTCTTCCAAGCTGGAATTAATACGTAGAATCAGCAGGGGGAAAGTTCCTGACATGAATGAATACAGACAGGAAGGGTAATTTATTAATGCACTTTCCATAACCTGTTCTCCATTATACGTACTTGCAATCTGTGCATGATTTTTAAGTGAAACAAATTAAAATGTAGTTCTATATACAGAGAACAGATAGAAACAAAACTGATAGATCCAAAATGCATTTTCTGGAGTACGGATAAGAAATAACTGGTTTGGTGTTCAATTAAGCTTATGCTGTATGATTAGCCAAAAGGGGTTTAATGCCTTAATTTCAAACCAGCTTTTTTCTCCACTCCTTCACCCCACAAACTCTTTTTTTACTCAGTCCACCACATTGCATGAGAAATTAAATCACTGCGCGCCTACTCATTCACGTGGAAAGCCCCCTTATTCTAGCAAGCTACATTTTGCTTTAATGCAAAGAGACAGCTCTGTCCTTTATAGTCATGCCCTGCGCCTGACAAATGGACGCCAAGCTCTGCACAGCCAGTTTCTACATGCGCAAGCTTTGTGGTCCAAAAAAATGTCACTACCTTTAGATGTAGATTCTCTGTACTCTAATACCACTGGAAATGAAATGGACTCTGGCCGAGAGGGGAGCGCGTAATGCTGACACTTGTGATAAACTGTGTGATGTTGCAATGCACAATAACGCCAAATCTTAGGATTCAATTGATTTTATTACCTATTTATATTCCGTATTGTCAGCATCACATACTGCTTTACTTGAGCGTTCGGATACTTGCTGAGCATTACTCTGAGCTTTATCATCTTATGCAGTGTCAGTGCTCATTCGTGGCTCCATGCAGCACGGTCACATTTCAACAGTGTCTCCTGCGCGTGTGACGTATAGCTGCACACTTGCTGTGGAAAGCCATCCCTCTCGCGACCCAACAGAGACAAAGAACACTGGTAGTGGTCATTTTTTCTACTCCCCTTTGATATAACTGCTTAGTTTCCTTGAGAAGAAAGAGCAGATTGTTTGTTTTGCTGAGGCCTCTTTCATTTTACAAGGGAGAAAGAGACCATTAATATTGTCTTGCCATACATCTTACACACTGATAATGCAGGCATTGCTTGAAGATGAAAAGAAATAGTGCATTACTGTCACCCTGGCAGATGACACATGAAGCACTCACTGGGTGCCTGCTTTGAATAGCCTTGATACTGCGGGAGTAGCAGAGACGCCGTTAAAGGGGAGAAAAATAGAGGACAAAATGTGGGAAGAGAGAGGATGATGTATTGAGAGAAAAGTAGAACAAAAAGGAAACAAAGTAACACAGATCTAAGAAAGCCAAAAGGTGCAGAGAAATCATATTGTTTCCTACATCCCATAAAAATGATAAACAGACTGCGTGCTTCTCTCCCACACTGAGTTAGTAAAACAAAACAACAGTGCATATACACGTGTATATATTTTGCTGCAGTCAAGATGTCTTAAATCTGCGATCCTGGTCTGAAGCAGCACAGTGTTGGAAATATAGACGTTAAAAGCAAATGCAAATTTGACCAAAACTAAATTTCTGGACTGAAAGCTTCAAAAGGAGTATGAATACTTTCTGTGAATGATTAAAATTGCAAATTAAATTGTCCTCTTTGGGAGGTAAGTTTAAGTTTAAATCTATCCTATTTATATTATTTTAGATCTGTAAAGTCCTCCTTATTTTTTCTAAAAACATTATATTTTATTATTTCGTATTACTACATGAGTATGTCATGCATCTGGCTGGTTGGCAGTAATTTAGGGAGTCATACAGACTCTTTCTGAAATGCTCCAAAGGAAATGCAGAGAAACTTTATCAAAACTGTTATTCTGGTAGAAATCTCAGTAGGTATCCTGGAAACTTAAAGAGCATCCTTGCTCTAACACATCGATGATAATCTTATAATGAAATACAATTGTATTTGTCTTTTTATTATGTTTTTTTTTTTTTCTTTTTTAATTCTTTGGGTATGTCCCGGTTAAGTCTGTGACACTGAAGCATAAAAGCTTGTTATTATTATTCAAATTTCAATGAAGCGAAAATAATAAAGAAGTTGGCTTGAGTATAAAAATTTTGCAGAACATTACTGACTGAGCGGCCATGTAAAAATGCTGTTTGATATGTACCATCCTATAAATATGCGTATACACGAGTCTTCCATTTTAAAATGCATTGTACCGTCTACAGTACCATCTGTCTTCATACAGGAAACGCGACTGAGTGACAAAAATGCCAAATGTGTGGATGACGGTGTGAACTGCTGCATTATGAAACTCACACTTGTCTGAGCGTGGGTATTGTGTGCTAGTCTCAAGCATGTCTCTGAAACATGTAAGCATGTTTATTAAAAAACAAAAACACAGTGTATCCCTGTATTTATCACAGCCTTAAAGTTTGTTTCAAGTTATCACCATCTTGTTGTTTTTTGTTTCGTTATCTACCCGGTTTCATCCTTCAGCTGTCTCGCTCTATCGCTCTCTCTGGGCATGTGACCTAGTGGCAGACTTGTGGGAACTGTAGTGATGCTGTCAAGCTGAAAGCCTCCCCAGAGTCAGGGAGGAAACAACAGAGGAAAACATTCAAACAACCCCAGAATGTCGACGCAAGCCAGTGTATTTGTCAGGCTGACCTGGTTTTCCTTAAAACGGCACTCAGTCTTACATATTGCTCTTTGAAAGATAGAAAAGCTGATGGATTTGACACTGGTAAGTGTCGCTCCGCTCCTCAGATGCAGCTGCGCCTGCTTGTGCACCTGCGAGACGACCCTTTTTCGAGGCGAGACATTATTAAGAGCCGGAGGAACTCGCTACTGCAAATGAGAGTTTGCTGTTTAAAGGCAAAGAGGCGGTGCTGATGGGAATAAGAGTCAGTCGCAATCAAAAAGCACCATACCGCATATACATACACACACACACACACACACACACACACACACCAAAATGGAAGCATACCATTGTGTACCGACATGCTCATATGCACTCAATCAACCTTTCATTTCTCTTAAAATTCTAATGTATTGCAGCGTATCTAGCATTTCACCGTTCCCCCTCTTTCACCTAAACTCCATTCCCACTTTTGCCTCAGTGGCAAACTTAGGTTTATTTCCTTGCTGGGGAAATATTGGACTGTCAGTCAGATCAATTGCCAGTGTCCGGGGCACTTCATGGTCCCTCTAATTATATTCCTGTGCAGCTGGCGTGAGCCCACGTAGCTGTGGGGCAGCCATTGTAATAGAGGCATCACTGGGCTATAGATGGATAGAGCGAAGCGCGGCCAAAGCCTTGAAGTCATCGCTCGCGTCGGTGGAGAGGCTTTACTCCAGTCAGAGCAGGGGCCAGGGTGTCTTATCTGGCTCCTCCATGCGGTTCACTGTATGCTGGGGGAGTGCATTACCAATTCTCTACCCTCTCTTTCTCTCCTCTTTGTCCCCCGTGCTTCTCCTCACTCCTTACATCCTTATGAGAAGTCTAGGCACTTTGCCATATTCGTGTATGGAGACAGACGTGCTGTCTTCCCCAGCAGCACTGCTCCCTGGATGGCATCAAATTATGGCCTCCATTACTTTGTAGAGTGGTACGATAGTAGGTGTGAGTGATTTGCAGATACCAGCTAGTTTGCCAATGGCTGAAACAGTTTTATTTTATTTATCTAATCATCCTCATCGGGTGTTGTGGTAGACTCGGTCGTTGTCTCTCACTTTGATAAACATAAAAATTCTATAATCTATTATCAGCCATCATTTTAAACCTGCAATGCGGAACTTATGTTTCCTTCTTCTGGCTTTGAGTATAATTAAACTGTTGACACATTTAGTCTTAAGCCCTGATATCGGGTGTAGTTGCTGTAGCTTGTAGCCCATAGCTTCCCTAAAACACATCACTAGCTAGTGTGGGATTAATGCCGCAGATACATTAAAATCTCTGAAATACTACAAGATATAGCTGCATTGTGTACTTTGATGAGGTCTGGGTGGCAATGGATGTTCATTTATAGGAAACTGAGAGCAAGCCATGGAGGGAAAAGATGAGCAAAAACATTTCCCGGTCCCGCAAACAGTCGCTTCCTGTGCTGTGTCCGACCCAGCTGCAGGGCCGCATCGCTCTGAGACCTGTAGTGTTCACATACTCTCCGAGGCCTTCAGCCGGTTTCAAAGCGGTGTCAGCACCTGGATAGCACGATGCAATGGCGCGGTCACGCATGATTGCAAAAACTCATGAAAGATTTAGTTTGCTTTGCGATGTACAGTGTGGCTTCATGTGTTACTTAACGTTACAGTTGATTGCCCTCATTTTTCCGTCACTGTTACAAAATGAGTGAGTGAATGAGTGAAAATTTTCAGCTCACGCGACCTCTGATGTGCATGAATGTTCGACACTTACAGCAGTCTGAAAAGGTGGGACTGCATAACCGTCAGCTATGTGTACGTGACAAATGTTGCCACTGTTTTCTCCCCCCAATCATTGCAGTGCTGTCTCATATCCTCACCAGTGAAAGTGTGAATACGACATAGAAATGGCACTCCACCACCCCCCTCTCCTCACTGGCATTGTGTGACTCCCATCTCAGCATCCTGCAAGAGGTGTGAGAGAGGAGAGCATGCGAGAGCGAGGGGGGGTGAGAAATACGAAGGGAAATGGAGAGAGTGTGACATGGAAGAGAGCAAGAGTGGAAATGAACAAGAGAGAATGAAAATGAGTGCAGACAGCAAAACGGGTGGGGGCGGGCTGCGAGCCAGCGAGCGAGGCTATGAGATGTAAAGGAGAGAATGGGAAAGAAACAATGGTAATACAAAAAGACATTAAAATGAGAAAGTGTGCAAAGAGGAACACAGGTGGGGATGAATGTGGGCGGCGCGTAAGAACAACCGAGACGGAGGCACGAGACAACGAACAGCAAAGGGGGGAAAAAAAAAAGAAAGAGGGATACCAGGAACAATCTAGCATCTGTAGCGAAGCTAACAGAGTTATATAAGCAGATGCTGCTGCTGCTGCGAGGGAACTGTGGGCTTCTGCTGAAGATGAAGAAGGCTCTCTGTCACTGAGGAGGGACAGAGGCAAGACACGAAAAGAAATAGTGAGAGTGGGGGTTTAAAGAAACATGGACAACAGCAAACATTCGAATCCAGGAACACATATAAGGTGGCAGGAGATCTGAAGAACAGACATGGATGGCGGTTATCTGAGTGTGTGTGTGTGTGTGTGTGTGTGTGTGTGTTTGTGTGTGTGAGAGGGGAGCAGGGGTGCACTTCATAAAAGCAAAAAAAGACCAAGAAAGATGAGTGCCTATTGCTAGTCTGAAAAAAGTAAAGAGACTATTAGGCTGTGCAGTGCAACAGAGAGTTCGCGAAAGTGAGTGGGTCGATGAGGGATTAAATGGCTTAGAAGGAAAACTGGGAACGCGTGTCTTGACTGGTGTGACTTTGTGCGTACACGCACGTGTGCATGTGTGTGTTAACCTCGCGTGAAAGCGTGTTCCAAACCACTCAGGACATGCTAAGCGTAGCTCCGCCGTTATATTAATATTTTATATAGCTTGTAAGACTCTGAAGCGTTAAAACGTCGCTGTAGTCTCTGATATGTACACGTCATATGCACGCTTGCATGTTTTTTTACATGTGTGACACCGCATCAACTGTATATACAAGTGTGTGTGTGTGTTGGTGTTCTGGCCTCGAACATGAATTCGTACTGCCGCTGGTAAGGGGAGGAGGCAGGGGAGGGCATTTAAGCCGCATGGGCTGGCAAACCAAATAGACCACAAAAGGGAAAAATAACAAAATCTGCCCCCCCCTTCTTCCTCTCTCTTCCATTCCCGTCCCAGTTCCCAGCGGCTCGCAGACTGCAGCTCTATCCCAATTCTGACTCCATCATGTTTCAAACCCCTGGCTGCCTTCGCTTTAATTTACCTCCTTTGTCGCTTCCTCTGTTTTTGGGAGGGGTTCTTGCCTCTGCATTGTCTTCCATTGCTGCGCTCCTCTCCCTGTCCTCTCTCACCCCCTCCGGCTTGATTCTTTGTCCGTCCGAGGTGTGACAGGTGTGTCACGGCTCTCTCCATCACTCTCTCAACTCGTTGACCTTTGTCTCACAGATTACTCTGCTCACAGGTTGCATCTTACCAGCTAGGGCTGACACGATTGCCTTGCATGCCACCCCGTCGGCTCCAACTCAGCTGCCGCTCTATTCCAGTCTATATTGGAGTCTGAAATTGAGCTGTGAGTGTGTTTATATATATGGATGCGCATGGTTGTGTGGACTCAAACACGCTTACTGGCTTCTTTGCATTACTTTTCTATCCATGTAGAGAGAAGGTGGAGGAGAGGCAAGGGACGTGAAGAGGACCACAGTAAAGAAAAATAAGATCAAATAGCTAACTAAAACGAATCAAGAGAAGCGGGATTGTGAAAGGAGGGAGGAGACGAGTGTGGCGAGACGGAGGGAGTGTGTGCTAGGAAAGATGCCTGTAGAACTCTCAAGCATTGTTTCTCCCTGTATGAGCGGTGTATAATCACTCAGCCTTACTACAGTAATGACACCATCTGGGCCCGGAAAAGACGGGCTGAAAAATGGCTCACGTACATGGAGGGCGATTACAGCATCAGCTGTACACGACCTTCCCAAAGAATGAAATCTAGCAGCTAATAACTTCAGGAGGTGGGAGGTCTCGTCCCTCCAGCGGGGCCAAAACTTAGGGTGGTATGGAACGTGTTACTCTTGCATTGTTTTTAAACTGCTTGAAGTATGTAAACTCTGGTAAATGACAGAAATTCGCATTCACAAATTCACGTAGCCATCTTTCCAGAATGTAGATCCATCCAGTACTAATTTACAAACCACAATCCCGCTTTAAACCTTGTTACATAAACCTAGTCGCATTGCTGCCAGGAAATGTCTCCCAGTCGTCCAATCAAACACTTTCAAATAGAGGTCTGTCATGTTGCGCCACGTTCAGAGGCTTCTGAGTCATTGTACCTGGATTGCAGCATCCATTTTACTCTTTGAAATGACATCTCTTGTTTGCCTTTTGTTTTTACATTATTTTATGTGGGGATGGTGCTGACAAAGGGAGGAAAAAAAACATAACAATGATGGGTCTCAGTGACCCGTTGCCATGGCAACTCTTCTCTATTGATCTAACCAACGCCTCTCTGCTTTTTACATTTGCCTTTACCCTCGCGTCGCTCTCACTTTCACCCCCCCCTCCTCTATCAGTCTCTCTTTATTTACTCTCTCCATCCCGGGCCGCGCTTGCTTTCCATCTGTCTGTGGTGTTCTGTCATGGAGATTGATGCCTTGTGGGGCCATGCTAACCTTCACCCGGTCCTAGCATACATTCTGCTCCTCTGTTCCAATCTGTCAGATTAGATCCACCGCTACCTGCCTCATCCATAAACACATTTATTCAGAATGTAAATCCTAACCCCAGGCGATGATTCAGTAAACACTTTGAAGTGCAACGGCATAACGTGATTGCATTATTGAATGTTCTTACGCCCAAATATAGACAAACTGTGGGCTCGGAACAAAATGTAGTTCATGCTCATTTCAGATCATTTTAATTCATTCTGTAATCTGTGATGCATTTGCCCCCTGACACTCCGTTGATGACATGCCATGCATATTTTCTCTGCTTTTATTTGTAGTACAGCTCTTGCATCAACTTTAAAACTGTGTCGCTTGGAGAACTGTGAAATTAATGAGTTGTTTAAGCTTTGCGACCGCCGTTCACAGACTGTTTTGACATGCAAAGTCTTGCAAGTAAACACGATGACACCTCAAGGTAAGAATGAGATAAGAATAACTGCAGCTTATAATGTTTGCAATTTAAGCTCATGTTCTGAAGCATGATTTATCTAATGACATGTCATACCTATTTGTGTATTATTTCATGTTAAATTACTTTAGAGGGTAATAACGTCACTCAGATAGCATTTATTTACCACGTTTACTTAATTGGCAAATAGATGGTGTACATACACTTTGTTTTTTCATTTGCAATCAGCCAAACAAAAATCACAATGATGAAGGATTCACCCAAGACTGCAGTTTGTGTTCGCTTTCCTTGGTTTTTTTTTTTTTTTTGTTTGTTTTTTTTTCAAGGTCAGTGTTATTGTTTTTCTATTTTTGCATAAATTAAGATTAAGATTCAAACCCATCTCTAAGCCCCCGGGGCTTCTCCCTAACTTGCGAATATATCAATGTTTGTTTATTTAATTTCACTACTCAAAACGTCTTTTTTTTTCTTTTTTTTTTTTTAGTTTACTCTTAAATGAGTCATTTAAGCAAATGCTGAGAACGGAATAGCTCATTCTGTATTGGAGCCACAGTAGAGCGACAGTACAAGTGCATAGCGTACCTATGCAAATATCACATTCCACATGCTACTTGAATCATCACAACCATACACAATCGTGCAGTGCATGCGGCATTTACATTGCCACCCGATACTCTTTCTTCATCTTTTACATTCAGACAGGACCATGACTAAAGCTTGGAAAATGGCCGGAAATATTTTGAGCGTGGAGGAGGCAATTTTGTTATGGTCCAAGGAAGAATGCATTTTAAAATGGAAACTGCACGGGCAGCTTGCAGACCACCTACACAATAGCACAGTTTGCAAAGCATGTGCGTATGTGTGTGCACATGTGTTGCGTGGGTGCATGGTTATGTGCTGCTCGAGGCCCTTAGTAGGTGGCTGATACATCAATATACAGTATTTCTGCTAACGGACACAGAGCATCACTGGTTTAATGCAGCTGATCTTCTGCCTCAAATACTAGTAGTAGAGTAGAGTACAATGCCTTATGTATGTATGGAAATTCTAGTCTGTACTGGATGATGTTGGGAATAGTCAGAATGTAGTTACCAAGTAAAACACGGTCACATCATCAGATTACGAGTCAGCCATGGAAAGAAACACACGTGGACTGCTGAATACACAAGTAAATAAACTCCCATCGTTCATAAATCTCTCACCATCGTTCTCTGCTATAGAATTTCCTTGTTCAGCTTTAACTTTTCCCCAGTACCTCACCTTTTGTGACTGCACACTGTAAGCACATTCACAAATATAGATTCAGTTCTTATATAAGCCTTTAAAGGCAAATGTATCACTCAATTAGTGAGTCATTCTGTAAAAAACCCTTGTTCACCTGCAGAAAATACCTCCCATTATCCTGCTTATAGTCCCCTGCCTGCATCTCATTTCCCATAGCTGGCTGGCTGCCTCCCTCTCTCTTCCTGCCTGTCTTTCTATCTTACCTGCATGACTCTTTACTGCTCTAACAGCCTGTCTGCCTGTTTTTTGTCTCCTCCCTGCCTCCCTGCATTACTGCCTTACGCTGTGGCTGCCTTCACAGTATGACAGTCCACTAATGAAAGCAAGATAAGCATGCCAAGCAAACTGTTCATTTCAAATTAGAAAAAAAAATCCCTCACTCATAAAAGAAATACAAGTTTCCTCCCCCTTATCGTTGCTGTATTCCACCCTCCTCAGCCTGTCCCGAGCTAGCCGGAGCAAATTTGATTGGGTCTGGATAGGGAGAGAATGGCAGCAGATAAGGCGCCCGAAACTGTCGCCAAACGAGGCCTGATGCAGCCGGGGATAAGGGCCGAAACGCAATTATGCTGGCAGAATTCTTATATTAAACCCCAAACACGGCTGCCACCTCCATCGCCATCTCTCCACCTCTCATTCCTTCTATCCATCCATCCCTTCTTTTCTGTGAATGATGAGTGTCTAATCTCTGTGGGTACAGATCTCTCTCTCGGGTCTTAACATGGCTGTAATC
>KV751319.1:14319882-14333099 GCA_001698575.1 Mola mola
GGGTGTCGCAGCAGACGTTTACTAAATAACATAATTTGTAATGGCTGAAGTGATGGCACAACAGGCCTACTAACTGTGTGAGTGTTTTATTAAAGCTATGGAGTCCTGGCTGGTCTACTTACAGCGGGCCCGTAGACATCCGTGCCACTAGGTCTTCTGATTATCATTCTAAATGTTTGTGCCGCTTTCTCCTCACGCTATCATCCGTTCAGCAATGCGTTGCTATGACAACCCATGCTTAATTGTGGTTTTTTTATATGTGTGTGTCTGTTTTTTATGCCCGTGTGCGTGGCCGTCAGCTTCAGCCAGCATCATATCTGTGTGCGCGTGTGTACATGAGTGGGTGTGTTCGTCAGCGGCTCTGCGGCGTGAGATAGTGAAAGTGCTGTCCTCCTTTTCTCTTCTCTCCCCTTGCTCTGCCAAGACTACAATTACCCCTGCACTCCTCTCCTCCACAAAATCACTGTAATTATCTGTAGCCTGCATGGGCATACTGGCTGGCAACAGGTGCCATGTGAATGCTAATCACCTCCCCCTGGCCACATGCTATTCTTATGCCTGGCCCCTGACAAACCAACTGTCACTGGCAGAAGGAAAGATACTCCAAATCTGCACACTCCTTCTGAGCGCTTTGCATGTGGTCAATAATTAGGCCACCCAGTGATTTTAAGTTGCGTCATGTCAAGTGCAGATAAAATTGTAGTGCTTTTGTTGAGCGTGCACCTTGGGATGCGTGTGTGTGGGCATATGTGTAAATTACTGCATGGCAGCCTTTCCTCCCTATGGTAACGTGTGTACATGAGCCCGGTGTGCATATACATAAACGCAAGTGTGGATGCACACACACACACACACACACACACACACACACAGATTTGACATCAATCCATGGCATTAAATGAAGTGTGAAAAACAGGTCAGGGAGGACTTCCTGTCTTTATAAACAGCCTAAACGCTATCCAGATGTTCCATGCCTCTCCTGTCCCAACAAAATCTGCTCACGTCAGCGCTAAATGGCAAAATATAGCCACTTTAAAGTGATATACACTAACTGAGGCAAGCACATCAGTACACACTGCCTCACTTTGCTGCACTTTGGCTAGGGTCCGGAGTAAAAATGTCAGCTTCTCTACCTGTATTTATAGTGCATTTCACTGTCTTTGCTTGAGTCCCGTCCCAATGAAAATGAGCAATATCTCTTTACTTTTTTTCCTTAAGCCTGGCCGTCTGTGCCGGAGACGAGCCGCTCTTTTTATAGACCTCACCTGACATGACGGGGCTACGTGGGCCAATACACGCTGGTCCACTCACTGTCACGGAAATATTCATTGGAAGAGATGACCGCGGTGTTGTAAGGGGGAGACGGAAGAATCTGGAAAGCCCAAGGCATCAGCTGCACTAGCTTTTTAGAAAAAGAGCTTCCTTTTTCAAAACAGCAAGTAGAGTATTACACAAAAAATGCTGCCAGTTCCAGAGCCGCGTAGACAAAACAATAAAAGTGCTCATCGGCAGTATGGTGTAGTCTGAAGTGTAGGATTAGGTGTCCCTCGTCTCCCCTTGTGGGGGAGAATATACGGCTGTTTGAGCTATAGTGTCTCGACTGACTCTCCTCCTGCTCTGCAAGGTTCAACATTTGGTCAATTTCTGTTGAATGTAGAGGGAGACCCCTGGGAACAGGTCAGATCAATTAATGAATAAATGATGAGTACTTATTAGAGACCCTCAGTAAATGCACACACACACTTAAACAGCCCCATACACGTGCAAAACACACTGGTCCGGAATAGTGACCCAGCTCTCTCTTTGTTTATGGGTAATTTGGTCCACTGGCGTGCTCTTCCCTTCTCCTCAAAAAAGCAGCAATATCCGGGATGATTGATTGTCCTTTAACTTTTCATTCTTCCCCCGTTTTCCCTGTTAACTCCCCATTATTCTGGACACAATCTTCTTGACATACGGGTCACGTTGAATGTTTAATGCTGTTTGTTTTATATTCCGGCCTCATTTCCTTATATAAAAATTTATGACGACATTCTCTGCCGTTCATAAAATATTCATAAATGTCATTACTAATAACATTCATAGATCACCTGAATTGATCGGTCTGTCCGTTTTTATCTGTGCTGCCCGGCGTGGATCCATTCGGTTTGGAGGGAGCGACGAGCCCATCTTGTATTTGGTTTAGTATCGACGGGAGCGTTTCGGTCGTGCGGCATGTCAGCTCTACGTTGAGCATGAGACAGTGATCAGCTGTGTTTTCCCCACACTACTGAAAAATCAGTACATTTCCCTCAAACAAAGAGAGTGCTGGTCTCAGGCCAGGTGAGCCTCTCTTTCCTCTGGCCTTTCTGAATACCTCGCTGAAACGTCTTGTGTAATGAATCATTTGTATTTGAAGCTACTCTATCTACTCAAATGAGTGTGTACCCTGGGTGATAATGTCTCCTTGTCCGGGCGTGAATTCTCATTCTGTGGTCCGCGCTGCTCTTTAATATATAATAGATTCCTCTCCTTCAATGCCTTGTATTCCCTATGAAAATTTCAAAAGTCACATTAATCATTCACAGGCTAATTTCGCTCACATGCCATATGCAGTACACCACATGTAAAACACACACGTGACTAATTCTTCCAAAAGATAACAGAGGTCACATGAAATCATTATTTTTTTTTCCTTGATCTGTCACTCTGCTTTCTTTCTCTTTCTTCTCCTGATCTCATTTCTCTTTTTCTCTTTTCCTCTTTTGTTTTACATTGCTTCTTTTTTGTTTTTTTGCTTTCATCATGATGCTTTAATTTTGAAATCAATCTTCTCTGCACTTTATGGTATTAGATTTATACACTTGAAGCACTTAATGAATTCTGTTTTTTTTTTTTCCCACTGTAATTAAATACGATTGCATGTTCCTCCCAGGATAACTGTACTTTGTGTATTCTCTGGTTATAACCCAAGACCTGGGTTATAACAGTGATTATACTTTTCTAAAATATCTTACTCACTTTTTAAAAATATTCTAATTATAATAAGACAATATTTTATTATCATTACTAATATTGCATCGACATGAGGAAAAGGACACAGCTAAAATAATTCCCCATGGATGTTTATGCGAGGGAGGGCGTGACTAAAATTTTTTTTGCATTGTTCCCCTGTATGTTCTCCTGGATTTGCTGCTCGTCTGTTTTAATGATAGGGCTGGGGCTCCTGAGTGTCCTTCTGTCTCCTGTCTGCCACCCTGACACAGAGATGAAAGATGAAATGGAGATTGTGACTGATGCAATTATGGTGCTGCTGATTGAAGGAGAGGCCAAATTATCACCGCCCTGATTGGGCTTTGTCTGGACTGAGAGCATGTTACGCTCTGATTAAAGTGTTGCAGAAATGTGTGTGTGTGTGTGTGTGTGTGTGTGTGTGTGTTTCTTGGACTGTAGATAGACTTTGGATGTTAGAAAGGGGAAAAAAAAAAAGTACATTTCGTTGCTTGTGACCTTCTGACTAGGGTGTCCTTCGCGAGAGCTGAATCTATACACAAACCACTGAATCACGTTTTGTTCAATCAGAATATGTTGGAGTCCATGACTTTTTATGCCTCTTTTTAAGAGACGTTTAATGCTTCCGTTTTATGGATCCTTACCTCCTTACCTTTAATTCTTTTATTATTGTTTCTGAAATCTCAGTTCATTCATTCGCTGTGTATAGAATTCCTCCTGCAGCATCCACCTTGCACCACTGGAGGCCTCCTTTTTGTCCCTCCATCTATTTTCTTGTCTTGAATTACAGCCTCATGCTCTCTCTATACATCTCTCACCCTGTGTCCGTGGGTGTTTTTCTTAGGGATCCTTTTCTGTCTTCCCCTTTCCCTCTCCCTCTTTTTTTTTTTTGCCTCTCTCTCATCTCCTGCTACGCTCTTGCGTCAGTTTTTTTTCCAAACAGCTTGTGTTCGGCTGAGCCCCAACTTCAAACATATATTTTAAAAGAACCAAAACATCTCAAGTTTTTTTTAAAAAAAGAAGAAAAAATAAGCCCCAAGTCTTATTTGCCCAGCACTGCCACACTCTCTCCCTCCCTCTCTCCTCCTCCAACCCCTTTCACACGTTTCTCCCCATTGAAAATGTTGTTTGTTTATCATCATTGGAGCATTCTAGCTCCAGGTTGTTGCATCAGTATTAGCGCACTGACTAGCGCTGACGTATGCTCTATGCCTGTGTGCGTGCGTGAGGAGCGGTGCCGTTGAATCATTTCTGATTTCACAGGGAATTAGTTCATCCCTGTGGCTGATCCCAGGAGCCAGCTGTTGGCTGCAGACTAGTGCAGCCTGACAACATGGCAGCACGGAAGTAACGCACATCATGTAACTCAGCCCCACCCTTTTTTAAATGTTTTTTTTAGCCTAAGACGAACTAAAAATGCTTTGCTCTCTCTCAGCAGGCGCCTGATCCTTTCCTCTAACCCTCAATCCATCCATTTCCTCTATCTTTCACTATTTATCTTCTACTGCAATTCAGGGCCTTTAAATAATTACACACAGACACACACACACACAGTTGCCAAATTGGAAGCTAAAGCTCGGTTAAATTTGACCCGTTTGCCACACATCGCTTTATGACTTCCTAAAGAATGCCGCTGGTAGGCGAAGCTGTGTGTGTGTGTGTGTGTGTGTGTGTGTGTGTGTGTGTGTGTGTGTGTGTGTGCCCGTTTGCCCTGCTGTTCGAAACCAAGGCTGATGTAATCTGTGAGAAAACAGCCTTCTAGTGACAGAGTATCTGGCTGGAGATCCCCAGGCTTTATCTGTAAAGGGAATCTGTCAGCTGAGAGAGCTCTGAGTGACAGGATCTTAAAAAAAGAGGATGATCCTTACTTAAGAGTTTAGGCAGATGAGCGGTTAGGTTTCTCTTCGGCTGGTGGTGATGGTGATAATACAGATGTGTGGTGTTGCTCGGATAATTACACTTTTTCTAATTTTCACACATCTTTTCCCCCCCCCCTTTTTTTTTTAAAGGGGAAGTCACAGTTTCCGCCCCCCCCAACACCTTTACTATAGGGACTTCATTGGGATTAACAATTAAAATAGATCCAGCAGTTTGAGTCTGAGAAACAGTTGTGCTGATTTCCACTGCAACAGGGATACGCCGATTATCAGGCTGTCCAATTATCACATCCTATAATAGCTGCTGTTTGGCACCGAATCTGCAAAGTAACTCTTTACTAAAGTTGTCAAATAAATATAGAAAGTCCCATTAGCCTGCAACGTGTACTGGAATGAAAACAGAGAAGAGCAGATAATGGAAATACTCAATTTACCTCAAAACTGTACTCAAACATAGTATTGATTCTATTATACTTAGTGACTATAAATTCCCTCGTGGGTCATTCTAAACTCAAGGAGACCAATACTAACAGTTATTGGTGGAACAGCTAACAGCGGTGGAACAGGTAGAGACCTTACAGAAACATATCTAAGGCTGTACACACACGTGTGTGTGTAATATGTCTTTTATATTGCCAGTGTTCCTCAAGCTACATGTGTGTGTGGAAAAAAAAAACTAGGATAGAAGTAACACTCACCCACTGAACAAACGGAGATGATGTGGAACAGCTATATATGGCACAGGGTTACTCTACCATCAATAGTGGAGCTTTGCTTTCTACCATCTCACTTGCCAAGTGTAGGTTGCTTTGGAGTTGGGTGATGGGATTTGGCTTCACCCTGGCTCCCACTGGTGTATACGAAGAAGGTTGGTGGATGGAGCCCCGCTCACAGCTTGAGTCGTGTTAATGCAGATGGCTGCTTCTCGCCGGCGTATGGGCAGGGTTTATGTGCAGTGCCAATGAATATTTATGTGTTTAAAAAGCACATTTGTGGTGGGAGGCTCCTGTGGATATGTGAACAAGTACTCGACTTTTAGTGAGTGTCAGGGGGTTGTAGGGGGCATTGGAGTGTGGCTTAGGGGAATGAGGATCCCTATTAAACTACCTTTATGGCTTAAAATGTCTTTATCATTGTGACTGGAACATGAATATGCATGCAAAACATATTCTGTAAAAGTGAGTTTGAAAAGGGTTTGTTCAATGACATACTGTAGAGGACGAAGCATACATGGCATACAAGTTGACACTGGGTCACAATATTAGTCATAGAACATATTAAAGACCCATGTACATCATGTAGGTAATCAACTTGTAAACACAATGCTGGAGTTTTTGCAAATGTTGTTGTAGCGTCGCCCTTCCTTTACAGTGGCTGAAGTAATAAGGCCTCTTATATATAAAAGTGGGAGATTAGAATCATGGCACTTTTTTTTAATGTCTCAAATTTATATTTAAATGAATCACATGGTAAGGTTTGCGGGCTTTCCGTAGAGTAATAATGGAGTATGTTCAACCCCCTCGGTGCTTCCTTTAAGAGTGTGAACTGTATACAGTACAAGGCCAACACTAATCAAATCCTCTCTCTCTCTCTCCCATTTTCTCCCCCTTACCATCGCCTCTGGTGCACCTCAACATCAGGTAAGAAATTGTTCTATCATTCTTCCAATCAATAGTAATATGGCTCAGAGCTAGTCACACACTGACACTGTCTACACTCAAAGATTTAGATGTGTGCAAACGGCAGCGGTGATATTTTAGTCCCGACACCAACAATATTATCAGAGCTCAGGTGGGAGCAGCACAGTAAATCCACCTCTCGCACTTTGTTTGGATCTTTTATCAAGACTGATTCTTCCCGTGTAATGAAAGCTATTTGGCAAGAGATGTCGCCGTGCGGTGTCCTGGGAGGCAGCTGAAGATGCTCTGGCTCACGGTGAAAATGGCTCAAATTGGGCTCTGTCAGCTTTACTGATGCTGCTGTTGCCGTCGGGCGTTGTGTCACCTCAGCCCTCAGCTCGTCCGTGACAGCTCCCCCCAAGTTAATGACAAATTGCGGAGAGTTGAGCGGGCTAACGGTGAGGTAATGCCCGTCGGTCCATTAGTAGGCCAGGTCACTGCGGGCATACTTAGACAGCTCCGTGCTCTTTGCTTGGGGGGTGATGGACAGGTCTTAATTATTATGCATGCGCACATATAAACTAGAGGCTGTATGTGCATTTTTTCAACTATAAATTTATAAATTTAAAAAGGAAAAGGTACCTTTTTTTGTGTTAAAAACCATACGTAAGTATAGTATTATACAGATAATCATATAGTAACAATATAGTATTGTTTTGTCATGAGGCCTTGACCTCTGACCCACTGACCTTGACCTAAGTTTATGAGATGAAGTCGCTCTGATGATTAGCCCGGATTAGAGAGTTGATTCCACCCTAAACGCCATCACTTTTTAATCAAAAGTTTCTTTATTGACAGTTGGGACCATCTAAACTCCTCTTATCGCTCTCCCTTGCAACCAATATGCATGCTCAGCATGATCCCTCTATATGATTCTGGCCTTCATTTGCTCAGATGCAGCCCCCCCCCCTCCCTCCCTCAATCCTTTCTCTTTATCTCTTAGTCACTCGCACACTCTCCCTCTCTCTGCGTCTTAACTAAGGGCTCTCACAGGGCCACAGTCCAAACTGCTGGCCCTGTCTGTCTATTAATAAATGGCATTAACCATCTGGCCCTTCAGGGACTATTCATTTTAAAGATGAACTACCTGAAACTACAACACAATGGCGTCTCATTTTTACTGCTTCCTCATTACTGCTCTGGGGCGGCTCGAGACTCATCACCGACCCTCCTCCTCTGCCCACGTACACCACCATCTTTCTGCCTCTCCACCCTCCCTTAACTGCTCCTTTCCCCTGTCATCCTCACAAGCGAAAAGCGACCAGAGATTTGGTAGCTAAATCAATAGCAGAACAAGAAAAATGATTCTGATCACAATGGTAAGAAAGTTGCCTTTTCTCCGGATGGATTTTCAATTTTGCTAAACTCTCCTCAACACGGTGGCTTGGGCTTTAAATAGACAGTCCCAATGCCCAGCTGTGAAAATGCACATAGAGCAATTGTGATGATAAATCCCGGCTCTCACGTTAAAGTGTTTTATACTTATATAATTACCATAATAATCAAGTTTATTGTGGAGTGGCATGCTATGCAGTACCATGGGCGTTTCATTTGGGGGCAATTACTGTTATAAACGTGCTACAGTGACTCTGTATCTGCACAATAAGCTACACAATAAGCTACCAAGGCCAATTTTACTGTGATTCATGGCGGTGTGGTACACCGTTGGCCTGCTAAATCGTTTACAGCATAACTTATAGAGAATGTTCTTGGCTTTAATTACTCTCATTCTGAATAAGCTTTAGTTTCTTGCTTAGTAATTCCACAGTGGACAGCTAATATCAGGACAAAAAAATCAAAAGACATAACATCAGCATCTTATTGGCTTTTGTTTCTCATTTACTCTGCAGTTTTTGTTTTTTTTTAAGGGATTTTCTCTGTGTATTTTGTAGAAGATGACTCAGAATGCCTAGAATGGTTGCACACATCTTTCCTTGTGTCTGAATGTCAAAATATTTGTTAGGGGTTTGTTTTAAAATCCTGGCAAACGGGTGAAGGGAGGGTTTGAAGTTGTAGAGGAACAGCCTCATTATACTCACCAAGCTGCACAGTTATTCTGTATGAAGTGGAGATAAAAGCAGGAGAAAAGCTGAGAGCAAGAAGAAATAAAGAACGTGGTGAAAAAGAATATGAAAAAAAAACAAAAACTGAAGAAGCTTGAAGGAAGAGAAATGTGGAGAGAAAAGGGGGTTGGATCAAAAGGATAAGGGGGAGGAAGGAAGGAAGGAAGGAAAGCACCATGTGTTTCTAAAAATAAAGCAAAATACAAAGTGAAAGAGGTCAAATTATAGTGAGAGATAGTGACTCCACCGGTATGACTGCTTTATCAGCCCAGCTTAATGGTTGAAAGTCTCTGTCTCTTACTGTTTCTCTCTGAAGTCCTAAAGACAATTTCAAATTACTCCATGCTGATATGGTTAATGTTAATTAAAAGCTGAATACCACATCCCTTATTATGTGATGTTTGAAGCTTCTTTCTTTCTTTCTTTCTTATGGCATATGTGCACATATGCGCCCAGAGGAAAAGAAGAGGAATGAATGGAACATGCAGATTTTAATTTAAATTTTCATACGTTTGCGGATGGGATTTCAGTGCAGACAGACGTTGTACTGTGAATCGCAGTCTTTGGCCTGTGAGCAATGTGTTCAATTCTAGCTGTGACAGCGGTGTCCACGCCAACCTCTGTGCAGAAGATATTTTAATCCATCATGCCTACGTGCCCCACTAACGTCAGATTTCTTTTACTTGTTTGCTTTGCTATTTTAGAGAAAACACGCATTATGTAAACTAGTCCATCGTTATGAACTTCAATATCTGAAAGGCAGTGCTGCCGGTCTGCTCACCCATGATAATTAGTGAACCTTACAACTATTCCCAACTATTCTGCAGGATTTCCCATGCACAGTGTATAAATATCTCTATCATATTTTCCCCTTTAATTGTGCGCTATACAATCTATGTCTGTGTGCGTCTACTCATTATTGGTAAAGGACTGCCTTTCACATACCTCAGGTTTACAGTCATCGGCCAGTGTGGCGCACAATGAAAGTAGCAGCCAAGCGTGCCTTTGAAGACAAGTTCAGAGGCAGCAGTGTACACATGTTCCTAGCTCACTGATGTAAATTTCTCCACCTGAACACACAAACAACACAAACATACACCCACACACACTTTGGCACAGGAATTCATGCAAATCAAACACGAAGATGTGCACACAGACGCTGATTCACATGCTCTGATGCTCACGGACACACACACACACACACACTCATGCAGGCTTCTGCCAGGTAGGCGGATTCAATCTAGATACAATCCCAACATTCCTCAAAGACCAGGCCCCACTGGCTGTGTTTCATTCTTGTCTAGTCTAGCTGTACTCAGAGAACAGATGTTTTGTAAAGTTCAGTTGAACTACTGAGTCGTAGAAAATCACTCTGTTTTTGTACTGCAATGCGTCAATCACAATCCCTCAAAAGGCCACCTGGCATCTCCTTGGCACTGGATAGTATTTGTGGATGGCATAATTATATTAAGATTCCGTGTCGGATTATTTGGCAAGAGAATAAGAGGGTTTATGTTTCATCTCCTGCAGTCTCCTGCTTAGCTAAAACTCATTCTGATATACCACAAAACCTGGAGTCAAATAGCAAAATCAAGGTGGTGAGCCCAAAAGCTTTAATACTGCATGGAAGCTGCTGTTATGGTGTTAAAATAGCAAGTTTTCGGGGAATGCGACCATGTACACGTGGTCACATCAGAACTGTATTCACACCTTCCCACCATAGATAAGAAGGGATAATTTGACACCTCCAAAAGTTACTCTGACACACCAGGGTGACTGTAGCCACTATAGTCGCTTGGCTTGACATTCTATCATGTTTGTATCCTCCCACATTGAATATGCAATCAAATCGCTCCCCCAGCAGATGAAATGGCATCCAGTTGATTCTCATATCCTTCACACGCATGATGTGAAAGCTCCTCATCGTGAGTGTGTATGTGTGATGAGAGGGATGTACCACCCCCTGGGATCTGGTCTGTGATGAAACATTCAAAAGGAGTTGCCAGAGGAGTGTATTCAACACCAGGCTGTAAAATGAAGCTCTGGAAAAGCAATCTCCACTCACAGAGACCAATTGCTTTCATTACCTCTGAAGCTCTGTGGATCAAAGGCTATATTTTTCTAAAATAAGCGTTATGTTGTGATTCTTTGACAGTGGGAGGGTCTAAACGGTCATTTGCATAACTTATTTATTCATGCTGCGTATACAAAATGGCAGATTAAAAAAAAAAAAGACTTTCTATTTCACTTTGAACATATCATACATTAGAAAATGTGACGTGTGTAGTGTTCTCAACTTACACATAATAAATGAAGATGAATAAATTGCATTACTTGCACAGTATCAGTGCTAAAGCCACTGATTAATGCAACTATTTACTCAGTCAGACGCTGCGCTGATTTATTAGCGCTTTTACGGCTGATAATTTTCCACACGCAAGTTGTTCATTTTACAGTGCTGCACGTGAAAATAAGAATGTGACTACATGTGCGAATAGTGTGCGGGCACATACTGTATGTCACACATAGACTGTTTCGGTCCACCCACCTGTGTTTGTAGAGGTGAGTTAGGGAGCAGTCAGTGTTTATTTAGCTAATCAGACAAATGAGTGTCATAAAGCGAGTCATGAAGGCAGCAGCGAGGTAACACACCAAAGAATGAATGTCCAGCTCTGGGGAGAGACCAACCCACGCCAGCCATGTCGGCCACATAACATTTCGGCAATTAAACATTGACTGATGTCCTGACTGATCAAGGTTACTGGGCCAAGGTGACGCCAAATGAACAGTGTCACTTTGCTTTATGCTTCCTGTCCCGTAGGTTTCCCTCTGCATGGACATGTCGGAACCCGACAATGCATTTCAATGCACTCTGTACATTGAAACTGTCCCCAAGGCATATAATCAACATTAGCTGTGCTATAAACAGCCCACGCTTATGTTTTCCTGGTAGGCTTCCTCCTGTGCTTATGAACACACAAGCTGTTGTGTCTTTAAACACATAAAGTCATGTTTGGTTGCAAATAAATGGTGACATACTTTGATGTCTTTTTCATTTGCTCTCAGAATACGAAACCACTGTCCTCACCATATATGTGCACTAAAAATACTTAAAACATGGATCAATTAACATTCTAATTAAAAATATTAAATCCAAAAAGTTTAAAAGTTTTAAAGGTTGGCTGTTGTATGTCAACAAGCCTTCAATGTTGCTGTTAGCACATGGGAATTGAGCCAAATAAAAAATTTAAAAAAAATACACATGAAACACATTTTTCCCAGGATACTTCCTCCTTTTGTATGTAATATTTAAATTTCTTGAAATTTTTAGTTTTGTTTTAGAACTTATTCGATGCTATAAAGGTAGTTTCATGACAGGATTGCCTGCTGAGCCCTGCTTGTGGTTGACTCTGGGACGATGATACCATGTCTGTACTGCGCGGGCTCTGGTTCCAAATGACGTCGCCGGCTCAAGATGGCAGGGCTCGTATCCCGTAAATCACCTTTACATTATTTGTTTTGCATGTTTGCGACTGTATGTGGGGGTAGTGAACAGACACTGTCGGCCTTCTTTGGAGCACGTGTGCTTTTGTGTTCTGTCCTCTGGCAGGCACACAGACCAGATCCCAAAGGAGAGACGCAGGTTACTCAGACGTGTTGCTCTGAATTAGAGCTTCACTACCTGTCACCGTCACCAACCGCGCCGATTTCCTCGGCCTGCCGTCCTCCATTCTGTGCCTCTTCTCCAACAGGTTGCACAGTAGTAATGGCGATAACGGCCGTGTAATAGACTTTTTTGTCGTATTCACTGGCGTCAAAGCATCGCAGGTTCCTTGTGACTTGGCTATTGATTTTGTATTGGGCCTGCTGACTTGAGAGGGTTAGAGAGATAGCTACTGAGGTGGAAGGCCAACCCAAGGGCTAATGGGCCAAAGGCAGGACTTGAAGGGTGCGGCGACGCCTGGATCTAGCTCTAGCTACTCTGTCCTGTAGTTAAATACCTCTTTTCATTATAATGATTTACTAGAAGCCCCGACGTCTGTTTGCCTGTCATCACATGTTTTTCCTTTGTTTTTCTACAAATGCATTGCCCCCTCTTCGACTCTCCCTCGCTGATTTATTCTGTGTTGTTGCTCCAGCCACCTTTCTTCCATGTTACTCACCATCTTTCTATCCACCAGCCTATTGAGGTGCTGGTCATAAGTCAGGTCAGGTCTATAAAAGCGTCAAGACGGACACATGCATGGACCTTACATTATAGGGTCAACCTGGACTTCATTATCACAATTAGACCGAGGTGCTGGTGGCCTGGCTTAATGGGTGACTGCTCAGCCCATTTGCTACCAGGTATTTCTGTATCTGTTATTTATGCTTTTTCTGTTGTTGGAAACCACAAAACGCTGTGAGCTTCCATTAGGCAGCCTGTTTGGAAACACTCGGTTAGTGCTGCTATGTTCGCTGCCAAAAATGAGTACCAAAGAGTGATGGCAGTGGAGCATGCAAGAGCCAAATGGATATAAAACAGAATGTCACTGCCTGAAAAGAGAAACAAGCTGTAAATTACAGTCAGTGGCACTTCTCTTCTTGTGTATGTGGGGGGGGGGGGG
>KV751319.1:14333234-14348457 GCA_001698575.1 Mola mola
CATATGAAAGGCAATTGGAGGATTAGAGTGAAAGGCCAGACGGAGGGAGAGCGAGAGCAACATAATAAAGGCAGAGCAGCTGTTCAAAAGAGGACAAGAACTGAGGAGAAAGGAGAAGGATGGAGTGAAAGAGGGAGTCTGAGAAAGAAAGAGAGAGAGAGAGAGAGAGAGGCATTGTAGAAAGACAAGACACAGTATTTTTAGGAATTAAAGATTTATTGAGTGGCGAAAGAGCAGAAGCAAAGAGCGAGAGAGAGAGAGAGAGAGAGAGAGAGAGAGAATGGGAGTAAACAATAGACATGACTGATCATTTATTAAAAAAAACTTGGGTGGGAGCATTTTCGTCCTTGTCATTTTAATCTGGGGCTGGATGGCATGTCACAATCAAGATGATGGAGAGAGAATGAGTGGGCAAACAACACACACACGCGCACACACACACACACACACACACACACACACACACACGGAGGCAGACATTGCAGTGGGGTTTCTTATACCTGTTCCGAGGCCTCTGAATGAGTAGCTGGAGTCAGTGGCTGACCTCCCTGCTGCAGGGATCCTTCATTAATTCATAGAGCATAGGACCCGGGTGCTTTCAGTGCACCAGGTGTGGCCTTGAACGATGCCTGTTTAAAAAAGACCTCATTTCCATTCTGAGGACTTTAAGCACTTATGCTTGTTATGCCCAGGAGGGCAGTATGGGGCTGTATGTAGTACTAGAGCAAGCAAATCAGCGTGGGAACCAAGGCAATGTGACTGCTTTAAAGTGTTGAGGAGCATGGGTACATTGTGAGCTGCTTTGGTTTTTGTTACCTTGGAGACTGACTTTAAGGACTGTCCGCGTAACTGATTTACTGGCGTCATCTGACCAGAGATGACCCCACCCCCACCCCCACCCTTTTTTTAAACTGTTAGCATTAATATGCACCAGCAGTACTTCCCATATCCTCTTTAGCACCTAATCAGTCTTTATTCAGATTTGCACAGCTGTAGTTCATGTATTATGCAGCATTAATTGCTACTTCAATAGTCATTAATAAAGAGCTGGCTGGCCCCTGAATAGGCAATGATGCAGGATGATGATGAAGTGTCTAAGAGACGGAGGGCAGGAATATATATACCCCGCCACTTATTCCTGTCCTTCAAATGCTTGTTTATTCCTTATCATATGCCGTATTATGATGGCAGGGTATATGGAATCAAATGTAATAGTGGCAGTGGCAGCAGCATTGGTGAACTGACTATAAGTTTAAAAAGTTTTCAGAGGCCTGCAGGGGACCATGAGTGCCCTCTGCTGAAAATTCCATTGAAATATTTGTTTGCACAGCTCAGTGGCATTTAATCTCCTGTTGTTTATCAGTTTCTGCTTGATTTATTTCTTCACCTTCACGTATTTATTGAATTTAATTACACCTCAAATCCCAATGCAGACCTGCATCTGTTAAGGGCTAAGGGAGGGATAGAAGGAGGCAAGGAGAGGAGGATGCAGAGTTTAAACCATGACTCAGTTAAATAACCTACTCTTCCCGAAGACATTACTGTATGTGCCCCATTTTATTTAAGCAAGATTTCCTATAGACCAGAACACACATAAATTAGCTGAGGAGGTTAGTGAATCAGGCTGAGAGTGGTCAAGTAAGATACACGCCCTCTAAAAAGCTGGGAAGTGATGTGCAGGCTTTCTGCGGCCGTGCTGTCCAAATAAAATATTATCCAGTTAATTATGCTGTAATTGTGCCATATTTTGGCCATAAAGAGGCCAGAGTGTTGTTGGTCGGCAGAGTGGAACACAGGATATGTGCTAGAACATCAGCCCATTTCAAGTCCACAATGTGGCCAGAGGGGAACATATATTCAAAGTGTAGAGAAGGACTCGCCCCCTGCTTCATTTCTCTGAACCAGCAAATGAAAGAGGCGGTCACCTTAATTTTGTTTCTTTTACTCACACAATTTATCCATATTCAATCATGTCCGTGATTTTTACTTACTATCAATGCCACATCCCAGTGATATGCATTTTCAAATCAAGGCTGTTTCAAGGTTCCATTCGTTAGAATTTAATGTCAGCGGAGGTCTTTCCAACTCGATTTTAGACTTTTGAATTCTGTAAAGGAATAAAAAAAACACCCACAGAGACACCAGCATAGAGACAGAGTTGAAGAATGAGGTACGGTGTCGAGCAGGGCGTGCTCACCTCTAAACCCTCACTCAGCTCGGCTCTGTGCCTGTAGAAGCACAAAACTTCCAGATGAGAGTCTTTGTACATATTTGCTGAATACAGCAGAGTGCAACCTCTATCAGAGACCACATTGCAGGCTGCTGGATTAATTGTGCTCTCCCCACTGGTGATTGAATGAGCGTGGACAAGGTCGTCAGGTTCGTGTTTTATAGAAAGGGACATGCTTTATGTTTTCCATCTCAGCAATGTAAAGGGACTGTTTTGATGGTGTGTGTGTGTGTGTGTGTAGCCAAACAGAAGTTGCTACGGATGGCGAGTGCACAGTATATGTTCCTCTGACATCTCACTCTGTGTGTTTTATGTGTGGGTCTCCATGTGCTTATGTATCTTGAGGTAATTTTATGTGCTGTGTCTGTGTGTTTGTATATGTGTGTGCTCAGAGCCACAGGGCCGTATGTGTGCTGTGTGCTGCTGCGCTGCAGGGCCAGCAACACACAGCAGCGAGACACAGATGTGACAGTGATGGCTCCTGAGCCCCAGGCTACAGGCTTGGAGGCCTGAGACACACCCACACCACTGACCTTCACTGTCACCACTGCAACACACACACATGCACGCGTGCACGTTGTGGTCGTTCCCCACCTACACACTCTGCTTTTTTTTTTTTCCTCCTCTGCTCTCCCCTCATCTGAATGAGTCAGAGCTTATCAGTCAGAGCGCAATGAGTAAGCTGCTTTCTGCATCCAGCTCCGTCTCTCGGCTTCACATAGTTCATTATCATCCATGCTGACCCCCCTCACCCAGAGCTGTGTCGTTACACATCCCACACTCATGGTGTGTGTCAGTAGTATGCTAAAGCTCTGCTGTAGTCATCCCCCCTTTTTTTTGCTTCCCTTTCATGATTCTTCTTACATTTCAAACTTTGCAAGTGAGACCTGCAGCAACTCACAATGATAGTAACTATTATCCAAGATGATGTAGAGCAACATTTTTGGCAGGAGGATGCTGCGCTCGGGTCTGCACAAGGTTAGACTCTCCTTGGCGTCTTGGTTACTCTATAAATATTTATGCCTGGGGTGGTGAGCCTACAGGTCGGCACGTTCTGTTCATGGTGCCTCTGTCAAATCAGTTGTCAGACTGAAGCATGATGTGCATAAGTATTCATTGGGCAGATGGGGAAAAATGATAAATTTAACTCGGACAGCTACAGCCGTGAACTTCTGAACCTAGAATCTTTAAAATTTCACATTTCCTCTCTCCTTGCTCTGTAGCCTTTCATCGTCGTTGCTAATGGCACCCATCCCGATTCCTTTCAGTGTAGGCTTCATTTGCATGGCGTGAACCGAGGCAGCGTATGTAATGTTTTTTCTTATCCAGATTTACATTCAATATCAGTCAGTATAGTTAATACTGTATTAAACCACATTTCACTCGATAGTGCAGCCTAAGCTTTTCTGGACATATTCCATAATCCACTTCAAAAATCCTGTGTCCTCACACGCCTGTTTCCTGGCTGTACTGTACATAAGCATTCCTGTGCATTTTGCTAAAATGGTGTTGGCCCATCACATAGCACCTGGTCCCTTGTTGCTTTGTTATGAAAGTCTATTGTTTGTGTATTATGGCATTGTCACAGTACAGTTAAACATATGCTAACAAGAGTTTTTTTTATGGTTAGTTAGTCTATTACGCACTGCTGGGGAATATCTTCGATGCCACACAGGAGAACAGAGGAGGACTGGCGATAATAGGACACAGGAGAGCAGAGCAGGTTTTAATGGGGCAGGAGACGTGTTTGCGTATCTTAACCACAAAAGTGGCATCAGTGACTGCTGTGCTTTCTGTGATCCACTGTAACTAAACACACACACACAAACAATGTTTTGTCCTCTATTATACAGTATGAACACATGCGATTGCAGATGCTTTCTGTGCATACATTGGGACTAAACATTATGTCTATTTTAGTCCTCTGTGAGTCGTTGAAATCTTATTTTTTCTTTAATAAAGTAGTAATGGTAGAATAGGAAATAGAAATAAAGTGGCTTTCCCTTTTGTATGGTATTGCAAATTATGTCAAAAGCATCCTTGAAACAAGTGGACTTTAGTGAAAATGCAAATTAATGACCTCAGTTTGGTGGAGGACTTTATGTCAGAAAATTGATCTGTGATGGATCATTGATAGACTTGTGATAAACAAACAATAATAACCATGTTTTCAAAAATGAAGGAACCTTCATCTGAGAGGATTGTTTATGTATTTATTTATTAATATTTATCTTTATTTTATACATTTTATTACGTGTGCTATAAAAAAATGAAACATTTGGTTCAGTAAAGTAGAAATATGGCCATTGGTCTGCTGAGAAAGTCACATTTAATCGGCATGTTGTGTACTGCATCATCGTCTACATGCTGGTTGTGTGTAAATACTGTATGTATGTGTAAGAGTGTCTACCTGCCTTGACACATATGTGTACCCCATGGACACAGCACATGCAACTGTGAGCACTCTATATCAGCTCCATGCAGGACATTTAGATCCCTCTATGACATGTGATTTACACAGGCTGTCAGGAAGCCCTGCGGGGCTCTCGTCACTTCCTGAAATGAACAACTACTCTTCTGCAATACAACCTTTTGAAACAACGACTGTGTGTGTATGTGTAACATGCACACAGGGCCAATGCTAAAGGAGGGAATTAGATAAGTACTCAAAATATGCATATGTGTGTGAGAAAGACAGCCTTGTGGTGTTTATTTTTGTGCAGATGTGCAATCAGGGGCGTGTTGTGAAGTACACAACAGCCAACATTGAGTGGCGGTGTACCTTTTGTCCATGCCAATCCTAGTGGTTGCAGTGAGCTTAAAAGGTGAGCCTTCCACTCCTGTTTTTTAGTCTGGTGGATTATGGGCGTGCTGTGTTTGGCATAAAGCATCAACCATTCACAGAGCGCCAAGCCGCGAGGGTGGGGGTGAGCTTTTTGTTTGTGTATCCTTGCTGTAAGGATAATGATGAGATGAATGGAGAGAGGGAGAGAGTGGGAGAAAACGAAAGAGAGAGAGAGAGAGAGGGCGAGAGAGGGAGATTTCAAGGCTAATGCCTGGGGGGATGTCAGACAAACCTGTGTATGTGTAATAACCACGGAGGTTAAAATGCTACACTGGCACTAGAGATGGCTGCCAAATATTTTGACATCCACTCTACCTCCTCCGCACAGCTGCTGAGCTTGAGGAAGAGAGGGATGATTTACAGCAGAGAGAGAGAGAAATTGATTAATGTGAGTGAGAGGAGGGAGAGACTAGAATGTGAAAGAGAGTGGGCAACCGAGGTGTTGATGTACACTCGGTAAGAGAGATATGGAGAGAAAGAAAGCGAAAGCTGCCTGTTTGCCTGCCTGCAATGGCCGCCTGTCTGTCTCCCGTGATTTCTTTCTCCCAGCCCTCTGTGCCTCCGGATGCGTCCATACTGCTGTTTGTTTCAAGGTTGTTCTAAATGTGACTGATGTGTTGTTTGCTTTGCTTTCCTTCGCTACGGCTGCGAAAAGAAGAAAAAAAATGTCGGACGGTATTAAATGTGGCAGGAAAACATGCAGCACAAATGATGCAGATGGACTTCTTAAACAGGGTTATCTCCAATCAAACCTCGCGCAGGGGGTGAGTGTTTAATGGCGTATTCAGATTTCCTCATCCTCAGGAGCTGTTTTGTGATGCTGCAAAACTTGGTAATGGGCTGCGAGATAGGTGACTTGATGCACAGTGTTTATTACCAAATGAAATAGAGGGGGAATTACTTTGCAGCAGATAGGACATTTTGTTTGTGTGTGTGTGTGTGTGTGCGATACCTCAATAACCCCTGAGGGGCAGTATATATAGATCGTGTTTCTCATCTTCTTTTTATTCTGGTGTGTATGGATAAATAACTCTTGTTCCCTTTAGATTAGCCGTGACCTTTCCACCCCCTCCATGTGCAGCTAGCAGGCCCTTACAACCTATATCCCACGATTGCATTGTGAATCCCTCACAATAACAAATGTCAACTTCATTGATTGGCCATCCTCACCCCGAAGTAACGGACATCCAAAATGAGGGGAGCCCGGGCTGTGCTGAAAACATGCGTCATGAGAGATTGCAGAGAAAATGGAAAACCTTACTCATTACCTTCAAGTCCACAGCCCCAAGATTTCATGGATTAATCAATCCTAACCTACTTTATCAAAGACACTTATCTTCTGCATACAGAAATCTATGCATGTCCCTGGCCAAGAGGTCGATAGCAGGAAATATTTCACATTGCCCACCGTTTTTCCATCACTAATTCTCCTTTCCTATCTTTCTCTCTCCTCCTCTATCTCCGTCTCTCCCAGTCGCTGCGTCTGTGTGTCTTCTTTTCCTTAAATGTCCTTGGGATTTGGAATGTGTGTGGAGAAGGGAGACCCATATCAGATAACTTATTGGTTCATTTTGCCCATCTCTTTCCAATAATGTGTAACATTACCAGTGTTATTAGATAGGAGATTAATGGTGCTTGGCCCTGCTCCTCCTCTTCAGGATGGGACATAGAGGAGAAAAGATAAAAGAGAGAGAGTGCCGAAAGAGTGAGGGAGTGGGGTGAACACAGTGAGAGGGGGCGAATGAGAATGAGTGAATCCTCTTTGACTCTGGAGGCCTTAATATCTGACTTAGCCCTGTAGTTAGAGGGTCATTTTGTGGAGCTGACTGACAGGCAGCAGGGCCCTCACTTCTCTATCTGTTCCTTCTCTACCCCCCTACCCTCAATCCTCCTTCGCCTCACTTCTCCTCCCTTACTCTCTATCTCTCTATCTTCCTGATTACTACTGTTCAGCAGCCTTTGATCCTCCTCCCTCACATCAATCAATGCAGACAGCAGAGAGAAGTGAAAGAGAGAGCAGAAGGATGACTAGTCTTGACTTTTAATGCTTCAGGTGCTGTCTCCACCATGTAAGGCTCATGATGCTCTGATGCTCTGTTTATTTATGCACTTACTTATGTATTTATTAAGCCGCACCGCTGCCCTTCCGAATTCCCGTAATTCCCTTATATCCTTCTGAGGCCCAAGAAGTCAGCTGTCAAGTTCTGTGATTTTAGGTTGGGTTGGTCTTCCACGATGTGAAGAGTGAATAAGGAGAAATAAGAGTTCTTAGGCAATCAAATACAGTCAGTAGGGAGACCTCAAAGTTTAGCAAATAATGCCAACACAATACATACGTGTTCGATCAGGGGTTAGCTAAAAGAATTGCCTCTGTATGTAATAATTTAGCAATATAATATAATATTATATTATATGTAATATAACATTGCAAGGAACAAATAATTTCTTCCAGACGTTGTCAATTCAAACTATGGGTACAATGAAGGGGACAGTTCGCTTGTTATGTCAAGAGCATTTCTTTTTAATATTCAGTGACCGCTGCTTAGTTGCACCAGTGGTTTCCCTCTGGTTTTACTCTCCATATTAACCACTCGTGGCATTTGAAATCTAAGTGTTTGAACCACACAACAGAGTTAAAAAAGAAGATCCTGGGTGTAAGGGCTCATCAAATCATTTGCTAGCCCTGTTAGTGCACACCGCTGTGATGATACCAGAGCTGCTAACCAAAATACTGACTGGAGATATATGCTCCTATTAAGTTTTGTGGAAGGAGAAGGCTTCCGTGAGCTGATGGCGTTTGTCGAGCGGGAGTACAATCCGCCATCAGCAACAGCTACGAGACCGGAGAAGATGCACGAGGACGCGGGACAGAACTGAAGGCTGATTAGCACCGAGTTGATGACGTGCTTCTTACTACATACTCGTGTACCGCTCTCAGTTGTATGTTACCGTCACTCATCAAGTCTTGGACAACTGGAACTTGAAGACTGCTGTGCTACACCCAAGGAAGGGTGTTAGCTAAGGAGTGTTTACCTGTTTGAAATTGTGCCTGGTTTCCGTTGTTAACTGTTGATTTGCATAAATGCCAAGGAGTTTTTCATGCTAATGTTCCCTGACAGCGACACAGCTGCATTTTAACAGGCTGTAGCAGGCTATTTAGTTAACAGTAGGCTAGGTCGGGACAGTTAGCCATTTTTTTGTGTTTGACTGGAATTTCATGGAATCAACATTGGTTCTGCATTGCATTAAATTGTTTTTTTTCTTTAATTTATAGTTAAGAACGTATATTTTGCGAGTAATTGAGTTTATCATTCATAAGGTAACGTAAGTAGTCTATTACTGAAATGACTGAAAATGCCCATCTTTGGAGGTCCTCTGGGCACGTCCAACTGGGAATAAACCACGTCGGAGACCCAGAACTTGCTGATATTTTTGTATATTCCATTTTGCCTGGGCAAGGATATCAACCTCTTAATCGACTATCGGTTTTGTCCTGCCAAAATTCTCACCTACGCGCCGTTATTGTGAGGCGTTGATATCTCAACTGCAATGTTTAATGGACATGAAGATTTCTTTGGTTTTATCTAATCAGCACTAACTGACAGTTCTGGAGGAACGTTAAAAAGACCGGCTTTCCCCTGCAGTATCTTCTTCATATAGGAGGCTAATGAGAGTCATGTCATCAGTGTATTCAAGAAAGCTAAAGTCGAAGTCTTGGACGCTGATTGAGGTGATAGAATTGAGGCATAACTGTATTTAAAATGATCACCGTCGTAAACGTTAAACTGAATATGGATGCCTCCTTAGCTCCACTGCATGTGCATTTTCCATTTCTTTTTCGTATTAAAGCTCTCTTTATACTCCTTCACTTTCCTCTTGTTCTCCCTCCTCCCTCTCTCTCACTCCCCCCTCTCCACTCTCTGCTCCCTCTCTCTGTTGTATGGAGTAATAACTTGCTCATTATTGGATGTAAGAAATATCTACTAAGAGATTATGCCAGATATAAAAAGCTCACAGGTGTTGGGAGTCAGAACCTCTTTGCATCCCTAATGAGGCCCGGGGATTGCAAAGCACGCTCCGCAGAGACCGAGCATCCTCCACCAGCCCTGCTCTGAGGCCTAGCTCAGCTTAGTGAGAGACAAGTTGGCCCAGCTCAGCCAGGCTCAGCTCAACTCAAGCTTGGCACAGTTCTGCTCTACTTGGCCTTGGTTGGTGTAATTAATGCATTTACCACAAGCTCATCTGCCGTCGGTCTGTCAGTCTTTAGGGCTCGGGAGTTTTGTTGCGTTGCTGTTTGCCCGCTGCACCTCTGGCCTCCCCTCATCTGCTCACCTCCGCTGCTAACTTCTGGGATATGAACTACTTACCTTACTGGAGCTCTGTCAACTGACTACAGTACATCTCTCCTCTCATTTGTAGTCCACCATTGTGCCTGCCAGGAAATGAATATTCTGCCAATTCTATTCAAATATAGATCACCCTGTTCAAGGTCTCACATTATTATTGTTTAAGGTTTATAGTTTATAGATAGTCTACAGTCAATAGTTACAGAGGTTCTGAGGCCACATGTATACTGTATATGACTGCGTATGGGTTCTTATCATCGTCCTGGTAGTGGTCGAGAATCTGGTGAACGTGAGGAGGAGAGAAGGAGGTGAAGGCAGCAGAGTGGGAGCAGAAGAGGATACAAGGAACATCTCTGCCCACCACAGGAACAACGAAGGGCAAATGTTTGAATCATTTAAAACTCCAGAGACATGGATCTGTTACAGTGGCCAATGGCAACATGGCCTATCTGATGGAGCACCTGGCATGTCTGGGGACATCACTCCTCCTTTCTGTCCCTCCTTTTCTCACCTCTCCTTTGCTTACACTGGAACATGGAGGGTACAGCTAATAATAACCAAGAGCCTCAGTCCAGAAGAGAAAACGAATAAATGATAAGGTGAGGAAATTAGACCAAAAAAAAGAAGTTTACTGAAGTTGCAAGTTGGAGTTTGGGAATATCATTGGTGATTGGCTGGCTGTCATGTTTAAAAGTCACACATATATCAACAATTCACTCACAACGCAGTCAGAATTATCCCATTTTTGAGGCATCTGGCAGCCTGGATTTGCTGTTTGTTACTCTCTGTGGACTGTGGCGACTGTGTCACTTTCCTTTAAGTGAGGAAGAAAGCCAGCCAACTTAGAAACACTGTTAAAGGTCAGACAAGTCTGTCGTCACAACCGCAACAGTCTCAACGCACACACACATTAAAAAAAAACCACGTAGTTGCAAACTACTGTTTAACTGAGTCAATGATTTGTGGTTTGTCTCTTTAATTGGATGAGGGTTTTCAACAGCACAGTGTGTCATTTCTTCATGGTGTCACTCGGCATATCAGTTATTGATTGTGAAGCTTTTTTTTTCTCATGAAAGGAAGCTCTGGAACAAGAGTCATTTGCATGACACACCATCACATCCTCTCCTCCTCCCAAGCAGATGAGGATTAATGCACTGTTTGATTTCAGTGAGTGTGTGTACTCCTGTTTCTGAGTGGCTGTGTACGTACATGTATGTACTAATAGATGCAATTTTACGCCACCACACTGGCAGTAGTGTTTGTTTTCCTGCCATCTGCCTGTTTATCCCCCCCATCCCATATGTGCGTACCATTTTTTTATTCAAATTTCGCCATGTGGACTCACTGATAAACTGATTACATTCGGGGGTCAAGGGTCACTTTAGCCTTACAAAACAGGAATTCACTCTATCGCTCAACACCGTAACTCAGGAATATGGTCGTGGCCATACTTCACCAGACATGAGTGCCCACCTTGAAATGTATAGATCGTATAATGTATGTATAGATTGATTGTATAGATTTTTGTGTAGTTAGGGTGAAAATGTGTGTGAGAGCATCTATATTTTAGAATTATGTAGCTTCTTCATGTTCATTCACGAAAAAAACATATACTGTGCATACTACATATGCTGCATCTAAAAACATACTAATGATGAACTCCATGAACTTAATCTGCACAGACATCTGCACAGACAGATGTAAACTAAAAGACATATAGAGCATAAACACATGCTGTGTTCAGTGGTATTGTGTGTATGCAGCTTACATTTCCTGTATTTGTGTGTGTTTGTTTGCAGCAGAACGCATTCTTTTTAGTCACTATACGGCAATTTATTTGAATTTGATTTCTCGGCCCTGAAGTCTTCATTTGGCAGTCACAAAGCATACAGAGACCGGGCAACAAGGTCGCCATCGGCAGGCCAGATGAAGATGCGGCCCTCAATTTAACAACTCTGGGGAGCACCTCACACACATATCCACGCAACAATATGTGCATAAACCAGTGATGCATTCCATCACTGGTCGCCAGTACTGTGTAATTTTGAGGGGCTTGTAATTTTTTGCTTCCTTATACTTTCACACCATTACATTCTGGAGGCAAATATTGTATTTTTAGTACTTTTACTCAGGTAGTATTCATATGGATGACTTTCACTTCATGATATCTTCACTTTTGCTCCAGTGTGACTTTTGGGGTAATTTTTTAGAACATTGGCATCAGCATAGAGACACATTCTGTACTGCTTTCAGCATATTTCACAGTTCTGTTTTTGTTTTTCTTGGTACACACAATCAACACTGTTTCCATATATAGACGATTTGTGAAGCAGTAAAAGAGCACCAAACCAACTCAAAATACTAAGCAATATAAAAATCATTTTAACAACTGCAACGAATGATGGGTGAGTTTTTCAGTGGATCGGGCTGTCAGTGGATGCTGCGCCAGTGGAAAAAGTTATGCTTCAATTTGGTGGAAATGAACCTGATTTCGTATTCATCCATGCTTATCATTAGAAGTGTTCATACTAACGATATCATTGCCAAGTGTATTTGATCACTTCACAACAAACAGTCCTCCCAGACGGCTTTGTTGTATCTTTCTTTGCCTATTAAGCTGTTCATTAGAGAACGGCCTTGTCTGGGCCTACAGGGTGCGTGTGTGTGTGTGTGTGTGTGTGTGTGTGTGTGTGTTTGAGAGGGCAGATGCAGTAATATGCGTGCAGGATATGTGTCTGTGTGTAAAGGGATGTTTGCAAGTGCATATTTGTGCGTACAAGTGTAAATGTGTGTGCACATGCAGTACATTGGTATGCATGGGTATGACACTTTGTGTAGGTGCATGAGGGAGCGTGTGCACGTCCTGTACGTTTGCATACTCGCCCCATTATTCACGCTTTGTGGCACTGTGAGCGGGGATTCAGATTTGTTTCTGTCAAGGTTAATAAATGAAGAAATCAAGGTGAGTGTGTCTCAATCCAGACACAGACAACGGGAGGGGGGATCAGACACCCAGCTGGTACCTCTGAAATTTTAATTAGCCCCTCTCCTTATTTCCCATCCACAGCCAGACATTGTGGTCGAGTATTCAGTGGAACTACCTTCTCCCTCGATATTACTCAAGTCAGTAATGCGATACTGTTGAGCGGGAGGGTTTGAGTTTAAAGTTACCCATTGTTTGTTTTTTTAAGAGTTCCACTGTGTGCTGTCTTTATGAAAGATGATATGCAGATTATCAACCTGTATTAAATTGAAGTTGAAAAAAAAAATCACACTACACTTCTAACTCATAGAGAAAAAAGGTAAACTTAGATGTTTAAAAAAATATTTTGTAACATGTTACTTGAGGACATGGCGCATACCCGACTAGCCTTCTGGCAGCAGTTCAGTTTTTACACATGAAATTGTCTTTTTTGATGAAGAACATGGGGTGCCTTAAACCTGTTTATCTGCTTAATCCTTGTATTACTACCACAACCAACTAATTTCATCTTATTTTAACTGAATAATTGAAAATGTTTGAATATTTTGAAATGATTTAAGAAAGGTCATGTTATTGTGGAGAACTTTCACTTCTTGGGAATAAACTTTAATGTAATTAAACTCTTTTGGACTCATTGGATGCCCTTCAAGTTCAGTCAATTGCTCCACAGTCCAATTTAAAAGCAACTAAGGTACCACATGCAGCTTCAGTAATTAAAATATTGGCATGCAAATGCATGATTAAATTTTAGATGTGTGTGTGTGTGTGTGTGTGTGTGTGTGCGCGCACGTGTGCGTGTGTGTGTGTGTGTGTGTGTACGTCAAAACAAATCAAATTTATTAGCCACTGTTCCAGTGCAATGTGATTTTATTGCCTTGGCAGTTGGGAAGGAAATGGAGATGAGAATGAATGTACCGGAGAGGAAACGATGAGAATGGAAACATTATGCTCTGTGTGTTTGTTTGTGTCTTCATAATACTTTCGCAATATGGTGCTAGCGATGAGAAAATTTCTATCCTCCTAATCGTGACTCTAAACAGTTTTTAGGCCTAATCAATGACTTCACACACACATGCACATATACAGCCACACATGTGCACACAGGTGGTAGAATCTAATCAAGGTCAATTTTTGAAAGTCTTTGTGGGATCATTACACTGAGCAGATCTGCATTCAGCAGTATTTTTATAGGTATTTCCTTTTCACAACAGAGATGCTCAACTCTGTATCTTTGCCACACTCCATACGAATAGCAGATGGATCTATTTGAACGTGTGAATTATTGAATCAACTTTAATCCAAATAAGTTCAGTCCAGAAAACTAAACGAGATCTTCCCACATATTTTAGCTTTGAAGACGAGACATAAATGTAGTGTGGATGAAAGATAACTTACAGATTTTGATAATGAAATTGATGCATCATCAAAGGCAACTCTTTCATGAATTAGTTATGACAAATAAACATGACTCACAGGCAACGCAAAATATACGAGCGCTGCAGCAATAAACATAGAAGCTCACTTTAACGTGTCCATGACTGTCAATTAGGCAGCTGATATGTCTTTTTTTAAGTTTTTTTTCTATGTGTGGATGCAGAGTTTTTCCCTCCTTTATTCACATGTAGGCACAACACAGTACAACCTAACCCACTTAAATTCATCAAATCGATCATTGACGTCATGTCTGATTCAAAACCATACCACAATTTACGACCGTGGATAAATTGCTTTGACTCTCTTGTGCTTTTATTTTGAAGGACTGACACCACTGGAAGATGTCCATTCATGTTTATGCAAGAAGAACCATTAATCAGCAACCATTAAACATCATTACCGCATGATGTCAAACTTCAACATTGGGCCAAAATCATAATATTAGACAATTTCAACAATTAAAAAAAAAAAAAACCCATCATGATGACCTGAAGAAACGCGGTCAAACATCTAACCTGATCAAAAGGATTTACAAAGAACCGCAACCTAGCCCTAAACTTCCTTGGCAAACATTTTAAAGTAAATAACAGGCACAGACTGCTTGTCATTTCCTCCTGTTGTTATCACATAATCCAATTTGTGGTTGAGGAGATAGCATTAACTTGGCCTCATGAATAGATAATGAACTGCCAGTAGATGTTTATAACATTGTTAATTTTTGGGGTTGTAGATTGCTCCATAAAGTGGAGCCTCGAGATTTACCTGCCAAGTGTTTTCAACCGCTCCCTGTATATTAATCTCATTAGGATAGCTCTATAGGAAGTGGGCAAAGCACACTCCATTATTTATGGCAGTGTAATTATATACGGTGTCACGAGCGGGCAGGAATTTACAAGACCTCGGTTCTGCACCAGCACAATGGGTAGCTAGGTAATGAAGCAAACGCACCTCCAGGCTCTGCAGTACACTCTCTGCTCCACTGTTTTTGGCTACTTCTTTTTGCTACATTGGCCCAAACTGCTGCAGTATATGTCAGCAAAGGCAAGGCCACCCAAAACAGTAGAATGGCTGGTGTTCAAATATAATAATAATGAGCTTCATATAAATTCTAATATATTCAAATAAATTGATACAAGGTAAAAACATTCTTAAAAATAGTAATTAGTAATAGTAATAGTATTTTGTTTTTGGTATTTAGAGTTACCAAATGAATATTACACCCTGTATTTATCAAAAGTAGTTGTATGCCATCAGATCTACTTATCTGATGATGATACTTATCTAGAATGAGTAAAGCATACACATTGTTTACTTTTACCCTCAGACTTTATATCCCCAGATTTTACAAATTAATTTTCTATTCAGTGGACGCAGATGTTCTTTTA
>KV751319.1:14356904-14370572 GCA_001698575.1 Mola mola
GGGCACCCAGATGAAGATGAACTATGAGGCAAAATCAGTTTCTTTGGCTCTTTTCAATTTTTTCCTCTGCACTCGCTCTTTTTTCCTCTGTTCCTCTTTGGAATTGGCGCTGTACTCGATACCGATGCCTCAGCTCCGTGGGTGGCATACACTGTCTACTCTATGTATGTGTGCATCTGTCCACGCTTGGGTGTATGCAAGTTACATTGTTAGGTGCTTTAGGATGGCTCCCTCACTGACATAGCCCCTTTGGTATTTGCATTTAGGAAAAATAATGCAAAGCAGCGCGTGAGAACAAGCCATTAGAACGCCAATGAGCAAGAGGACTGAGCAAAACAACTCTGACCTCTGTGAAACGACAGACGCAACATCCACCTCGCCACTGCGGGCTTGAAGAGGAGGGAAAAGAAAGAGAGAATGCCATTTTAAATCCCGAATGTAATTTCAGTAGGATTTTAAGGTCTTATATTTCACAATGTTAAACCCTTAAGCCTTAATTGTTGGATGAATGTGCTCAGATGATCATTAAACTAAAAAAAAAAAAAAATGAAAAAAAAAAAAACACGAGCTAAGACAAAGAGAGGAGGAAGTGTAGGAGGTTTCTGAGGGTTATTTAGCTCCGGTTCATGCAGAGTGCACAGAGTGTCTCCCTTTCCTCTTCCCTGTCTCAGTCTGGCTCATCTTAGTCTGTATTAGCCGTATACTCGTGACTGTTGTTGACTGTAAAGTACATATTTAAATTTAATACCTGCTCATGAATACATGCATGCATACAAATGTCCCTGGATGGTGGGAGCAAGTGAGATGATGGGCTGTCAAGGATGCCGTGGTAAAAATGGGGGGAGGAAAAGGTGTGAGGACAGTGCTCAGGCTGTGAAGGGGGCATATGTGTGCAGCATTTTGATTCAACCTCAAGTTAGGGTATCATAGCTGGATGGTTCGACCTGTCCCTACCTAGAGGTACACTTGGTTCTTGGAGACCCAACAGGGAACGCAAATGAAATCAGAAACAAATTACTCTCCACTGTTTGCTATTGTCTAGTATCCATGTGGGCCAACATACAGTATATATCTTCTATGATCACATGGGATGTCATAATTAGAGCTGATCTCTGTACTTTAGCTTGGCTCTAATTATTCTGGGTCAGTTTCGGTCACAATTAATAATTCTTTTCATTGTTGCTGCTGTTGTGCTTTGAAACACAAACAGTAACCTTACGGCAGTGATTCCCGACCACCGATACTTGTACCTGAGTGGGTACATCAGCTGTTGTGAGGGGGTGCTAGAAAGCCTAAATAATTGGGGGAAAAAAACAAAAAATCAATGCTAAATAATTGTAAAACGTTCTAAAAGTATAGGCTAAAGTTGAAATAGAGCATAAATAATATTCATGATGCTGGTTTCACGATTTTATGATTTTTTTTTTTCTTTTTTTTTTTGCAAAATAAGATTTAAGAAAACTTATGAATGAAAAAAGGTTTCCTTTAATAGTTGCTTAGACAACAACAACAACAACAAAAATCCTTTTCGCTTATGAGGTACAGAGGTTGTAAACCTCGGGTTTTTTAACCTCTGGGAATCAGGCATGAGAATCGTATAGAAGCAACTCTGCCCCACACCCCTATTTCTGTGTGACTAAAGTCGGAATAAAGTAAACTAAACTCCACCCTAAACCACATCCTCTCACCCAGTTAAAGCCCTACCAGTGAAATCAACAACCCAAGGCCAGTAGTGTGGCGCTGGAGTCGGCAGGGACACTTCCAATGTTTTCTCCGCTCCAGTGCTTCTGGTTCTCACTCTGTCAAAGTGTGTTTTGCAGATTGGGAGAAATGACGAGAGGTCAGGCCCGGTGTACTGCTTGTCTGGGTCTCAGGTTCAGGCAACTTTGAGCCGCGCGCAGTGAGAGGAGGTTTTGGTTTATACAGCAAACGGTTTCGCTATGTGGCATTGTAGGACTTTAGAGACAGAGCGGAGGCGGGGATGAGAGACTGGGCGAGAAGACAGGCCTGTCCTTTTGTTTGATAGCGAATGCGCTTATAGACAAGCAGGGATTTTCTCTAAGTGTCGGGATGAAACATAAGCAGGCTTTACAGCCAAGGACTGGAGTGGCGGGAGAGTGATGGAACCCACAGAAGTCGCAGGTGACAGAATACTGCCACACTGAGCACATCTTTGTGTGTGTGTGAGTGTGTGTGTGCGTGTGTGTGTGTGTGTTTGAGAGACGTGGGGTATTGATATGCTGGGAATGAAGCTCAGAGCAGATGGACAGAGCAGGTTGGTCCTGTGTCGATCCTGTGAGCTCTGGCTTCTTCTTGCATCCCCCCTCCTTTGATGGACACTGACGCAGACACACACACACACACACACAAGCATGTACCAGGCACCGAAGAGTGCAGATTTCTCCAACTTGATAATGGTTCCTATAGGATAACAAATTGACAATCATCCTATCATTAATAACCAGTGTGTCATACGGGTTTGCAGCTATGGCAGATGTGGCTGGTTAATGAGACCGAATGGAAAAGTCCTCCAGAGGCATTTATATCAGAGTACAGTGCAGGATTTTGGAAAGTGGGCGTCTAGACTCATAGCATATGTCCAGTGAAAAGGCAGAAAAACAGTTACCTATTACCACTTTTGAACGCTTTAAGGAAGTGTATTTTTCACTATCTGCATTCGTAATATCTACTTTTTTTTCCCTTTCGATTTGTTGTTTTTCTTTCCCCTATCGTCATCTTTGTCTGACCCTCTTTCTGGCACACCTCAGACTTCTCTCAAAGTCAAAGCCGATATGCTTGGCTGCGTCCCTATGTCTGTCCCTCTTTCCATCTATCTCTAGCCTTCCTCTGGCCTCTTCCCCGTATGGTCCTCCCCTCCTAGGATGGGTAGCATGGGGAGTGGAGGGGTAGAAAAGTGCAAGTGCTGGTAAATTTGCTAATAGGCAATCATCGCGCTCGGGACAAGAATGCCTGCTGGAGGTCTGGGGACCATTAAAAAAACGTCAACTCGGCATAGGTATGCCAAGAATTATGAGTCAGTGGGCAGGCTACACTTCTTGGCTTCTATTGGACCTGGTAGCAGGCCATAATCCGTCACAATCCTGGAGTTGCTGTGACAGCAGCAGGAGCGTTCTGCGCTCAACACAGAGGGTAAAGGAAACATGCAGCTGAGAGTGTTTGTGTGTCTGCATCGTTAAACCAGCATCAGTGTAGGTGAGTGCATTACTGCCGTGCAGTGAGTGGAAAATGTACAGGAACTGATCATCTCACATAACTTTAAATCATGTTGATATCTTTTGTAAATTGATTCTGTGAGTCATGCGTGTGCTTAAAAAACCCGGAAATTACAATGATGAATCACATTTAATCCCAAGTACAAACAATTTATCCTTGTGCTGGCATCATTTGTGTGGTTGTAATCCCCAAACTGGGGAAGTCGTGTCCGCATTGTTCCACCTAGCAGTTTTAAGCGGTTTTACTCACCGTGCATGTACAGGCTTCAGCCGACACGATGCAGAACAAAAGAAAGATACATTTATGTGCTGTTGCAAAATACTTGTGGCTTTGAGAGGATTTTTGAGCAATTTGTGTCATCATCTGAAGCACAGCCGTGTCATACAGTAGGATGTTGTGCATGAAATAACTTTTTTCTTGCCAAGTTTTAGCCAGTACTTTTTAACATCACAGACAGCTAAACTCATAAAAAGAAAATGCTTTGTCCCAGCATCCCTTCTATGATAGGAATATTTATTTTTAATCTTTAATTGTGGAATATTTAATGATGCCAAAATAGTCATACATTCTGTCATTGTGTTATTAATGGGTGAAACTATTGGGAGAAGAAATTCTCTTTTGACTGGGGATCCCAAGAACCAGAAGTTGTGTTAAACTCTCTCCTTGTCCCTCATTTTGGCAGTTGTAGATATTTATAATCTCAGTCATGATCTATTATTACCCACCATTTTAATACATTTTTACTGAGGGACGGCATTTTTTAATTGCATTTAATTTTCAAGACCTCTTGATCAAAATAACTTTTAATATACATAACAGTATTGCAGATAAGATCCCTGTATAAAATCATGTTGAGAAAAGAAGAAGACGGTGTGTGTCGTCACTTCATGTCACAAACACCATCTAGATGTTTGACTTTGTAACTACAGTGACGGCAGAGCGTACTAAATCACTAAAGTCATTGTGCCTGAACAAGCACATATGAAAAGTGCCATTTTACAGAATTGGATGACAATTAAAATATGAACTGGGATTTCCATATCTCTCGAGCATTTGTTTCACCAGGAGGGGATCCTACAGCATGTATTCCTCCTGACCCAGGTGCCCAGCTGCCGTAGTGGACGCTCTAAATCCTCCTGTCCGTGGTTCCTCTGTGTGCTGTCAACAACCAGATACTCAGACGTACCGTGTTGAGGTTAGAGATGATGAATACAGGTCTTTTCGTGTAGATTAGGTTACCTTCTCGATGTACAGCCCGATGGATTGGATGTGGTTTCTGACAGTGTAGTGCAGCACTAAATATTTAAGGATATCGCCCTCAATTTTCTGTCAAAAACCTCTGAGCGAACCTGATTCCATCACCGACTGCTGACTAGTCAGCTTCTTCATCTGACTTCTAAGTCTTAAAAAAAAATTGTGGCACTTTTCAAACCTAAACTCCATTTCTCAGCCTTTTAGGCTCTGAAATGTATCAAGATATAAAATTTTAAATAAGTTACTCCAGTATGGAGTTCTTTTGCTTGGCCTGTTGACCTCGGCAAGGCTGTCTAATGCAACAACGCTGGCTAAGTTCAAAATGTGTCTGCTAACAGAACAAGATACCTACGACTGACTCAATATGCATTTTATAACTGTAAAGATATTGTATAAAACAAATATATAAAGAGGGTTGTGTTGTGTTTTTCTCTCTTTCTGGTCACTGATGTTGCACAGGACTTCAATTGTTGATTTTCAAAAAGAAAAACACTTTGGGAAATATTAGAACCCCAGAGACTGGGAAATGGGGCTCAGGCTGATAAATATCAGAGTTCACCTTTAATAGTAGGCACATTAACACAAGAATACACATCAAAAACTATCAAAAAGTCCTGTTTCAACAGCAAAATATCAAAATATGGTCACGATGGCACTTATATTCTGTTCACAAGTTGCTAATGTTCGTTTATTTACTCTGTTGAAGTGTTGCTCTGCACCTGCTGTCCATATACCATGTGAAAAAACCCCCAATTAGATTTACATTTTAAAAAATTTTCTCTTTTGCATATTTGCTCTTGTCTTTTTATAATGCAAATGTATTTCTTATCAGATTACCTGCTTATTTGTCCGAAAAATCTGAATTCTTACTCAAGAAAGTTTTAATAGACTATGTCCTGCAGATTGATTGAGATCACAGAATCAATTAATGTCTTGTTCATATCAGTCAGTCAATCTATTATCTGAAAAAGATTTTCATTCAACACAGTTTTTAGACTGAATCCATTAAACAACGGGGCTCAAACCTACAGAAATGATAACTTTTTTCATTTATTCTTACTGAGTTTATTAAAGTGAGATACGGGCTCCAGGTCACATACGGCCCAGCATGCAACAGCCTGTGCACGAGCTGCACAGGCTGTTGCACATCATTAGCATAGATGTCACCCACCGACGGTCAGGTGACGGCAGAACATAATCTTCAAAGCAAATATCAAGGCAGTAGCCAGACAGGGAACAGTGCATAAGGGCACCTTTTACCATAAAGCCTCACACAACTCCAGATCTGTAATTCTATCACGGAACATATCCGCTGCCATTTCACCACTTCCCGCTCGCTCTGGAGCCTTGCTGCGGCGCATGCTGGTATCGGCGTGATGTCGCCCCTCTGAAGCCACTGGGCTTGGTCTGTTGTCATGATCTTATCTTTCTAAGGACAATTCCTCAAAATGAACTGAAGAGCGTAAGCCACATCAAACAGCGAGCGGAATAAGAAACAGACAGGGAGTGCGTGCTTGCGTCTGTGTGTGTGGGAGAGATGTGAGCCCACCAAAAGCTTAAGCCTCCAGTGTGCTGTGCAGATAAGATTCATTAGATAGGTCGGCAAATGCAAGACAGAGCCGAAGCAGAGGCAGAGAGATGCACACACACACACACACACACACACAAAGAGAGAGAGAGAGAGAGAGAGAGAAAGAGGGAGAGATTGAGCTAGCTGCTGCTCCAGCATTTGTTGACACAGATTTACAATGAGTCTCCTACTGCTTCACGCATTACAGTAACACGGCATGTCAATAGCTCTCTGGGCTTCAAAAGAAGCTGGGCCAAAGATGTCTGGGAGTGATGCCCTTCCCCTCATAACCAAAGTATAGCTCATAAGTCAGGAAGTGGAGGCAAAGGAGGGGCAGGAAAGGAAGAAAAAGTGATTTTTTTTTTTTTTTTTGTCTTTTTGCTTTTTCTGTTATTAATAAATCCCCACCTACTCGTCTCTTTCACCCGATAAGTCTTCGGAAACATATTTTCATTAGTTTTCCCTTTTCTGTCGCTTCTTTATGATCCTTTTCCTCCCCCTTCTCCATCTCTCTCGGTCTCCTACCCGGCTCTTCCTCTGCTTCTCTTTATCTCTTGGACGCCCTGCTACAGGCTCAGTAGGACAGGATTTAGGCATTAGCTCAATCCCCCTATCTGCTCCCCCTCATGATTGCACACTGTTTCTGTCACCCACATACCCCAGTCCAGTGCGCAAGTCTGGTAGGACTCAGAGGCTCTAATACAAGTGTGTGTGTGTGTGTGTGTGTGTGTGTGTGTGTGTGTGTGTTTGTGCAAAGCTTGTACTCCAAAAGACAGGAAGACATAATCAAGTAGATGGACCAGCATGGCGTGAGTGGGCGCGACAGTGACTGTGCAAAGGGTTGGGACGGCGGTAAGCTTAGTCAGATGCGGGGGGGGCTGATATTTTGATGCAGGATTTTGAGTTAATCACACTTCATACAGAAGTCATAAAGAGTTTGACGAGAAACAACATCAGCCCCTGCCACGCAGCTCTTTATGCTGAGTCATGGGGCCCACAAATGAGGTGGTTTTGATGTGTGACATTCACCTTCATGAAATCTTGATGAGAGCTGAGTTCTGCTGTCTGTGTAATGAGGGCTTTAGCAGTCAGACAGCTGGCCGACCACTTCAGCTAGTAAAGCTATGATAATGGAGAGGGCCTTTTGGAACACATTCGATAGATGAACTTCAGGCTGTTTCTGGGAGGCAGTTAGTGTTTTGTGGGAAGAGATAAACAGGAACTTGGATGGCATCAGACAACAGAAGGTCTAACGGTCTTATTTAGAGATGTAGTGGCACTAGTAATAATGGTACTACAGCTTGCACGTTTGTGAGTTAGCTGTGGCCTCATTGCTAATTTGTGTATTAAAAGACGCATTCGAGTCAACAGATGGATATTAACAGTTTCGTTCCAAGAACAGCCACTCAGCCGTTGAAAAAAGTAGCACCTGCTCGTACAAAATAGCCGCAAAGCAAAAGCAAATTCACTGTCCAAACAAAAGCTTGCATTTTTAACTTCAAACTACAAAACCTTCTTTTACAGAATGCAAGTTCATTTTTTTTCCCCTTTTTCTTTCCCTGTTCAAAGTGGTTGTTGCATTAGCGGGTAGAACTTTGTTACTGCAGATGTGAAATGGACTAGCTGAGGTCTGCAGGTGTCTTACAGTCCATGTCAGCGCCTCAAGCTCTAAATCCTGTTGGAACTGATAGGAATCCCAAAGCTTATAGTGGCTGCCATCTCCCCAGCACTGACTGATGCCTTTTTATCAGGACCACCACCCTGCTGCCGCCAGCACATTTCCACATATGGATAAATTTGAACTAACTCGGCGCAAACACTTTCTCACACGCATTCAAGCACGTATTCGTACACACTCACATAGATACATTAATTCATACGGGGCAGGGAGGCTGGAAAGTGAGTACCTCAACAGTCAAGCCTCAGTCACTCTCACTCACATTGACATAAACATGTCATGTGTACATCAGCGTTTATCTTTATCATGTCTTAAATGTCAGAAATCCACATTTAAATGGAAAACCTCAGTTGAGACGTGGAGGATTTCCTAGTTTCTCAAATAGGATTTTTTTACTTTTCCTATTTTTTGATTATTGTAAAACTATCAATTTAAAAAGAATCAACATTTTTTCGGTTAAGTCTTTGACACACTGTAATCCGAATCTGACAAATCAATAAAATATGGATAGTGACATGTGTACAGTAGTTTAGTCTACAGTAATGCATAAAGAGCCACGATCCTGAAGGTATTTTCCAGTAAAAACCGCAATATTTAATGTTATATGAGCCACCAAGAGATTGATGTTGGTTATTTGACATGCCTCTTCCACATCTCCTCTTTGGTGATGTAAACAATGTAAAGACAATTACTATATATCTTGCAATATGTCGGTTGAGGAACTTGCTCCCAAAACCAACTGTATTCAACATAATATGGTATTTTATTAAAGCAAATGTCTCACTGTTGGGCTAATATTGTTCATAAAGTGTGACATTACACTTCGTTACAGCGTTTTATTAGCAGAGCAAAAAAAAAAGAAAAAAAAAAAGCACGTAATGATGACACAAGTATTTAAATTTGCATATAAAAGTGGTAAAATGTCTTTTCATGTCCAGCTAATTTACACGATTAAGAGACAGTTCATTAAGCCTTTAAAATGTGATCTTCATTTGTAATTTGTGTAAATTTTATTGTTAATGAACAATTATTGTGATTGCAACGAAGCATGTCATCACCATAAATCATTAAACCGTGGATCTCTCTCCACTCTCTCTGTCCCACTTAGACAGTACAGATGTATTAACTGGAGCTGGGGGCTCCGGACAGCCAACGCTCAGCGCTCAAATCAATAATTGGAAATATTTATTATATAAGCAGAGACTGGCCGGTCAGAAAGGGATTGTTTATGCTCCTGTTACTGAGCAGTGCAGCCAAATGAGCTTTGGTGGCCCACTAATACGTCATAATGATCCCAGGACAAATATTACCCTCTGTTAAAGTTGAGTGAAAGCCAGGAGACACCACACATATTGTATGACTATTAGTTATTTTATTGCACAACTGTAAGTAGGTGCTTTTGCACAACTTTTGTCAAACAGCTTTTACAATGCAATTCCATTTCTATTTCCTCCTTTTGGATAGTATGAAAGTTAGAGACTAGAAAAGTTTTTGGGCTTGGAACTGCACCAGGTCTTTGAAACACTTTCCAAACCAGTGGTATTGTCTTGCTACTGGCACTCTGGGGAAGCAGTGTGGAGTCTGGGACTCTGTACTGCTCAATCCCGCTAACGTCTACTAGTCATGAAGTCATTACTGTAGTGCCAACAGTAGACTTTAAATCCTCTACAGTACTAACAGGCCAAGTCCTGACTACTCTTTCTGCACTTGTTCTGTGTAATTTGAAATCAGACAGTGGGATGTGTTTTGTGGCCTGAGCCCAGAGCCTTTGCTCGTCTTGTGGCTAATAAGAGTTCCAGTATAGAAAGACTTTGGTTTGCAACCAGGAAGACTTTAGCAAGACAAGAAGGAGAAAAGATCTGTGTGTTGTTCATTTTCTGACCAACTCTGAAGATTTGTCATATTTATACACATAGCTGGTTTCAGTTAAAGAATAGCTTATTCAAGATTGGTTAACATAAAACAGATACATCAGACAGTAACGTGTGTATATTACAGCTTTGCTGCCCACTGCAACGTTAATATTATTGTTATTATTGCTATTGTTATTATTTCCTTTTTTATTTAAACCCATATTTAACCAGCTTAGTCCCGGTCAGATCAATGTTGAAATGTAGACTCTGTAGGCCTGGGGCTCTCTATCTTGCTGTCCATATGACACAGTATCATAGAGCTTTATTTCAAAAGACTACAGGCCCAACTGAGCAAATGAGATGGCTTAATAAAAGCACTTGGAACTGTGGATTCGGCAAAGCCCTCAAGCATCGCAGTTTTTGAAATACAAGGTACTGGCATGAACATGAAGGAAAAAAAGCTGTGTATTCTACTGCAGGAGGAAGGTGGAGACTAAGAATTTATTTCAAGGTTAAGGAGGCACTGATCGGTTTCTCACAAAAACTTTCAATGTATTTGCAAAAGTGTCGCTAATGTCTACATAAAGGTGCCTCCCATAGCTGCCATCTCAAAGGTAGTATATGCAGTATAGTTTTACTTCTCACATACATGCACCATAACCTGGCAAAGGCTTGTCAAATTTGTGTGTTTTCTTTTTTGATTTCCCCCTAAGAAGCAATTGTTTCCACAGCAGAAGGTTCTTGAGTCACAAGACCACAGACAGATAGAGCAACAGAATATCAGGGCAGCCAAATTACAGCCCCTCCCTCAATATCTGCACAAGTTAAAAAAGGCATTTTCAGTGTCATGTAGCCATTTGTTCAATTCGTTATTGATGGTCCAAAAAATGTACAGTACAGTTTCAGTTTTAAGCCCATGTCTGTGGGGAGATGCTTATACACGTATACATACATTCTTCTTGCAGTGCATCTGGTCTCTCTCCTTCTCTCCTACTTGTGTGTACTCCTTCTCTTCTTCTGATTCTCTTTCTTTTCCTCCTCCACCACCTGGCCAATATGAAGAAGCCTGAGCGAATGCCATTACAACTAAAACATGTGCATTGATGCATGCACAGGATGCAGCAGTTTCTGTTTCACTCGTTTCATCGTGGTAGCATCAAGAAGACGCGTCAAGTAAAACATGCCCTGCAGTATGTGGAGTTAATGAATGGTGTCCTTGGAAACAGCAGCACTTAATATATTTTACTTAAAGCTGCCGCGTCCGTGCACGTGCGCGCGTGATTATAGCACAAATGTGCTCTGTAATGTGTACTTAATTTCTGCTGGAATTACACACTTTTCTTAATATGTGTTCAAGAGGAATGAGACAAACAGAGAGGCATCACTAGTAAATGTTTAGGACCACAATGCGTTGCTCTCAGGCAAATAAATAGACCATTAGGCTGGCATGTCGGAGGCTGAACAGTAACTAGCTTTAGAGAGAGCTGCCTCCCACACACAGGCTCCCTGCGGAGACGGCTGAGATCGTAGCACGGTGGACGAGCCGCGGCCGTGAATTTGGCCTCCTACGTGGTGCATTTGAACACAAATCATCTGGCAGGATAGAAGCATCTTCTATCCATTTGAGGTGTTAGAAGCAAATTCAAACATTACCTCCATTGTTGCAAAGAAGCACAGGGTTGTAACGTTATCTGTGAAGTTGTCTTGCAGATGTTTTTTTTTTTTCTTCTTCTTCTTCCACCGTCCAGAGGTGTTTCTTTCTCAGAGGTTTCTTTGATACTCAAGTGCGATAGTGTCGGATAGCTGATTCTGTAATCTGTCCATACATGCTGCGAAGCTGTGTGTCCTTGTGTGAGGTTGCCATACTTGTGTCGTACAAGGAAAAGAAAGCACTTGTGGATGGGGAGCGAACCGAGAAACTAGCAGCTGAGACCTCAACCTTCACAGGCAAAACACTCTCCCTGTTTTCCTACAAAGGCTTAGCCAGTGCTAGTTATATTTACGATGGGTAAATTTATGGAATAATTTCAGTGAGGGAAGGTTACTCAGTTCCTCAAGGTGAAAATGGATACATTTAACACTTAATGAATCGGGCTTGGTTCTCTCCCTCATATATCAGCATGTTATTAAGACAGTTTAAAATCCCATTATGGTGTTTCTCCTTGAACATATCATGCTTTTATTGGACTGCCCTGTCTTAAAATCTGACCTTTTCATCCTTGCTCCGGAGTCAAACAGAAAAAAAACATGAGCGGGTGAAGGGACATAATATACATATGTAGGACGTTTTTCATTGGTCACTGCTCTGCAATGTTGTATATTTTCTAGTAATAAAATGTTGCTTAAATAGGAGCGGCAAATGGCGTGTGTGATGTGTGTTAAGTAGTTTCTTTTATATTCCATTAATCTTGCTATAAATTTTATGCCACTTTGGCCCCAATTTTATTAAAAGGTGTGCGTGCTTTATTGTTAAATCTATTTGTTTTGGACTGAATCTGGGAAGGAGGTGCACAGATTTCTCCTCATAAATGATCTTGTTAACTTTACGCTCTGCTCTTTGTGCTCCTCAATTAAAAGAATAGAGTGCTGCAGCTGAACCAAAGATATCGTAAATCCCAGATACCTTACCTGACTTTGACTCAGGCGCCAAGTCTGGTGAAATTGCTCAACTTGAACAACAATAATGAAAAAAAGTAGGAGGTAAAATTGGGGAAGGGAGAAAGCGTGACACAAAGATGGTGATGACAGAGGCATCTAATCCAGGCGATGCCATTCTTATCAGGGTCCAGTGGATTAAAGTGAGCCTCCTAACCAGAGAATCCTTCCCAGCTAGACACTCTCCACAACCCAAGGGCCTGGATCGATAGGCCCGCATTGATCTTTCTCCTCCTGTGGCTGGATTCACTTTTATTAGGACTGCCTCTGCCTCTATCACTCAGACACACATACAGTATGCAGCAAACCTCTCCATGCACCTGCCATACAATACCACAACTCCAAGCAGACACACCCTCATATGAACCCATTTATTCTACTTTATGTGTGTTAGAGAGTTGTTTTGTTTACCAGCAGCGGCATCACGATAGTGTCAACAGAGGTATTTTGGTTTCACTTTGATCCGTAAGGCAGAACAGCTATAGGTACGGGGCTGACGGTCTAGAAACCTCTGATTTTGTGGCCTTTGTTGCAGCAATGACAGCCCGCTAGCTCTAACTTCTGCTGTTCTCTCTCTTCCAGATGACTCGCCCCATCCAGGTGAAACCGGCTGACAGCGAGAGCCGTGGAGGTAGTTGTCTTCTTTTCTTCATCATTTATTCATCTCTTCTTTTCATCTGCTTTATCTAGGCTAATTCTTTTCATTCTTTCCCTCTGATCTCATCCGTTCCAGTGCTCTCCGTGCAATATTTCCTCAGCCAAAGCTCTTACAGAAATCTTATCCCAATTCCATTTGTTCTCACATTGCTGCACTTTCAAAGTGTTAGTAGTTTGATTATCACAAAGTTTACCAAATAGCTTAAATCAAATAGTTGTTTCAGGTTGAATCACGCTTGGTGTGTAGTCTCATCCTTTGTGTACCCTTTGCTGTAACTGACTAAAGGGGCTGTTATCTAAAGTTTATAGGGCTGTAATGTGCTTCTCCGTTCCAACTTTTGTTCCCTAAGTCAAGTACATTATCATTGCACTGTAAATCGTACGGTTAATAAGCTCCATAGCCTTGCAATGTGGTCCCCGTTTTAAAGCCCACACCGCTTGGTCTGTTTGCATTTGAGAAACAAGTAAACGGTATAGAGGGAGGGGAACATGGAGCAGGAGCATGTAGAGCTTGCCAAACAATCAATACATTTGCAGTATTCTTGCCAAGATCCTCATTACTTGGCCTTAATTCTGTCGTCTTTGATCTCTCCCGTTTTTTGGGAAGTCTTTCATTTACTCACTGCCTATCTGCATATATGTTAATGCGATGAGGGGGCATCCTTCAAGTCAGGCAGAGATAATGAATTTTGCTGCTATTTTTTTGGGTAAGTATCTCGTGTGTCACCCCGTAACAAAGCCAAGCGCCTTTTTGTTGGTTAAAGGAG
>KV751319.1:14379640-14394553 GCA_001698575.1 Mola mola
TGCCAAGACTGCTGGCACACGTCAACCTAAAACAGTGGACTGCAGACAGGGAATGGTTCCTGAATGTTAAAGTGAAACCTTGGAGTGTCGCTCTGACCGTCTGCCTTTGACTGTTGAACAGGTGCTGAAATAAAGCATGCCTCTTAATCTGATTTCGGTCTCTCAGTCTTTCACGCCTCAGTTTAACAAGAGCAGTCTGACGGCCAATACCAGGAGGAACATTTTAAATCTATGACTATCAGGCATAAGACAGGACGACAGCGTGTTTCGCCTGCACTGTTGGACAAGGACTAACAGGAAGTTGAGATGTTGAGGGACGTCACAGGCCTCCATCCCTCCATCTTCCTGTTTTTAGGAATCCGTTCTTAACCTCTCAGTATTTTAATAGTTCATCTGGGTGAATGGGATCCCCGCAGATTTTATTGTCACCATTTGACTAAATTAAATTAAACTAAATAAAAATAAAATAGATAAAATTCAGATGCTATCTTGTTTATTGGGTGCCACACTCACAACAGTAATGCAACATTGTAATTAATCTGTTTTCTTATATTCTATTTTATTTAACTTATTACATGCATAGATATGGTGTCCTACAGTTAGGCCCTTAAGTATTTGGACTGTGACACATTTTTTTATTTTTTTTATTTTGCTTCCGTTCTTCACAGCAGTGGATTTGAAAATCAAGATGTGATTGAAGTGTTGACTATCAGCTTTGATATGAAGGTTATCACAATAGTATTATATCAGCCGTTTAGTTATTACAGCCAGTTTTGCACAAAGTCAACCATTCTCAGAAGTTAAAAAGTAATTGGACAATTCACTGACCAGCAACTTCATAACCAGCTGTGGTCATTCCTTCATTTCCCCCCTTACAACTTAAACAGATTAAAGGTCTTGAGTTGATTTCTAGTTTTAATGCTGCATTGTTTAGCGGTTCCAACAAACTCTCAATAAAATGAGTCGTGCAAGTGAAGGGGGGCATTATTAATCTTTAAAAACTAAATGAACCAAATAAACCAGGTCTCAGATTGATTGGCAAATAAGACGTTGCTAAATTTAACAGTGGTACAACAGCAGTGGTTGCTAAAAAGAAGGAATTCAATGCCAAAAAGCCTGGAAGACCACAGAAGAGAACTAATGTGGATGATCACTGAACCGTGAAAAATGAAAAAAACCACTTTCTACCGCCGGACAAGTCAGGAACCCTCTTGAGAAGGTAGATGTGTCCCTGTATCAATGTCTATGTTCAAGATACTCCATGAGTGTAAATACAGATGATTTACAACAAAGTCCAAATACTGGTAACAGTAAAGAACAGGAAGGCCAGGACAGAATTTTCTAAAAACATCTAAAAATCCTGGAATACGATTCCTGGGACAGATGAAAACAAGATGAACCTGTATCAGAATCACGGGAAAAGAAAAGTCTGGAGAAGGAAAGGAACAGCTAAAGCGTTCCACGCTATCAGTCAAACATGCTGGAGGCAGTGTAATGACGTGTAATTTTCCTCAAAGTATTATTATCCTTATATTTATAATTATAACCTTTTGTTCAATTACTTTTGAGCCTCTGAACATGATGGACTTTGTGTAAAATGGCTGTCATTCCTAAATGGTGAGTGCAGTACTCCTATATAATAGCCGTCAAATCAAGGCTGAAACCTACACTTCAATCACATTTTGATTTCCTTCTTTGTTTTTTCAAGGCCGTTGTTGTGATGTACAAAATAACTTTTAATCACTACTATTGATTATTGTAATTAAATTAGTGATAGTCAAGGCAGCCTTATTGCCCAGCCTGCTCATCTAACCCTCACTTTTGCTGTTTTTTGCTTGCTTTGGTTGCACTCCATGTTGTCACTGTACATATTATATAGTGTGTATGTGCGTGAGACACTAAAACCCACTTGTGTGATTCCACCAGTAAGCCACTTGTTAAGGTCCTTTCTGTCTTTACTGCACACGATGAGGGCAAATTGCTTATTTCTGCTCTTATCACGAATCCACAAACGGAACATAAAAGCTGGAAACAGCCTACAGAGAGCTCCATCTTAGCATGAAATGAATGTGACCTACAACTGCAGAGAAATATTGTAAAGCAACAGCACCGAGGAAACAAAGAGTTCTGTCAAAACCCTGTGCTATCTCACCAGTGTGTCTGTGAATTCCTTTCTGTCCACGCGCGTGCATGTAAAGCTGTTTGGCTTCTATCTGGATAACATTAATGAAAGGTGAAAGAGGGAATAATCAAAGATCAAAATATTTTACCCTTGATACAGATGCATATTTGTACGCTTCTGGCAGGAGAAATCTCCTCGTGCTCAGCTCAGCTCTGATCTGACATTAAGATTCAACGCTACATTTCCCTCTCCATCTCGCTCGTCTCGCTTTCTCTCGCTCGTTCCCTCAGTGCCCCCGCACTCCCCTCACATACCTCTGTCCACTAAGCCTGCCTGACTGAAGCTAAAGGGTAAATGTACCTCAGGGGAAGTGTGCCGCCTCCACCACGAGGTCTTGGGGCCTGTCATGTGACCTGGACCTCCTGACATCTTAGTCTTGTTCCTCTCGTCTCCTTTGCCTTTTCTCCTTAAAACACATATTTGTTCCCATCCACATTACTGACTTGAACCAGAAACTGATGGAATGAACCTCTTAAAGCAAATGCCTTCCTCCATGTTTTTCACTCCATTTTGCGGAACAACACTCTTGACAATGCAAAGTACCAAAGAGTTTGAGACTATTATTATTATTTCAATGTAATATGCAACCCAATACCTAAGTAAAAACCGAATATAAAATATTGTGTATAAAAGATTAACAAATACTACAGATGATTGTAAAATGTTTATTTTCATAGAAAACAAAATTGTAAATTACACATACAACCATACTGAAGTAGAGCATACTGCTGATATTTTAAGACTGTGACACAAACTTTTGCTATATTTCGAAGTCAAGTTTACATAAACTTTTTAAACGTGTAACTAAAATAGGTAACTGGTTTCCCACATTGATACACACTGTCACTGTACCTGTGGTGCAGGACACAAGGGAATTGTGTAGGTGTGTTAATTCTTCACCTTATTTTAGTGATTTCCTCGCCAGCTACTTTCATCGACTCGCCTTGCTTTTCTCTTCTGTCCCTCTCTGCTTCAGAAACACTCCCGCTAGGAAGCCGTGGAAGAAAAACATGTTGCATATGTGGCGTCATAGAGATGTGGCCAGTCGATTCAAGGGTTAATGTGGCTGGTAGTAAATATTCTTAATGTACGGCAAAGCTGGTTAAACAGGTTAAATTGTTAAGTGAAGACAGCATGAGGTGTTGTTTTGAAAGTTTCTTTGTTAGGGCCTTCGTGTACACATACTGAGTGTGTGTGTGTCTGTGCCTGCCTGTCTAGCTGTGTGAGGCTGAATGGCACCTTTCAGAGTGGGGGTGAGACCATGTGGTCCGCACTGACTGCTTTGGAGGGAGGCAGGAGGGCCCAGCTGGTTCAGGGAGAAGAGCTCTCTTACCAGCCAAGGCGGCCTCACAGCCTGCCAATGAACCTGACGCAAACACACACACACACACACACACACACCAGTACATCGTTAGACGAAGATTGTGTGCAAAAAATAAAAAATGCTGAGAATTGCACACACTACTCTCCATGCAGTTAAAAAGATTTATTTTATCGCCACTGTAGCTTGGCTATGACTTTTGTAGCGCAGTTTGTCAGTGTGCCTCAGCTGAGCTCGTGCATGGGTGTGAAGAGCCCATCGAGGCCTCCTGTTTACACGGGCACAGTACTGCGTGCACGCACAGAGCTTCCAGATATTCTATCATTTCAGCTGACCTGCAGCCAGGCTTTTGTGAAAATAGCTGCCTAGTTCCAACAAAATTGTCCAATATCCTAGAATGCAGACTGAAAAGAAAATCTTTACGTGATTGCAGCCAGGTGCTGGCCCTGCAAATTATACACGACCACAGGTTTTATTGATTCTCTCTTGTTTTTCCTGTCTCATAACACATTGTTAGGGGAAAGTTGCTACAGCGGACACTCACAAATGGCTTTGTAAGCATAGAGGGGAAAAAAAGAGCAGTCCAGAAGCTGTCATGTGTAATAGAATTTTGTCAGCCTGTAATTCCATATTTTTCTGATGCAATGTGTTGAGATCCTATAGTTTAAAAATGCCAGAGAAAACTTCAGGTACACCTTTGTCATTAAAGGCGCCGCATGTCATTACCAGCCACATGTTGCGTATGGCTAGGGGGCAGTATTTCAACCCTTCCCGCAGATCCTGTTTGAGGTGTGTGTACATTTAGACGCACAGAAATCACTAATGTGCAGTGTTGTGATTAAAGGCAACTTCTATCCGATAGCAGTGCAATAATAGTCAAAATTTGACAACAAAGCTGCAGCTTAACTAAGTGTTCAAAACAAGACAGCTAGATCCCTTCATGTGTGGCATCGGTCTGTGGTTTACATTACAGCTTTCTCCGCTCAGCTTTAGCACGACCACAGTAGCAAGAACAACACCCACATCAAACCATTATGTTATATTGCAGCAATTTAAAACCATTTCACACTTTAGTCGTGTCATTACTTGCACACGAGACGTGCTTTGATAAACAGGCAAATTTAGAAGTTGCCTTCCAGTCTAAAAGTTTTGTTGTGAGTTTAGCATCAAACCACATGTTTTAACTCGCCAAGAGCTGTCTCCAGGAGTCGAAAGACTTTTTCACAGTTTGAGTGTCTGTTCTTCGTCCCCTCATTTTGTACAGGGGGCCACAGTGACTCACTATTCCCTCTTGAGTCGCATGTGGCATTACAATAAAAGACAGGCTGAAGCTAGTTGGCTAGGATGCTAATTCTTGTCTGTATAATACAACACATGCAATACAGAGTCTTTTGGGCATGGCATTTAAATGTTTAAAATTGAAACATGAACTGAATCTTGCAAATTGCCCCTTTAAATCAATCTACTTTATTATATTTTGGTTATTTTTGGCACAGATAAAACTACTTCCCTTGTGCTGTATTAACCCACAGCTTCTACAATACTTTTACCACAACAGTGATGCAGACTGCTACTTAAAAAACCTTTACAGAAGACTGTGTTCTTTGCATGGTTCTATCTGCTGTGTTTACACTGACCTCCAGCCCAATATACGTTCCACTGTTTCTCAGATGAAATCTGAAGTGTATCTTTAAATGGTGTGCAAGTGCTGTGAGACTTGAACAAATTAGCTTGGGTAAAGTATATACTGTATGTATGTCATGGATGGAGGGAAGGCTCACTGGAGGCACTGTGCTGCTTATCTGAACACTAAGAACGTGGACCGAATGATTAGGTAGCATAACCATAGACATCCTCCAGGTAGCGGGGCCATTTTTACTTCATTTCTATATAGCAGTTTTCCTCTCTGCAAATTGTGTAAATGGTAAGCCTAACCAGGGGGCTATGTGTGAAGGGATGGAAGACAGAGAGAAAAAATAGGAATTTGTCTTTTAAACAAATTGGTTTGGAAAGAATCAAAGAGAGATTTTCTCCCCATTTAGTCTTTACTGTCAGGGTGGACGAAATCGGACACAGATGACCTCTGAAATGATTGTGTTACTGCTTACCTGTAAGAACTGATAAACCAGTGAGAGGCCCTAACAGCGGGTGGTCCCCAGATTCTCCATTAGAGAGCCAGCTTGGCATTCGGAGGGAGTAATTGGCTGGATAGGGTTTCAGCAGGCTTAGCCACCCTGCTGGCACAACAAGGCTGTCTGTCCCCATCCCTGAGTTGCTGCTCTGCTTGGCAGGACTGTAGCCAGCTCAACTGCTGCCACGTCCCCTTCAAAGGCTGCAGAAAAGCTGAGGATGGCAGCAGCTGTTGTCCCAGGGGATCCGCAGGAATTCAGGGCCTCTGGTCATTAGTGGAAAGCAGTGTGCTGGGACGAGCCTGGGTCCTAGACAGCTGCAAGACCTCTGTCAGCCCTCATCCCTTCATTTCTCCGTCCATCTCTTCTTCCCTTCCCTGCCAATGAGGATTACGCATTCTCAACCTACAGAAAGGCAGTTTGGGCTGCACTTTTGAAGAAATCTGCAGTCTTTCACTGAAAGGATTCTGGGAGGTGTATTTAGGACGCTGTAGAAGACGGGGTGCCTAGTTTTACTGTCAATAACAATGAAAAAAAATCTAACAAAAGGCACAATTACATATGATTCAAAACATTTGTAAGCATGAGTGTGAACATGAAGTTTTACGAAGATATTGTGGCTTAGTTGCTTCACTTTTAAAATTCGATATTTGGATATTGCCCATTGCACAAATGAAAACCTCAATGAGACAGACATTCAGACATACATCGATTTGCCACAATACTGGAACCACTGACAAATGAAGCAAATAACCGTGTGTTCTCACTTGAATGCAGTGTTTTGCTGGGAAACTTTAGGCAGACAGTCGTAGACCCCTTATAACCACACAACTCCCCAAATTGTGGATTCTCCCCCCAGCTTGCACACCCTGACCAGGCCACAATTACCATCTAGGAAGAGCTTCAGGAACATGACAAACAACCCAATGCTTTGTCTTTAAGCTCACAGGATCCCAACTGGTAGAGTCTCCACACTCCCCACCCCTCAGGTACCAGGTACCACAGGACACGCTCAGAGGCCAAAATCAGCCAAAATCAAAATCATACTAATGTTTCCTGTCCTGCTTATTTTCGGATATCTGCTGTGTGAACATTTTACCGCGTTGTTTCTTAGGTGAGAATACACAACTTATGGATTTACTCTCTTTCACCACTGACAGACGCTGGAGAAAGGTGTGTGTCTCCAATCTAAATAATACAAAAACGCTATGCACATGTAAAGATAGGCTCAAACACTGTGCATGCACACACTTTTCTGAGCATGTTGTGATGCCATCTTACTTAAGAGTCACTGACATTTGGTGTGTGCCGTCCAGACATATGTCTGTGCTGAGTGGAGTGGAGAGAGCATGCCCATGTTTGTGTGATACGCTCTGCAAACCTCTAAGGGGGCTCAGGAACCACATAGGTCGGGATTGCTGTAGACACTCATCATGACAGGTTGTCTGTGGTTTTTATTATTGCTCTTTCAGGAAAATACATACATACACATACTCCCCCATCATTTCTGTTGGAAGGGAATGTAGATGTGGCATACACAGCAGCTGCTCAGAGTGAATTGGGTGTAAAGAGCTCTAAATTTAGGCTGAATGACACTTCAGGTGGCAGGTACATGCTAATGAACAGTATCTTTGCCGTGAGGAAGTCTGTGTATATCATTTACAATACATAAAGTGAGCAAATAAGGCAAACTAAGGAGGATTAATTCTATTTTATTTTGAAATATATTCTAATATAATACTTTAAACATGTTTTGGACTTTTGCATGAACAGCATAGTTATAAAAAGTCCTTTTTGTGATCTGTGTTTTGATTATCATGACTATGTCTCATACGCACTGTTGGACAAGTTCTAGTGATCTAATGATCATAACCACATCCACTAAGTCCATCCTGAGTCCATTGTTTATTTCGGTAGTTTCTGGTGCTGTTTCGGCTAATCCTGCCAGAATTGATAAAATCAAAAGAAATCAATGAACACTGATCAGTGCTCAGTGTATTGATATAGATGACACGAGGATTTGGGGTTGTGCTGCCCTGTGATAAACAGCTTCATGCTACTCTGACCCCTAATCCAGCATTTACTTTTTCACTCCTGATGGTTTTCTCTACTAGCTTTGCATGCATTGTCAAATGGGACTGATGGATGCACCGTGGCCATTACTCACTGCATTCTCCTGGCTAATTTCGATGCTCCTACAAGTACAAAGATGTCAAGCAGGCTTACCTTGGCTTCCCCTGTGAGACTATCAATCCATTGGCTGGTGTCATCCCGGCCTGCACCGCTCACCTGGTTTGGCGCTGCCAGCAAACTGCTGCCACTATCCATTCCCCGTTCTTTCTGTTTATTTTGGTTCTGAGTCAGCTCCGATCAACAGCAAACTGTGATTACTCTGGGTGAGCTGAATAACTCTTTAGGCATGTAGACTCCCTTCTTAGAGGAAGAATTGTAGAATCTGCAGAAACGATTTTTTCGTATGTGTGTGTGGGTTTCAGAGAAGAGGAAAGTTGTGGAGGTGGAAGGATAAAAGGGAAAATAGAATTAAACTCTCACAGAGATTTATCACAATGACCTTCACACTGCAGTTCTGTTTTTCAAATGATATGCAAGCCTTAGAAAACCCCTTTAATACTGGCACTGAAGTTCTTTGCCCTAACTTCCTTAGCACTTACTGGTTTAAAAAAAAAAAATCGTCTTTCATTTTCATTGTTTTTTATCTCGCATGCAATTTGGGACAGATTTCTTTCGATTGGTTTGTGAAATTCACAAACAAATGGATTTTGTTTTACAAATACAAAACATGACTATCAAACAAATATAAATACACACCACATTTGTTGAGGAATAGAGAGGAAGAGGTACTGCTAGCTAGTTGCAGAGAATAACAATGTTCTCTTCAGTTGCACCAAAATGAGAGGCCAGTAGGTAAGCTTGTGGTCGAAATGAACTAAAGTTAGCTAACTTCAGTTATCTAATTTAAGCAAACTACCTTCTCTGCTTTACTCCACTAAGGGGCACATTGGAATAGATTTAGAGCACCACCTGCTGTTGTGGAGGCCAAATTAGTCAGGGCATTTGTGAGGAAATTTTGAACATTGAAACAAAGAGGAAAATGTGTGCCAAGAGTCAAATTGTTATTATTATTTTTGTTTTTGTACCTGTGAGATATTTTGTGTTTGTGTAATTGTTTCTGAAGGATGAGATATTACGTTGTGTATTATGTTGTGTTTTGGCAAGGATTTACTCCATAGATATGCTCCACACTATGTAATGGTGCTCTTTTATTATATTTCATCATCAGAACCAGGCTTATTTTTGACAGTCTGTGTGTATGATGTGCGCTGTTGTCTCAGCTTTGAAAAAAATCAACAAATGGATAGTGTCTTAAGTGTTATTAATGAACGTGTGCATACGATAATTTTACTGTGTTTTATAAATCAAAGTAAATTCACATAAATGACCTTCATACAGATCGACAGGTTGATTCTTAAAGGCCATGGCCATCAATTGAATGTATGTTGTAATTTAGTCCATTGGCATTTAATACCATTTGGACTTCAGACAATTCTGCGTTTTTAATGAAAATTGTGATAGATCTTTTTTGTGTGTCATTACTGGAACATACAGTATATGTTCAGCTCAGTGCAGCCCTGAGCTCAGCAGATCATCAGTCCACTGAGCACTAACTGCACAACCACTCACATCATAGTTTTTTGGTTCTTCAATATGAAATGACTTTCGGAGCATGAAAGCCGCTTTAAACAGAGCAATTACTCTAATGTATTTGTCATAATGGAAAACTTTGAAGAGAATGTCCGTGAAGGTTCTCAGTCATCCAGGTCATCTTGATCTTGGAGTGTTTAGTAGGAAGCAACTGGACTTCTTATCTTGTTTGAAGACGTTTCGCCTCTCATCCGAAAGGCTTCTTCAGTTCTGAGTGTCAGTGCGGGAAACCCAGGTATTTAACCCCGAGTGGGTAGAGACAATCACCAACAAAGAGGACGTGTTTGAAAGCAACTGCCTCGGGGGGGCGGTCCTCTGGCTAGGCATCATGTGAGTTGTTAAGGTCACATGAGCCCGGGTGTGAATCACTCGAGAGTGTTTGCCTCTCACCCTTGGTTCCGTGTGACACCTTGGGTTCACATGGCCCCAGGTGTGTGTGGGGGTTAAACCGCCTGGGGAGGGCTCCCAAGACAGCATTGTAGGTTGCAGACAAATGGTGTCTTAGTCCACCACCCCTGTTAAGAGAGGGTTTCTCCAAGTGGACATAGATGGCCTCTTTTACTCCTCTTTCAAACCATCTGTCCTCTTCATCCTGTTAATCTGGGTTTGGTTCAAGCATGTACGGCTGACTTACTCCAATGTTAGAACTTGCCACTGTGCAGTGTACAGTAGACTGGTTAGAAAGTTGGAAAACCAAAGAACAGGTGGCTCCGGCGCATGGAGGGACTAAAGTAGCTCATCCATAGCACAAACTAGATGAGGCAATGGTGTAAAATTATACCCAAGACATCTTAAGGCCACAAAGAGTTTTTTTTTTTTTTAATGAAAAAAAAAAAAGAAACACATAATTTTCTAAAAAATAAATAAATAAAATTAAAAGATTTAATCAATGGCTGGACAAGGACTTTAATAAAATTAAATATTATGAGCCAACCATTTTTAAATAAAAGGTATTGAGATACCTTTCTATTTCCAGTATTTTGCGTCTTGCCTGTTTCTTTCAGTTTTCTGCCTTTCTCTAACTCTCACCTTCTCTAACCTTTGTTATTTTTGTCAACTGTTTTTTCTACCATTGCCGCATAGAAGAATACATCTTCATCCTGCAGTGAATCGAGGGATATGAAGGGGGTGGTGGTGGTGGTGGTGTGGGTAGAAGGGGAGCGAGGGAGGTGGACTTTAGATTACCTTTGCAATTTCAAGAGAGAATGCAGCCTATAATGATTCGGGATGTTCCTGGGAAAGGTCAGCTGAAATTGCAACAAGCGTAATTAGTAGCTTATCAATAATGCATCCAAGGGTTCAGCGGGTGTGCGCTCTCGGTCTGCATGTGTGTGTGTGTGTGTGTGTGTGTGTGTGTCAGACAGAAGGCACGCATGGGTGAGCAGGTGTGTGAGTGTGTTTATCGACACACCTGTGTGTACTCAGGGATGACCAACGAAATCTCTTCTCCTGATATTCATTAACATTAAAACAGCCATAAGTCACTCAGAGGCATTGCTCTAAGCATTTAATGCAGATTTATAGGCTAAAAAATACAGTATCCAACAACAGTGAGGACGCATCTGATGGCAGCGCAGACTGACGGAAAACTTCAAGAGAAACATCGATCAGTAAGTCAATTACTATTGATCACAGTGTCAAAATTAGGGGCCATAAGGGGGGAGAATATGAGATAAGGGTATATTTTGCATTAAACATCCAGAAATTATTGGAGTATTATGCAGAATTGGTATCAGCTCAGATGCAATCACTGGCTAATTATCTAGTAGTGGAATACATTCCCTTAAGCCCCGTCGAAGTCCAGACGACGCCTGTATCATTGGCTACTGTTGAATGTCAAGTCCTCTCTCGCAGGAGCTGCATTGTACTTTTTCTTACGCCATTTACGACATTTTCCAGGACATGTACACAAACCAGCCCATGCGTGATTAACCCTTTACTGAAGCGAATTATAAATGAGACTTGCTTGTTTGTATTTTTATCCAACAAAAAGTATTTTTTTATTGGGAAGCCCAGAATTTTCCCATGATGCAAGCTGACACAAGTCTAGGTAACATGATGCTCACTCAACAGCAATATTCACAGATTTCATTTCATGGGGTTGCATCAGAGATGTGATCAAAAAGGATGCTCCTGTTTAACTCCTCTCTTGATCAACACTATTTCCGTTTTCCTCCGTCATGTTACGCATGCACATGAGCTGACAAAGTGGCTACTAACCTGAGCGCATCTTTGCATGATTTCTGTGGGAGCGTACATCTAAAATATTAAACCAGAAAAAGGAAACTTGAGTGTCTTGAATAAATCATTATGAAGGTTCTCAGTCAGAGCTTGGTTCCCTGATAAGGAGAGAAGTATTGATGCAGATAATCCCTAACCCACGCACCATTTGCTTACCCCCCTTTGCTCCACTAGCAGGTAAAGCATCTGATTAATGTCAGATGTGAAGGAATATAGAACCTTAGGTGTGTGTTAGTGCAGGGGAACATTGCGGGTGTCAAGTGGACCTCAGGGAATGTTAGCACACGTGCATGTGTGTTTGGTGTGCAGTGTAATGATCCCAGGTTTCTTTGGCCCCTGCCTGTTGATAAGTTGCTGCAGAACACATGAACAGGGGAAACGGGAAGCCAGAGAGATGAATGTGATTGGATTGCTGGCCGACTGCAGCCTCTCCCATCTGTCTCAGAGTCTGCCATCCCATCTCACAGGCGGCAGGAGGTAATTGGGTTCATTGTTCTCACCACAGGATCTCCTCGATTGAAAGCTTCATTATCTGGATAACCATGAATGTAAATGAAGCACGCGTATACAGTGGGGTAATGGGAAAAAAATAGATCATCGCTAACCACAACCACACCACACAACACATCCCCAAACACATCCAGCGCTCATGAATTTTTTGTGCAATCACTTGCAAAAATGCAACATACGTGTAACATGTAATAGTAATTGGCTAATTGGCAGCGGATGTGCAGCTTTAGGTTGGCCTTCTCAAACCCTTGTTCTGAACAGGACTAAATGGGAACACTCGTGACTGATGACGTATTCTGCCTCTGCGAGCTGGTAGCCCCGATGTAAACTTTACATAGCTGCAGCTAAGAGAATTGTTTGTCACAATGCTGTGATGAGCTTCTACCCAATCTTTCTCTGTGAGCACATTTGCATGAGCGGGTGGCAGGGACCCATGCACACACTGGGAACCTCTACCATGAATGCCAAGAGAGGGCCTGAAGAACAACAGTGAGCCTTCTGTGCTTTGAATTATTCATGCAAAACAAATGTATTACAGAAACCAAGGCATATCTTTCCTCTAATTAGGCAGAGTCTGTGGGTGCACGTTCGGCAAAGCCCTCGGACAGTTATGTCACAGCCGATGACAGTAGGCTGCTAGCTCCAGCGATCGCTGGCCGGGATTCCTTGCTGGCAGCGCCTAGAGAACGGTTAAAGCATTTTGGTTCTGAAAATAAATAGGCGCTCACAATGGCGCCCTACCACTCTCAAATCCTCTAGCAAATCCATCAATTAGCTGCAGATGCGATCTGCGTCTGAGATTACTACAATTTAAGCATGTCAGTAAAACGGCCTAATCTGGTCCCCGATGGGCGTATCAGTTTTCAATTTGCTTTCCAGGGGGGGACATGGGATCTGGTAGACTGAATGATCACCTCATCCCTCTGGTTTCATTTATTCCATTTTTATTGGAACAACATTGTTTATATCCACGGAGCAGTGAAAAACTTCCAGCATCCAGATAAAGCAATGACAAGTGTTCTGTTGCAGGTCTTCATACTTATTGGAGGCCTGGAGGAAACGGGGGGACGCAGTAGAGGACTGTCGAGCAAGGCGCTATCCTTACTAACTGTGCCATGCTGTGCCTTTTCGTCTTTTGTAGGGCCCTGTCAGATTGTGTTTACTTTCCTGAAGGACGGTTCACCTCTGGAAGCCTGGGAATGAATGGAGAACTTATTTCTCCAACAGAGACTAGTCAATCACTCCACATTTATTCTCCTCCCTTGCAGTGACCTCTCCCCAGCCAGGCAAACAATGGCACCCAAATAAACTGCAGACGAGTTTGTCTCAAAGCAAGACCTTATATATCGGGCATGTCAATACTGCCACAAAAGCTCAGTGAAATCAAAGAAAAACATTTGAGTGAGGCTGGGGGGGCGTTTTCTCTTGTGTACACAATACAATAATAAAGTTTAAACCTTGTTCTGCAGTGTGCTGCATACCCTCAGTATATTTTTATGCTACTGAACGTGTTCAGTGCTTCTGACATGCCATGGTTTTTCCGTGAGGTATGCATCTGCTTGTGCATTAGCACTTGACTCAGAGCGGATGAAGGCTGCTCCATCTGAAAGAGGTTTGAAGCTTAGCATGGCTGCATAGTTAATGTCATGACAAGGGTCTGGCAGATGGCAGAAACAGTTAGGGATCTCATTAGATCAACCAAGCATCAATGCTTATTGCAAAACCTTTCATTAAAGTTCCATTGCCGGGATACTACTCTCTTACAATATTGGTCAAAGTCAAAAGAGGGTAGAGCAAAGTGTTGAAATGTCGCATCTGTGTCAAGCCGAGAGATTAAAATGATGCATGTGTGTCTAATCAGGGCAGATACAAAACAGCAGGCATGTGTGTGGCGTGCAGAAATGTGTTAACAGGACTCTTTAAATGTATGTGCTTTCATTTATCTGTGCGCGAGTGTTTGTGTGGGTGTGATGAGTGATGCATCCTTACTGAGCATAGCAAACAGGATTGTAATCGTCACAGAGCACATTTTGTACCATTTGCCTTGTAATTAACTGGAATTTGTTCAGCACAAATGCACTGCAAACGTGGGAAAGGGGGAAAAAAAATCTTCTAGTGCAAATTATTGACAGTTGGTAAGGGTGTGTTCTTTTTTAAAGAGCAAGGCCTGAAAATGCCTTCATGTTAACGCTTATTTTATTTGTATTATCTTTAATGACACAGAGGCTAAATGGAGCATAGAGGGAACTGATTAGCAGCACCCTACAGCCAGGCAGCCCCGAGTCACTGTGGAGCTTTTATGGGTTTTTAAAGGACATTTAAAATGAATTTTCATATGTGGTTTAAGGCATTGGGCTAATCACAGCAAGCAGTCTTCGTATGAATGATGCTGCACACTCTGAGGCATCAGCATTGCTGGCTGGCAGCAGTCATTACAAAGAAGAAGGGGCATCACTGGGGAAAGGATGATCTTAGACAACACAATAGACACAGCAGCAGAATGAAACAACTCTCTTTAGAGGCGCATTTTCAATACCAAGTGAAGGTACCATTATCTTTAATGTTGATTGATGCTATTTGAAAGAGATAGGAGGGAGAGCATTTCTGAGTTTCTTTTGTTCACGGCTTATTCCTTCTGTCTTTCTTTTACTTTTTTTGTTCAGTGATAATACTCAAGTGTTGTCAGTTGCTGAGCTGAATCCCACATATTCTTCTAGAATTATCTCCACAGTGTAACTAGGGTGGAACAGTGAGTAATGTCACCTTTTCAAATACTATATTCTATTATATTCTATTAAATTATATTC
>KV751319.1:14394723-14413626 GCA_001698575.1 Mola mola
TGTTTTGGATTTTCCTACACTATGTTGCTGTTTGTGTTCTCACAGGATGAACATGTGAAAAAAGAGATTGTGCGTGGTGAGAAACTTTGGGCACATCACAGTGTAGCACCATCAAACGCAAGAAGAGAAGTTTGATCTTTTCAAAGCGAGGAGCAGAACGCGCCTGCGATCTCTTCACCCTTGCAGGCTTGGATTGAGTTTACTTGTTGTGAGCATTACTGATCAACACCTTAGGAGAGCAATTGGCAGAACTATTATGCACAGAGATTTTTCCCTCTTACCTCTGGTGATAGGAGAGCATGGAGGCCCGTGCCCACAGCTCTCTGGTAGATGGTGCTTTGCTGGGATCTGTGGAACAGAAAACCAAGCTATTTACAGGGAACACAGCAGCCTCAGAAGTAGCTCCTAGCCTCGGGGTTCAAAATACTTGAAAATAAGCTCCTGGTCTCTTTGATGTGTGTGTGTGTGTGTGTGTGTGTGTGTGTGTGTGTGTGTATACCAAATCTAAAGGCATTTCAAGTCGGGCTGCCTTTGAGCCAAGGACGAGTCTAAATTGTCTCTTGGAGCTGAAGATGGCTGAGGTGGGGAAGAGGGTTAAGTAAAAATCAAGAAATATAATATTTTTTCTGAGGGTTGCATTACCATAATGTAAACTTCACACACATGCTGACAGGAGTAGTCCCAGTGGTGCTTTTTAAGATGGCTATCAAGGCTATGTGGAGCACCTGAGGTTTATTGTTCACCCAGTGATGAGTGAAGACAACAGCCTTGGGAGGCTCTTCAGATGAGAAGATGTTATATTTTTATATGGGAGACACAACAGTCTGCACAGAGGCTCTGTTTAACAGCTCTAATATGATAGAAGAAAACTGTTCTGAAACAAATTAAATGGTTTTCAACATCTGCCTCTTTACAGCTATTTCGTTTTGTATTGCCGTTGCATTAAGGGTTCTGCATGGCAGTCTGCGGCTGTTGTTGCCACTGCTCAACACTTATTTGTCGCAGCAGATGAGGAATCTAGCATATCAAGCTGTGATTGCACGTATCCGAGATTGGAAATTATCAACACAAGATGACATACATATAAAAATGCATCCAAAAGATAAAATTGTCGCACATGAACCAATTACATATCGAATTTAAATGCGGAGGTTAATTTGACATCTGATGACAGGAGAACGGTGTGGTGGTATAAAGAACAGATGAGGATTTTAGCAGCCACTGTGGATTGCAAGCAATAGGGTAATCTATGTCTGGTACAAAAGGGAAGATGTGACGGCATCCTGCAAGAAAAGGCTTTCATAATTTCACCCCAGCCTGTAGACACGGTGGGATTCAGACAGCACAAAGCAGAGAATCCCAGGAGGTGTGAATGGCAAGCAACATCTGAAAGACCTCAATTTCAAAATAGGATGGTTACTAAACTGCTGTAACCGTGGCTTTTCAGGTTTCCCTGTGCCTCAAAGAAAGAAGATGAATAATCACATTGACAATCTCTGGACCTTGAAAGCTTTCTTCTTCTCCAAGAGGGAAGGGAAAAAGAAAAAATTCAGATTTTCATGCCTCAACAGTTATCTGGCCTTTTTTCTATACCGTTCTGCAGCCAGCGAGTCACCTTCCTCCATGTTTTCCCAGAGACATACGATGGAAGCAAAGGTCCCCCACTCTGTTTCTGTGAAGACAAGTGTTGTTTGAAAGGCATGTTTGACAGTAAGTTTAGAGGGACCATATTTTATGTTTTGACAAGAGTAGAAATACCCTCTGGCGTAAAAACAAAGGCGTAGTGGACCTTGATAGAGTTCATGTACAATGGTAGTAGGTTCACATTCTCTCAACATTCTCTCAACCTCTGGCTTTACAGAGGGATCCCAACTTTTAGTACATGGCAAAAATGCTGGCTCTTACATATCCCATAATGCAACTCGATTTCAATAAGATCTCATTCTTGATGATGAAACCATTTGGGTTATACACATAGGACACTAATTTAAATATTGGGAAGCTCCATATAGAGCCATAAAAGAAACAATCCGAACCTGCTCGTCAAATAAACTTTTTGCATTCCTCACTGACAAGTGAACAGATACTCTGCTAACTTCAGTTACTGTATCCAACAAATATTCTGTATGGCCACTTACAGGACTGTGATGGTATCTGCTGTACGATGGGTACAATGGACACGACCAAATTTTGAGATCAGATATTTGTATGTGTCATATTGTGTCTATAGTAACACAGTTTGTTGCATTGGATTAGTAGTGGAGTGAATAAATAAGTGAGATCAAGCTTATGTTACTGTAATACCTATATTTAAACAAAAAAAAAGAACCTTAAGGAACATAGACTTGACATTATTTGATTTATTTACACGGGGCAGTCTTTCCGATCCATTCATTTATTTCTAATCTCCTGCCACATAATCAGCAGCTCCCGCCACCGAGAACTTTCTATTTTCGGTGCCCCTCTTGTTCTTGATGACTTTCTCTTTGGTGAGACCCTCCAGTTATTTTTAAGAAATGCCAAATTAGTGACACATTTTATGTATGTATATATTTTTTCATTAGTCTGATCCAGATTTGTTGGCAATCGAATAATTATTAGCCAACCAAGTCAAGCAGATACAGGAAGAAAGAGATGGAAAGGAGGAGTTGGTACTGTAAGTCTGTGTGTGTGCTGTCAGAGACCGGGGGGGGGGGTGTTTGCCGCAGCATATAAAAACTGCAGAGGAATAAAACATAAAAGTAGTTTGTGAGTAAATAAAGTAGCCAATCAACTAGAACTGAAATGCTGAACAATAGTTACACACTAAAAGCCGTCAGTCGGTGAGAAACTTAAATTGATGTTTGTGAGGAATTTGGGTCTTTTTTTTTTTTTTTTTTTTGGTATATTAATTTGACAGCATGAATCTCACCCGAAACAGGTTATTCTTCAAAAGTTAAGAAGTGGTGTTGCTGAAGGTCGGCTCTTTCACTGACAAATCAAGATGTGTGGCTGTAATGGTCTCCGAGGGCAGGGCCTCCTTTATCAGCTGCGAGGGAGTCACTGCTTATTCTGTGCCTTCTCTTCCCCTATTATTCCTGTTTCTTTGAAGACATATAGAGTGAGGTAGCGGTTAATTCCGAGCCCATTTCTTCTCCAAACCCCCTGTGTTTAATGGACACACCTGCATTAATCCCAGGTAACACCTCCGATCAAAGATTTAATTTAGACCTGAAAGGGGTTTTCACACCTCAGTCCTACAGGCCAGAGTGTCCTGTTGATAACAAAGGTAATGGATGGATTTAACCTCAGGGAGAACAAAAGGCAAGGAAATCTCACTTTGCTACAAACAGAAGACTGATCAGGTTTTCGTAAAATTCTATATTTTTATTTCTTGAAAAATGTTTTTGTTGCCTTGAAATGATCTTACTGGCTCTGTCATCTTCTGAACTTTAAAGTAGTCTACTATACGCTGCACACGTTTTAACATTGGAACCATACAGATACAGAGTCCCAGGGAATGAGGGCTACTTGTACAAACTTGCCTACAAGCTGATGCATCAGAATGGTAATTTAGGTTTCTACAAATGTAAGACCCACCCCCACAAATTGTCAGGATAAGGAAAAGTTAGTTTTTCTACACAGAAGACTCAGGCCTTCCTCAGCCATGATGTCGCCTCCTCATTTCTTTCATGATGTGTATTGTAATAGTTAGAAAAACACCACACAGACAAGTTAACAAGGTGCAAACCTGATTTTTATCAGGAGCTGCCTTTAAGAAAAGAATCTTCAACCAGCCTGAACTGGGCACCAGAGAAGAGAATGAATATATGTGGGACTCTTACTTCTGCAGCCAGCAAAAGTGTCTTGTCATTAACTGTGATTGATTTATTTCTTTAATGAATGATCTTCCAAAACAAAGATGGGCATTGTTTTGTTTTTTTTTGCTCAACACAAGGAGGCTGTAGCCATCCCTCGATTCAGAATGTTTTGCTCTTGGCTCCATTGATTTCTCTCATTACCACAGATCAGTGAGAGGAAATTGAGGTTGAAATAGTAGAAACACTATTATCTCATTTTCTACCATTTGTGGTTTCTCTCTCACCTGGTTCTGCTTTTTCAGAAGTCAGCTGAAAAAGCAGAAGAAGCTTTGGGAAGAGAAGCTACTGACAGGACAGTTGAATAAACGCTCTGACTTTGGCTTCTCTAATAACACTTCCCTCCAATGCAAAAGGTTACACTCACCCCAGTGGTTTTAGACCGCAATGCCTTACCTTTATGAAAGCCCTTTGTCCTTTTCTTCTCTGTCTGCCCTCCTTCTGTGCACATGTGGTTTGGTCTGCTCTTACACAGAGAACATTTGGTTCGAGGGATATTTTACCTGCGGGGAGCGGTTGAGGTATTAGAGTAATAGTGAGCTGGGTGGAGGCTGTTTGAAGCTTAGGTGTAAGCGTAAGAGTAAGAGGCAGACCTGGTCAAAATGACAAGCTATTGACAAGCGAAAGCGAGAGTTCGAATACAGGAATAAAAATGTTCACAAGACAAAACATTTGTTCTGTGGGTTATTATAGCAGTGGATTCACTATACTGCAGACTGGAGTCATCTATGACCAGCCTTAAACGTCACAGCACTGCACTATTATTATGACATCTTTATGTGTCACTTCTGCTTACAGGCAATGTCCCTCTTTTTCTCCTTGCTGTTTTCATACATACGTTCAGTGTTCTTGACTGCGTAGTTGCTGTTTCTGCTTCTGCACACAGTACTGTATGTATCAGCCATAGTGTAGTAACATGGTGGCAAATTAGCATGATTGTCACGTTTATTCAAGATTGACATAACATATTAAATCGTCCCAATGTCGTGACCTCACGCCCAGCTTGTTCCGCACCCAGACGCAGAAAGAACACCCAGCGGCGTTAGTGAGAAACTCACAAGGATTTAATGTAGAAGACATGTAAAGCTCTGAGCGTCATTTGAACTTGTAATAAACTCAAAAGCACAACAGTGCAGAGAGGGATGTAGGTCAGGGTTGAATGGGGGGTCACACACACAACTTTCACCCAGAAAACCAGAGTTTGGCTCTCATTGGCTGTCAACATCACCAGTCAGTTCCTAAACCTGCAGTAACCCAGTGGTTTTTGCGCCTAAGCTTAATCAAACATCATCCATGACACTTTCAACTTGAGTTACAAAATTGAAATGGCAAAAAAGTTGTGGATGGATCATTGTTTAGATTAAATGTTGCTGCCTCGGGGAACTGTGAGACAGCATTGCCTCCATTTTATTCAAAAAGGACAGCTCAGTGTATATTATACTAAAAGACATAAGAGATGAAGCACTGCGGCATCTAGTGAATTCGAACAGCTCTTTTGCTACTTGAATACCTCTGAGTCATTTCACTACAGCTCTATTGTTCGTGCTAGCTCACAGTGACTCAGTTTAATGGAATCATGCCACCATTAATGTTATTAGTGGCACCTGCCCTTTTCCTACTATAAGTCCAAAAGGTGTGACGTAAACCTCTTGATTGAAGACTACTGGAACCTGAAATTATATTTTTTTTAGCTCTACAGTGGTTGAACAGTGACATCTTTGTTGTGTATAATGTTACAGAAATCAAATAATTAACATAGTTCATTAAAACAGCAGTGCAGAACCTTTGAGAGAGGGAAATTGCACAACATGCTAACATGTTCCATAGCCTCCAACATGCTGCGTTGCTGTAGCCAAAGGGTATAGCCCACTCTGTCGCTGTGGTGGTTCCCATCCTCTGCTCAGGGACAAATCTTTGTTAAAACATATTGCTACGGGTCATACACAGATTTATGTGGCAGGTATCATCCCAATTAGCAGTGTGGAACTCCTTTGGCAAGGGGTTTGAAGTTAACAGACATTTGTTTAAATGAAAAAAGTCCTGCACTCCAAGTTTAAGTATGTTTAACAGAGATTTTCTCTGCAGGGGCTCTGTAGGTAAAAGAGAAGTAAATGTGTAGAAATGTCACGGCGTCAGTAGGATTCAATAGGTAACTTTTTTTTTTTTTTCTATTCTAAACATCTAATCAGCAAAAACCACTAGCACACACTGTAATATGTAGTGTCAAGTAGGAGAGGTAGATGTATTTGGCCAAGAGCTAAAAAAAAAAAATGCAAATTTTTACCATGGGCTGGCAATATGAAAGATCAAATTTAGTTTTTCCTGCCGTCTTTGCTTCCCCCCAAACAAAACCTTATGTATAACAGCCATGTTTCTCTTTCCCAGATGAATTATTCAAAGTTGTGTTTGTGGAAACAAGCGGGTTAGAAAAGCATGTTTTTTTTTGTTGAATAAATGCATTTACAGTGTATGGCACATTGCCTCTCACGCTTTCTCATGGGTCGCTGGATTAACCAGAAAAAAGCTCTTTAATAATTAATTATGGGGAATCAAGACATGCTGGTTTGGTGCTGGACAAATATTTTTTTTTGTATATAGGTATGAGTACCCAATATTTACCTCATAATAAGGTAAAATAAAATACAGTAAAACTGGAAGACTATTGTCAACATTGATAATAAAAAATTTAAGAAGAGACACTTTTAGTCCTGTATTTAATTCAAGAACTAAACTGTGAATATGACTTTTTGTGAAATGCTAGTGAGGCTGCTTGTGTTCAAACAATCCACTGTGCATATCTATTCACTGTTTTCCTCTGACAGGGTGTATGGCCATATATTGCACGGTGAGCTGAATCCAGTATCGTAGCAACAGGACTGTGAGAATAGAAACCTGTGGCGAGGTCAATGTGTTGGCCTCCGTTGGGCCTCTTTGTACAAAGGATCGCATATTGATTTCTCTAAATCACAACATCTCACCTCAACATCAGTTTCCTCACAGGAAACTATCTCATCTATTTATGTTTGATTAGGTCCCGATCTAACTTAGAGTAGCGAGATAAAAATGTGTTTCCAATTATCTCTACACAGACTTTAATAAAAACAAACAAGTTAAGCTGTGGCTATCCTGCACCTTTTTCCTTCATTTTCATCTGTCTTGGTGTTGCTGCAGACCCCTCAGTGCCTACGTACTTGTTTTTGTCTTCTCCCTTCCTCTTCCTCGGCCTGTGCCTTTAATGTCGGCTTCGTTCCTTGTGGGAGAGACTCCCCAGGGATCCTTAATTGACAAGTGTGTACAATAACTAATCAGCGGCAAAGCAACTGCCCTTTAAAATGATGAATTAACTAAACTAATTTCAGATAATCCCTCACCGTACTGAGCCATGCTGACAGCGCCTATTGATATTTGAAGCGCAGACGCCCTTCGTCTTTGACATGTTGCAGTCATTTTACTATACTATTACACCCCAAGCCCCCCCCCGCCAGGTAAAGGTGGCGTGGTTGATAAACAGACGATGGAGCTCTGAGAAGATTAAAACAATCTTTTAGCTTCATTTGCAGGCTACCTGCACGCTGCCATTTTCACAGTACCATTATTTTAAGCATGGACCAGAGTTACGAGGATGCTTTTAAGAGGTTTAACCGTTTTAAATTCTACTTCTGTGTTGATGCCTGACCTTTCCCCCATAAGCTCCATAATGTGTTCTGTCAACACGGTCCTCTCCTGCAGCTTAACATTGTCAGACAGCTGTAGAGTGAAAAGGACAGCATGCTGTTTTCATCATAATGGAAGAAACTCTTGACAGATCGACCTGACATCAGTCACCTGTGTGTACTGTATAAACACCAAATAGGTCCAAAAGCAGAGTGTCGCGGTTGTTAAATCTAATTACGTTGCTCTGCAGGTGTCTAGTTGTCAGTGTTTCTTTATCATTACATCACCTTTGCTGCGTGATTAGGGAGTCTTGTGAAGGTTGTCGGGGAAAAGGAGCAGATTTCTGCTCCTCTGATTATAACCAGCTCCAGCTGGTAATTGACAACTGACATATTTGACTCAAAACGTCGCACGTTCATGCTACAGCATGGTGGCAGCATTAGCAAGGAGTATGCACCTGAGTATGTTCCAAACGATGTGACATTTTGCTAATAATTGGTCTCTGTTTTTTCTATATTTTTCCAATTTTTTTTTTTTCTGGAATAAAATTACTGCCACATGTGTGAAAAAGGTCACCCTGATATATAGTTTTATGTTACCATGTCTTTCTATGTGTGTTGGCTAAGCAAGCTTGGATAGCTGAACAGCCAGATAGTGCAATACTTTACTACTTGTTCTTCTGTTCTGTCTTAATTTTGGCAGTGAATTTCGAGCCTTAAAATACAATAAAACCAGCATGTGTGATATACTTGTGCATTATCAAAGCAAAGCATGACTCAAAAGCCAACATCAGTCGGTAGGCTATCAGTCTTACAGGCAGTTTTTATTTATAGTTTTTGTCCAAAATGGATGACATTTCAGTCCAGACGCATGAACGTGAGTATGTACAGTTTGTATAAATCTCTGTGTTTGTTAAGGGGTATGTGTGTGTGGTCAGTCAGGGAAGCAGCCCAGTCAGTGGAGGAAACCAGACAGAGAGGAGAAGATTAGCAGGAGCCACTGTACAGGGAGCCACTGTCCCACTCTCTCCCCCATGCATTTTTCACACGCTCATTTATATACTATTTAGATTTCCCCTTCCCTCTAAACTTTCATGTGGTGCGTGCTGACATGGCATTTCTCTGGCTTGCACACAAAGCCCTCTGGTGCTCAGTGTACTGGAGTTGGAGCGTGTCAGTGTTTGTGTGCCAGCGCGTATGTGTGTTTGCGTGCTCATGTGTGCGTACATGTGAATGTTGGGGACACACTTTTGCTCACCCACTCCCCCTCGTCATACACCCGGGTCACACTGTATGAGATCAGCCATCATTGGCAGGACAGAAAGAGAGACAGCTCTTATACGGACACTCCGTTTAGTCGGTTTGCAGCACCCGAACTGCAAAATAGTTCCCTGCATAGAAAGGATCATCTTAAATTATTCTGAGCTGAAATTCAAATTCCATTTTGTTTTGGCCCTAAGCAACGGGCAAAACTGCCTGGATGAGATCAGTAAAGGTCAGGGGGAATTAAAATGCTTACTGTACGGTTTGTCGGGGAGAGAGAGAGCGTGAGCTAGGTGGAGATCGAAAGCCAGAGGAAAAGGCCATCTGCCTGATAGTTTAGTCTTAGTTGTTGAGAGAATAAAATGGTCTTTTTGCAGTCTAATACCGTATGGCATTAGCTTGAAAGGTCCATATTTCTCCACTCCCTCATATCTATCGTATTCACACTCAGATTTAGGTTCCATTTAAACTTTTCCTATGTGAAATCGAACCATACGGTTCAAGGGTTTCATCAACCGACAGCGTGTGCTGCACAATATACGCATGCTGGAACCTGATGATTTGCTATGACAATAAACAAATTCAATAAATCTTGATGCATGAAGTAGAACAGCAATGCAAAAATATAAGTGACATGAGATGAAGAATTCCAGCCTCCCGTCTTGATGATGTTTTCAATATGTAGATATTTATTTTATTAGATATCAAGCAAGATATCCTGGAAATGAAAACAAATGAGCTGTCAAGGAGATTGGGATGCAGAGAGAGAGAGATAGAGAGAGCTAGCCATCCGTCCTGTGAGTGTGTGTGGATGACAGACAACAGGGTCATTTTTTTCCCCACAACACCACACATGTATGTGACGGCATCTGGTGCATCTTTTCTTAGAAACACACGCCTGTTCCTATCTTACATTTTCGCCATCTGACATGAAGTGGCACAGAAAATGATGGAAAAATAGAAGTGTTGGCCCACGTAATTGGCAGCTTGATGTTTTTTTTCCCCCCGTGTACAGTAATAAGTCAATTTTATGCGAGGAACTCGGTAGAATCTCAAAAAACAATGGTGTTAATTTAATACAGACCTCTGAGAGATGATTTAAGAAAGCCAATTTGCAAGTGTTTGGTAGAGCTTCATAGTAGTTTGCAAAGAGCAAAATAATAAAGCATCAATCTAAGCAGTGCAGAAAAATTAAACAGCAAGAACTAATTGTTAAATTCTCAAAGGAGCACATTGTTCCTCTGTTTCCAAAGGTGCTGCAGAGCAAGTACCTGCTACTGGCACGTGTGATGCTGCTTCATCAAAGTAAAGTTAGCTCTAAGGATGATGACAGCACATCTTTCCCTCGTGATAACGGCGACGCTGAAAAACCTGTAACGTTTTCTTCACACATGATTAATTAAAGGCGGTGCCCTGAAAAGCAGCATGCAAGTCAAATCGGGTTTCCAAATCAGGAACTTAAAGGTAATCCACATAATGTTTATTCTGCACGGCGTCCTCAGTTTATCACCGTTTCTCAGAGATATAGAAAAGCTGCTGTGGAAAGTGTTGCAGTGTTTCATTAGTTCAGCGGTGCAGGAAAATATGCGATAGTTCATTCAGACAAGTGGGGATGAAAAGGTGAGAACAGAGGGTAAGTGAGCTCCGTATGCATGTTCGCTTCGGGTGCCCAAAACACTATACCATATACCAGATCACGAAAGGCTTTCAGTGGAATCACAGCTTCCATATAAAAGCGCTGATTGACCCCCGTATCCTAATTAAAGCGCACCATTACCAGTGGAGAGCAGATAAGACAGCTTGACTGTCAGTGTGACTGACAGGGTGAGGCTCTCTCCCCGCACTCACATCAGCACTACAGAGGCCCCTGCATACAAAAAGCACACGACAGCTCACACAGTAGAAAAGCTCTAAGTTTAGCATGTTCCCATGTATCAGGAATCAGCTAGCGCTAATGATGTGGTAAAGAGTAAAAGTACAACCGTGACATGCTTTAGGGCTTTAGAGTAAAGAGGTGTGCTGAAGTGGAGCAGATGCAAAAACCAGTCTGCTGGCTGATGTTACCTATAGAGCAAATCTGAGTCCAACTTAGCAGAGGTCTGTGTTGCTGAGTCGCAGGTGAATGGTGGCTGGAGCGAACCCCTTGCTCCCCCACAGCTCTCTCACCGAGCGCCTGGGAAAGCTGACATGCAGGGTGGCCCGTAAGCCTCTTTTGTCCATGTGCAGCAAAGTCATGTGCCGGCTCAGTTGCTCGAGCAGACAAAGCTTCAGAGAGATAGCCCATATTCTGGTACATCCTTACTCTGTCTTTAGCCGGAGTCGGGCACGGCCCCTCACTCTCTATCTCCTAAACCTCCTACTTCCATTTCTCTCTCTCGCTGCTCATGCAGCCTTGACACATGTTCTTGTCATCTGCATTTATTCCTTTACCTTGTTTCCATACCTACATTGAGCTGTTCTGCTCTCTGCGGCATTTGAGTGTTACCATCATAACCTTTTGGCATTATTTTACACTTTTACTGCTTGGTACGACTGTCAGCCTTTCTATTATCTTTTCTCAGATTCCTTTTTTCTCTCTCCAGCATGAGTTTAGATTGTACAATATTGCAGAGGTGAAGAGGTGAGAGGTGAGAGGATATTTGCATTGGGCTCTATTTCTAACACGGTAAGATATGGGGGGGCAGGATATCACATGGAGCTCATTTGGATCGCGGCATAATGAAGTTTGTTGTCTCTGGCTGTAGTCAATTTACGTACATGAAAAAAGGTAATTGCTTGAGCGCAACCATGAAGACTGATGAGTTACCATGAAGGTAACTCATGGGTTACGGGCAAGGAAGAGGGGCAACATTGGGGAAACAAAAAACTATTTCGGAGATATAATAGAAGAAAGAGCTGCTCTGCTGTAAAGAGGGAAGGAAAAAGTCTAACTGCAAGTCTAGAGAGGAGGGTGGGACTGGTTGGGGGGGTGTGTCCAACATTACCCTCATGAATCAGTGTCAGTGGAGCGATGAGAAAATAATTAAGAAACAGACTTGCTCTGTGTTAAATACTGCCAAAGGTAAAAGGCCCATTCTACTGTACAGAAGTGCAATCTGGACGGAAAAGAAGGAGGCCAATAGATGGCGGGAGAGGGAAGAGTCTGGGGGAGAAGATCCATATCGTAACGGATGCCAAAATGCCCTTCAGAAGGCATTATGAAGGCAGACAATATAAATAACGGTGCCACATTGTAAATGTTTATATACAGTACAGATGCACGTTGCGCGGCAGTTTCACGATTTATGGCCTCAGCTGTAATACACTGAATTCCACACAAGGCTGTGGGTAATATTTCACATTTGTTATCATATTGGGTGTAAATTTGCTGAGACGTGTATGGCGGAGATAAAACATTTTAAGCAATTTCTCCCGGTACTCTTGCCATCCTTGGCGCTGCTGTGCTGTGCGGTGGTGGGGTCAGGAGGCCGTCAGCTGGGCTGCGAGCTGACTGACAACGTGACAGAGAGAAAGGACACAGGCCGTAATTCAGGGTTTGTAGCGGGGCCGAGATGCAGGTGAAATCCTCCAGCCAGCAGCAGGCCACAGAGCAGCCATTAGACCGCACTGATGCATAATATCTGACGAGCTCTTTGGAGAACCCTGGAGTGAGGTGGGGCGAGCTGGGGGGGCTGTATGTGCGTGTCTTTACGTGTGCGTACAAACACGTGCGCGCACATGCGTGTGGGAGTCTTTTAGATGTTATACATTATATCCATCATCCTTTCCGCCGGCGGCGCACAGAATTCACCGGTAGACCCGGTCGGTGTTTCGTGCGTGGAGGAAATGTGTACGGTCGGGCTGCAGAAGCTCCCCGCGAGGCGGTAACACATTATAGTCTGATCCGAAGCTCTTTGGCTTGACTAATACGCTATAGGGCTTGTGAGCAGTTACCAACCACGGCCTCCCACACACACCGCAGCGATGTTTGTTTGTAGAAAGTGTTTTAGATGTCTCTTTGTGAAATAAATGTGTACGTATACAGCACAGTGCGGAGTGTACATCTCTATCTGAGTGCCAGCTGACAGAGCTTCGTTTATTTCCCAGCCCTTCTGTGTGACAGCCTGTGTGTGAACATGTGTTTGCAGAATTTTTATGGTTACTTTGTAGTTGACCGCACATCCGTGAGCATATATGACTAACCTCGTGTCAGAGTGCTTATGTGCACTTGCATGTATGTGAAAGCAGTGAGGTTTAATCTCCCCCAGAGGCGCGCTGAGTGAGGGATGTGCTGTTTCTGCACCACAGCTATCAAGGCCCCGCACATAGTGCTCAGTGGCATTTTTACCGACGGTTTTTTGGGTCTCAGCTTAGCTGCCAATGAGCAGCCTCGACACCAAAATGCTGAAACGATGACATGTGACACAGACATGGACGTCACAGAGAGGCAGCTCTCTTTTGCAGGGAAACCCATCTCGCGTTCATATATCATTGAATATTGATTCGGTTCTCTTTTCCATCCTGTATTCAGTAATATATGCTCTAATTGTTGTCCATATTGCATTATTTGGTGTTAAAGCTGCACAACAGGGAGAGCTGCGTTTGATGACTTCCTGTGAGAACTGCAGTATTGTTTCCTTTGTGATGCTGTTTGCAAGCAACATCTCTGAAGTTGTGAGTGAAACAGCGCTAATAAGCCACCTCATTAGGGCTGGCTCATGGTAGGCCTTCCAGTCTGTGCTGTCAGCTCTGCGGGTTAGCCTGCAAACTTCAAAGGACAGCTGCAAACGCTGTACAGCGCTTACACACCGGAGCGCTAATTTACCTTCGAAATTGTTAAACAAACTATTTTATCATTGCACATTACTTTTTATTTTTCTTTCTTGCTTTTTTCCCCCCTCCAGTCGTAGGTATGCTGGTGAAACTGGGATGTGTGTGAAGTTGGTCCAGCAATATGACAAAGAATCTGGCTGTCCTGTCACCGGCGATAATGCAGCACATCAAAGGTTGATTATTCAGGAGTTCATTTGGCAATGTTTTCTCACCCTTAAAGCCTTTTTAAACGCCGGGGGACGGCCCGAATAGAATCAGCATTTCCGCCATTGTTATTAGAAGCTGTGACGTCCGTTCCGCACTAAATGATTGGCCTTTGCTCCGCCAAAACTGGTGCTGCTTCTTTACTGCAACCTGTAGTAGTGTTCATGATCACAATCAAAACAATTGTTCAAAATTGTAAGCACCTAAAAGTCTAGAGGTCTTAATGCCATGCCAAACCTCCCACTCCCTCCCTCAGTGATCCCAAATACTGCTGACGGGATGACTGTCAGCCTTGGCAAACACACTTGCACTCCTGTGTACCACACATACGGATGCACACAGGCACAGTCTCCGTCTTATTAATGCAAACACAGCCCCAGTTAGATCCCTATATGTAATAAATTGGATTAAATTCCACAGGCTGAGCACTGTGATCTCTTAGGGTTAATTAATTTCGTTCCATTCTGTCTGTGTTTTTTATGCTTCAACACATGCTGACACTGTTATTGTGTGGCGCCCTGCTCGTAGGAGAAGTATAATAAGCCCGTGAAGGAGGGAGAGGAAGCCGCAATGTATTCTGGCAACAAAGTGATTTTGATTCTTTCTTTCTCCTCCGCCGACGAGGAAGTACGCTACAGTTGGTAGCTCTAATACGATGGATCTTTCCCCTCCTTGGAGCGTCTCCCCGGCTCTTATCTCCCCGTCCAAATGAGAAAACCTGGATGGCTTCTCGGGGCCCCTGTTTCTGCCTGCATGCTATCTCATTTGGTTTTAATATATTTATCCATTCATTATTGTTCCCTTTTATCAGCCAGCTAATATTGTTCATAATTTGTCTTTATCTCCGGGCCTGACAGTCAAATTTACACTCCAGCTCAGCAGACAGATGGAAAAATGACCCCTCTCTAACCCCTCCTTCCCTAACTCCTCTCCTGCCTTCATTCCTCTCCTCTCTAAACTCCAGTGAAACATGACTGACAGCCCGCTGTATAAGTAGTTGTCATGGCAACCTCCCCATCCTTCTGACAAGTGCTTTCTCTCCATAGCGCACTCTCTCCCTCTGTCACAATATCTCTCTCCCTCCCTCCCTCGGCACTCCACCTCTGTAGCAGCGATTCAGAAAGAGACAGACACAGAAGGGAAATTTTAAAACCAGAGAGCACCTAAGGCGGTTGCTATGCTTTTCCTTCCCCGCGTCGCCCCCATTTCCATCCCTCCCCCTCTTGGTTTCCTCTCGCCCCTCCTCTCTTTACCCTCCCCACCTCTGACAATGATTTACTAACTCCTATGGTGCACCTCTTTCATCCATCCCGGCTTATCGAGGACTGTAGGACTGGATGCACGTCAACGTACAGTATGCATCCCGCATCGCTCTCACTCTCTGTGTCTCTTTTTTTCCTGTCTTTCTCTTGTTGCTCCAAAAACTCCAACTCTGCCCCATTACTACTCACTAAGTCTCATTTCAATGTCAAAATCTGCAGCACACTGCAGTGTAATAATGGAGCATACAGTAATAAGTCTCCGGTGTATACTAGTTGTTCTGCAGGAAGAATATACAGTAGCTGCCGTGAGGGAAGATCCTTCAAACTTTGAGTGGAAATAAACATTATGTAACCAAAAATATTGTGCAGAGACTTAGAGCACATTTAGGCAGAAGGAATTACAGTGACATTGCTTATCATGCACACGCTGCAATAGTCTGACTACGGCACGAAGAATTGTGATATGAAATATGATATAATTTGCTTTAGCGCAGTAACTCAAAGACTTCACACAGGGGCAATGCGCTCATACTGAAAAGCTTATATTGATTTGAAAGGGTCCAAATGGACCCAGTAATCTTCTGTATGCATAACCAGGCAGCACACTGCCATTTCATTATTCTGGAGTTTAATTTCCAATGCATTTATTCCAAACAAGCATCTGTTTAGTAACTCCGAGTAAATTAAACATGATGGGGGTTGAATTTCAGGATGGCAGTGGTGTGTGTCACAATGAAGTTGCATACAGTATCGTGCCACAATGAGCTGTAAATGCATCTTAATGCCAGCATGCTGCACAGTTTTCACAGCCAACTTGCCGCTGGTTATTAGACCCCTGAATTGTTTAGGTGATGGCATTTCACTGTAAATGCGGAGAGCAGTGAGCCACTCTAATTAAGATGGTACTTGTGTTGACTACAAGCTCTGTTGTAAGCAAGAAAAGCTCATCATTTCTTGTCTCGTTATGTATTCTTCTGTACAGTAGATGTCATTTGCCACAGGTTGGTAGCAGTAACCGAAACATGATTCAGCTGTTTATTGGGGGCTGCATATGAGAAAAGAGCCAGCCAGAACAGATTTAACCTTTAATCAGTGTCTCAGGGTTGAATGTGACTGTCAGTTCAAATGGCTGCGTTAACAACGTGATATCACTCAGAAAGATTCCTGTCATGGATTGCTATTAATTATGGAAAACACTGCTGATATTGGGTTAATGGCCCAGTTCAGAGTAGTTTCTCCACCCAATGAGTGAGCCATCTTTCTCTCAGGCCACAGATACAGGCCATTTCCACTCAAGACCAAGTGGGGCGGTCAAGCTTTATGCATATCTCCATTACACTCATTAATGCCTGAGCTAATTTTAGTGCGTGTTTCTGTCAGTTCTTTATTTGTGAACATAACGTTGTCTGCAATTAACCCTAACCTCTAAATGTTGATACATCATGTTATTTACATTGCGTTGTATGTGCTTTACTATAATGATGAGACGGATATGAGTCCACAGACAAACACTGATATGACAGTGAAAGGACTCAATTCAGCTATGTTTGTCCAGATACTTAGGTTCCTTCCTTTGAAAAAAAGGGCCAAAACTACAGTAAAAAGATGTCAGGATAAAGCTTTCACAGTCTGATGTGAAAGCTACAAGGAAAGACAGCCAATCAGGGTTTGTCCCAGGTAACAATGGGCCATGGGAGACAGTAATCACTGATCCATCCATGTACAGTGAGGACTGGGCGATATAGGCTAGGCAAAAAGAAAAAGGCATCATTTAATAAAGGCTTGTGACGCAGCTGTTTGATAAAATATTTCCTATGGTTTTCAATTACTGTCTTTATCCTTTATTATTACTTTGCACCTGACGATTTCGTTCTGGGGAGTAGCTAAAAACTACTCTTGGGATGTGTTTTTTCTTTCTTCAATTCAGATGAGCATCATTTATGCCCAGCTTCCCATTTCAGTCGATTAACAAACAGATGAAGCGTGATTATTGTTGATGTGTTGCAGGCCGCAGCTTGTAGTGATCAATAGGCTAGCCGTAGCTGTTAGCAGTAGCTCCAGTAATGGCAAGCCGCAGTGTCACAGTTACAACATCGTTCTTTTGTCTGTGCGGATTGCATTGAGGCATAGCATTGAATGTTAGTCGCCCGCAATTCGGCAGTGCTCAGAGAACCCCAATCACTGTAGTTAGGTGTGTAAAATGGAAGAAAATGGACTTTGCTTTGAGTTGTGTTTGAAAGGATATAGCAGAAGTGAAATGCTAGCCATTACCTCGTCCGTGCAGGCAGCTAGATTGATTGACATAGGACTTCATATGGATTGTCGTGATGCGTGCGAGATAGGCGACTAAAGACACGCAGCTGAAAAACCTCCTGCACAGGGGCTTGTAAGCAGCAGAGCAACATAAATCAGATGAAATACAGAAAGCCTCAGCGGTGCGAGCAGAAGTGGTGAATGGAAGTTAGTAACATCTTCTTTTGTCTTGCACTCTGGCAAACACACCCCAGACAGTGGAAAGAGCAGCTGCCCTGATGAACATTCAGTTCATCAGCATAGTTAGGCGACGACCATGCAGCTCATTTTGAGTCTGTTTTGTGTGTGGTCATTGGGGGGGGGCCTGTCATCTGTAATCCTCTGCGTCAGGGTGCGAAAGAGCATGTTAGTTTGTGTCATTTTTTTCCCCTCTCTCCCTACCTTTCTTTTGCTGCTTTACTTCCCCTCACCCTGCAGATATGTGTAAATGGCTCTAGGACTTTTGCACTCTCTGTGTCTGTTTGCACACAACCTGTGCTGCACCGTTGTAGATAAATGAGATAATGTTTCAAATGGCGATGAACACGGCACCTAAATTCCCAGGGTGGCATTTCAGTTCACAGCAGCCACAGCAGAATCCTGGAATTGGGGGGACGGATCACCTCCTGTCGATGATCTGTTTTCTACTTGTGTTGCACAGCGTGCGCTCCTTCTCTCGCGCCTCACAGACGGGCAACTCCTACAAAATGCAACAACTGCTGCAAAAACAAAATTTTTCAAACAGTATCATCCAAAGCCCTTCTCACTTTGCAGTCAGCTCCTGCACTTGTGCTCATACTAGTACATCGAATGAGTCATGCAGGCATTTTGTGTAGCTCTTTGTGACCCAATAGCACACAGGCATGTGGTGTATAACGTTCAATGGTCCCGCTGCACTTGGTGTCTTATAAATATTATTCCATTCAGCTGAGTTGACGTGCCGGCTAGCAGTCTTTCAGCGTAAGGTTGGATTCAGTGTTGCATTTAAAGGCATGCCATAAGCAAGCTGTTAATCGTATGAACATCAGAGTGCAGCTCATATGAAATTGATAAAGGTCATGCATTAATTCAGGGCTTGTCAGATCTCCATCATCTCTTTGATGAAGGGAGTAACGAAGTGCAGGCGGAACGCAAAGGATGACTGCGGTCGTACGTGTGGTCCTGCATACTGTGTGTGGCTCTCCAGCTGCATTAGAAGTCTATATAAGAATTGGTCTGGAGGCATCCAGGAAAATTTGTGCAGTCCAGCCCTTCCCCCACTTTCCTTGGCTCATCTCCCACACCCAACCTCAGAATTTATATTCACCTTCCAGCAAAAGGAAGGACCATCTTGGCCTTTCATTTTCCAGTTCAGGGCTTTCCTTTTTTTGCAGATAAATGCTCTCCAATCCACCCTGACAGATGTCACATTGCATCACATCCATTATGATACATAGCCTCTGATCCTGCCACTTGCAATAAGGAGCCGGCACCAGGGACGCCCCTCCCTAGACAACGTCCTGACACGGGTGATTATTTTAAAGGTGCCTCATTGGCGGTGCTCAGTGCTGAAACCCTCAC
>KV751319.1:14430993-14447577 GCA_001698575.1 Mola mola
TTACCATCTTTCCACCCCTCACCTCTCTTGCGCCCCGTTCTCCCTCTTGCACGCCACCCGTTGTTTCCTCCACCCATCTCTCCGTGTCCCTCTTCTTTAGCTCATGCAGCAGCAGGCAGCCATCATGGCAGCAAGCCACGGAGGTTACCTCACACCTAGTGTGGCTTTCCCCGCCACACAGATCCACCAGATGGGGGCGCTCAACATCAACAGCCTCCCACCCACCCCCATGACCCCGGTGTCGGGTGAGTTTCATCAAACCCTGGGTGAGCACTCAGTTTTATTCCCTTTCCTCTTGTGAGTGTGTGCTTTTGGGATGAGCATGAGGCTGCAGCAAGCAGGGTTTTGTTCATTTATGTCAGTGTGTGTTTTGTGTGGGTAAACATTTTTGTATGTATGCCGGCGGGTTTGTTGTCGGTCAGCTTGTGTCTTTTATAATGTCTGTATGTTTGTGCGTTTGTGCGTGTGTGAGAATAACAAAACTAGAGCTGCAGCAAGGCCAGAAGAAAAGGCACCGTCTTACTGGTAATCCAAAATTATTCCACTGGAGAGAAAGAGAGAATAATGAAAAAATACTTCAGTGGTATTTGCATGTTTATGTTGTTTGTGAGTGCATCAATAAATGTGTTTACAGATAAGGCGCTAATTTCCCTGTAGTATTTTGACCTTGGTGTTTGAAGCACTCGTGCATGATCTGCATGCAGTTGCTCTTGTTTTCCATAACAAACATCTCCTATGCTGATACATTACAGAGGAAAGGGGAAGGACTTTGAAATACGTACCCACTGCATAGCATTTGCTTATTCAGCAGTGCTTCATTTTCCTTGAGACAGAGGAAACTTCACGAATCTCCGCTCAACAAAAGCATGAGCCGAAATAAATAATACAGGATCCGAGTCTTTGTTGTGCCTTGCTCACCTACTTTGTCAACACTGCAGTATTGAGTTTTTAAGGTGATGACTTTGGTAACTTTAAACCAATCAGTGCCAGCGAGAGAACTGCCATCAGAGCAACAAACCCCTGTTTAAGGTTTTCAGCTTCTTGCTACAGTCTTGCTGCACTCTGTACTGTAGGTCTAATTCCTTCTGCACTGCGTGTCCTGTGGGGAAGAAAAATATTCTCTCAAATTGGTATTCTGTTCACAAATTTGCCCACAGACATAAAGAAAGGTGGTTTGGCCGTACTTACAGAAATTAAAATAAACAGGACGGACAGCAGACCAGCTGTATAAAATAAGGCCACAGGCCCTTTATTAACCACACACGTCTCCACTTCCTGCCAAATAAACTCCTGTATCATACATATGCCGGTGGACACACTTTCTATATGTGTACGGTACATCTGCAATCATTTATAACATCGGGCAATATATCTACAGAGGAGGCCCATTTGTCAAATATTCACGTTGATGTTTTCAGTGCAAAGTGTGCACTTTTGTGTGGGTATAATCAATCAGGGACTGTGTTTAAAAGTGGAGCTCAGCCTTGCTGAGAAGCCTCTTCTATTGATGGGCGAAGCACTGACAGTATGGCAATTCAGATCTTTGTGTTCTGCATGCATACCTATTTGCAATACAATAGTGCTGATGAAAGATAGTGCAACTATATTGCAAAGAAGGTTTATGTATGTGTGTGTGATTGTATTATCTTGCTGCTTTTGTATTTTTTTTTTTTTTTTTTGAACCGTAGCCACAAACGGTGTCTTACGCTAAAGGAAATACTGCTGAATTTTGTGCGATGTTCTACGAAAGGCAAACAAAGCTACTCCTTTAAAGGCAATTTCATATCAACTGACAATGCCGGGAGCTGACAACTTGGCTCTGGCGAAGAAAAACCACGTCGGTTCTTCTCATGTAGGGACAGAGCAGAGTGATGGAAGAGATGTATTGTACAGAAGTCTGGGAATCCGACGTTTGGGAAGCAGGGCCATTTCTCTGTGTGAGCTGCTGTCGACCGATTCTTTTTTATATTATTGAATCTAATATTAAATTGCTAGAGAGAACATATGCTTGAGAGAAAGCACGGCTTTCATTGAATTCTCTAGGACTGTCATAAATATGAAACATTTTATTTTCCCTTTCTTCATTCATTAATTTGAGTGTGGCTGCCAGCAGCTGCAGGAGCCGTAGCTTTAGTACACACAGCCTTTTCCTCTCTCCCTTCTCAAACTTGTGGCTATGACTTATTCAGATTTCATTGAAGGAATACATAACATTACTGGCAAGGCTGTCTGTATAAGTAGGCCAAGAGAGTCTGACACCAGTGAGTGGATGTAGCATGTCTGCCACCAGTCAGCGGAATAATTCATTGTAATATCAGAGTCTTTTTTTAGGGTCTGGGAGCACAGTGTTTCTGTGCTTCGACGGAGGTGTTATTTATACATTAAGTTGTTTCATTAACCAAATTACAGCTCTAAACAGAGCTCTAAATTCTGGCATTTGCCATCTGTGTCAAATGTAGAAAAGCATAAAAGGCAGAAAGGTTAATGTTCCCATTCCTCCCCTTTCTCTCCAAAATGGGAGCAATTGCCAACCGGTGGCTTGACTACCACTTTACCGCTCCGCATTAACATAAAGCTCCGCTCGCCGTCTCAATGCAGAACCCTGCCTGATCTTGAGGCAAATGTGTGACATGAATCTTTCATTCAAATGATCAGTATAACCTCTGCGACTCTGTTTGTGACAGCAAGCTGAGGCTCAGAGGTTAAGGGTGCTGCGCTGAAAACAATAAGACATCCATTTGATCAACAGATGCAAAGCGTTTAAGCTTGATGGCGCATAAGTCGTTTACCAGATGGTTCAGCTGATTAGAGCATGTATCCTTACAGTGATGCATGATGATGCTTTTTGAAAAATAATGTTCGCCAGGTGCCGCTCCCTGAGCAATGCAGAAGTAAAAGTTAAACCAAACGAGGGAGGAAGAGGCAGAACAGGGATAACAGGAAACGGGAGACACGGAGATAAAGACGCTGATGGAGGAGAGGAGGGGAGAAATGAGAGGCGATGTGGATCCTGCTGGGTATACGTGGAGAGGAATGCATTGTGTCAAGGATGCTCTGTTAAGATGTGAGAAGTGCGTAATCAAAGTCGCTCTAATGTTCTGTTGCATGGTGCTGCTCGACGCTGAAGATGCACATGCACAGCTACATGTTACAAAAAATATGCTGCGGATGCTCCACAGCTGGAGAAAACCTCCGCCCCCGCTGGAACTGAGCACGGTGACACCGTTAATGCAGAACACTTCCACTGTGACAAACAGCACGAAACTAATGAGCTGTTTGACAGGGTGATCTTTCCCAATACGCATCCCCTGTCCTCCAAAAGACACGTGCGCGTCGTACAGACATTTCATACCAAAACTGCTTTGAGGGATGAATCGCATCCACGCTGTTTGTAACAAAACACTGATTCCTCTTCTTCAGGGTCTGGTGAAGTTAGCTGTCTAAAACATAAACAACAACTGAATCATTTTCAGACACACTGTTTAGTTTTTAATTTCATTTCTTTATAATCACAAAGCGGTGAACTGAACCCTTTGAACGTGCCCATTCAATCATGATACCTGTAACAAGGGAGAATGTTCCAAACAGGAGTTTTTGGAGCATTTCGCTCTCCCACGATTTTGCTTTGCAGAAATCAACTCTGTGGCAGCACCAGGCCATTCATTGGAATCAGGTGTGCTGGGGCAGGGAAGCGTCTGAAACATGCAGGACCGGGACTGAAAGAAGCTGGTTTAGGGACACATAGTGCCACGATCTGGCAGGGAACAAAGTGACCACATGGACTTAGGTTACACAAGTGGGGTGGAGATATTTGGACACAGGTGGAGCGACTAAGGTAACCGCTGAGGAAGGAAAATCATTACCTACATGCACACAGGTTCATCTGAATTAACAAGAAAACCCAACAGCACGAAAAAGTAGAAACTAACAATAGATTACAAAACCAACAAGACACTCAAAAATCAAACAGACAACCATAAGAAAAACCGATGATCGTGACAAAGTTGTCCAAACCGAGTATGAAACCAACACGTTTCCCTCAACACGACCTCGTGACTTTGGTAACCAAGGTGATGTCCTCCTCAGAATGCCCAGTCCTGACTCTAATATTTCATGTCATATCCAGATTTATTATTCACACTTTAGGAACCAGATGGACATTTTCTCTTTGAGTGTAAATGTGTCACATTCTAAATCAGCCGGATGAAAGCATCTTTTTTTTTTTTTGTAAGTTCCTATTGCTTGCTCTAGAGAGAGACTAATAACTGCATCCTGCAGTATGGGCATAGCGCTCCTCGTTGATTTGAATGAATAATTAGCATAATAAATACTTCTGTCGCATGTCAAGACTTCTTTCATGAAGCAATCATTGCGAGGTGCAAGTCAACAGTTTTTCCCTCTAAGAACGAGTCTGCAAGGTTCTGAATATGAATATAATGTCTCGCAGAGAAGACCCCATTCTTGCAGTAATGCAAGTGTGGAACTGACCGTTAAGAGCGAGCCGTATAGAATATGTATGTAAACTGCTGTGCCATAGATTTGTATTCACTCGTGCCAATGCGGGGAACAACATGTCATTGTTACAGGTCGATACACGCAGCACAGCCACATGTGTATTGGCATTCTTGTGTGTGCATTGCAAACAGGCAATGACTGCAATTTCCCTCAATGCGGGAACTATTTGTCTGCTGAGGTATAAAATGAAAATGGCGTTTCTCGTTTCAGTATAGTAAGTAAAACTTTCCCTTTTCACCTGAGGAGAGTGTTTTCCGGGATGCTTGTGCTGTATATTTGGCCCCAGGCAGCATGAATGTCTTTCTCATGCAATCATAAAAACAATTGACTTTACTTGTCCCAATTTCATTTTTTTTTTTTTTTCTTTTTTTAGTTTAACTTGCTTATATCCATTCTGTGACATTTATAGTATGATAACCTGACTGGACCCAGTCTGTTACTTCTGTCACGTGTTCTCCTTCACACCAGAAGTCAGCGGCTGGCACTGTGCTTACGCAATTGTGTGTAAAGGGGCCACACTACTACTACTACTCCCACCACCGCTACTCCTAGTATCGCCATACATACGTAGTACCGCGCTCCCGCAGCACTGTTGAGCTTCGGAAAATGAATTTGCCTTATGATGGAGAGGGTGCATTATCTGGCACAGTAGAGTGCGTGTGGCCCGAGCAGACTAGCTGTCTCTAGCCTTCAGAATGGGAGCGACAGTCTCCTGGGTCCTAGTAGGAGAATGGGCCGAAGCTGCAATCTAATTCATCACAGCTTCCACGGGAAACAAGCAATCGTGGTGAGGCTTGAACAAAAGGAAGAAAGCTAGTGCAAAAGACACAACAGCTCTCACTGGACCTGGGTAATTCCCCCGGTCACTGCATCTGTCAGCCTCCTCGTGACTTAAATGCTGTGGCAGGGAGAGGAGAGGAAAAAATGTAGGTAAAGGAGAAGAAAGTCTATTCCATGTGGAGATGTAGGTGATATTGCTCAGTGGTGGGAGGTTCCGGCGCGAGATATACAGCATATTTAGGGTAAATCTCAGTGCATCTAATAATGTGCATGCTGGATGTGATTGTTTAGCCTATCTGGACCACCTCTCGTAGGAGGTTCTTTACTCAGGCGCCAGATTGCGGGGATATGGCTTGCTGGAGGGTTTCCGTGACAACCTGGGCTTTCTGTCCAATCAGGGCAAAGGTTTTTCAGATTGAGAGGTGGTCCTCAGGGGAGCTGTACTTCAACGAGCTCGGATGCTTTGCCACGGAGCAGCCCTTTTAGAGAGACCATCACACAGTGAGATTCTGCTCAAAATGGGTACTTTGATGTTCCCGGCATAATTGGAAACACTTTTCAAAGGAGGGTCCTTTTAAAATGCATTGAATGAGAGAGGACAGGGACCATCCAATTTCAGTTCCACTCATGAAGCGTCCTGCATCTGCCTTTCAGGCGCGCACCATATTCAATATGTTATGACCCACCCATTCGTCAAACTGCCAACTGTTGTTATTTTGTCGTTTTTTATGATGCATAAAAGTAAGAGGCATCTCTGTGTTTTTGCTACCTGCTCATTCAAGCGAGTCTCCTTCTGTAATCTCCTTCTATTTAGCCCAGATCGCTTTTCTTTTTTTTTCTTTTTTTTTTCCCTCCATTTTTTTCTCCCAGAAGTTGCAAAGTGGTTTCGTCAGCTTGAGCAGTAGGAGCCAGCAGGGTGTCGCACAAACATTACGGACGGGCTCATTTTTCACAGGTTGACTTTCCGGCAGGATGTGTCACCACAAACTGTGGATACGTGACAGACTCACATCGCAACTGTGTTCCGGCATTAGAGCTGCAGCCATGAGTCTTTATGTGTGTGTGTGTGTGTGTGTGTGTGTGTGTGGATCTGCTTATGCAAGTGTTTACTCTCTTTAGACTAAGGAAAATATGTGTGTTTGTACTTTGTTTTGTACATGGAGTGAGATCCAGTAACCTTTTTTTTTTTTTCCCCCCAGCAGGCCTCAGTTCTCCACCAGCCAACATAACCACCTCCGCCGTGCCCAGCATCGTCACGCCCATCGTCAACGGATTCACCGGCATCCCTCATCAACCCAACGGACACCCTGCCGTGGAGACTGTGTACACCAACGGCCTGCCGCCCTACTCCACCCAGAGCCCCACGGCTGCTGACACCCTCCAGCAAGCCTTCACCGGAGTACAGCAATACACAGGTGTGTGAGACGGGAGGGTTGCGTCTGAGATTTCGCATGTCTGCAGGACAATTACTGCACGGTAACTGTAGCAGATAGTGCGGGACAGCGCCTCAGGGCGTATAAAGCATAAGAGAGCCTTTGATTACACACGCGTAACGCTTATGTGTTTGACTTCAGGCATCCTTAACACCGTTCTCTTTGTTGGTTTTTTGGGTTTTGTTTTGTTTTTTTACACACTCCTGCACCTGTCTCCAGCGATCTACCCAGCCACCACACTGACTCCCATTGGCCAGACACTGACCCAACCACCCCAGGTCATCCAGCAGCAGCAGCAGAGAGAAGGTGAGGGTGAGAGAACATTATTGCTTTTCCACTTCACACATCTCATCCCGTGTAATAGACACATAAAGGAGATGAGCACGAGAGGCCAATATTACTTTAGCACTGTGCACGCCTCATTCCGGGTAATGCATATATAAAGAACATGAGTTAGGGGCTGAAGAATATTACTTCTGTACACATCTCATTCTCTGTAATAGATAAACAGAGAGGAAGCGGTGAGAGAATTACGTCTCATCTTTGGTAATGGATGCATAAAGCATGAGAATGATTGTGCTATATTGTACATCCTAAAAATGGTTATACTTTATGTTACTTAGACCGATTTTTTTTCTTCCTGAGTAATAATTAAAGCTTGTGTAATAAGCTCCCGCTGTGGTAACCCAGAGGAAAAAATTAAATGTCATGAAAATCCTGAAGTTAGAGGAAAACTGGGGCAGCTCGCTTCAAGGTAAAGGAGAGTTCCGGCATTGTTCAGCATAGTCATACTTCCTGAACTTTGAGAGTCTTAAAACTCACAAAATAGATCTTTAATTTGAGAATTACTCCGGTGTGGCGGCGTGGACCAATAACGTCAGTGGAATGCTAATGGCATGTTCTGCAATAACTGCACTATCAATTTTCTCTGCATCTGGTAACATGCAGTAGATACCTACAGTGAAACACCTGTGTGTTTCTGAGTCCATTACCCAAAAACAAATGTATAAATCCAATGTTTCTCACTGACGGAGCTCCCCGAACACAAACAGTCAATTGCCGGAGGGGCACTGTTTTCTGCTGCTTTCCAATGTTTGTGAAAGAGAAATAAATTCTATGAAGTAGATTCATCCCATTTCAAATTATGTGCAGCGTAATTAATGAAGCATTGCAAATAATAACAGCAGCCATTCTTTTAGCTATGTTAACAATAAGTTTGCAAATGGAAGTGAAGACCACATATAAAGAAGCCAAACCTTCAGTTTTCAACATCATATTCATGGCAGGTTATGTCTCCTTGTTTCTTACTGTTTTTTGTTCAGGTGTGCCAAAATAGGTTCACAATAAAACTCCCAACTGTACAATACTGTTCAAATAACACGGGGTTCAAGGGCCAGCTGCCAGAGAAGCAGAGTGTGCGTGAGTAAATAAAACCTCATCCTCCCCAGCCGAGCTGGGGGAGAGCAGGGAGGAGGAAACCAGCTTATGGGCAACTATATTATTAAAATAAAAAAATTTAAAAAGAAGCGTGATTTGGAGCATGTTGATCTCACTGCAGATAGTTGCTCGTTGGAGAGAACGTGATTTATCATCTGGACTTCGCCTTTCATATTCACATTTAATCGGAAAAATCTGGTCAAATGTAAATAGGCACTTTAAATTTGCTCTCAGTATCTACACTATATCAGCAAATCAAAGCAAAAACTTTACAAGTAGTTTTGTGCATTTAAGGAGAGTTGCGTTTTATCGCTGATAATGCCACAGTGAGTCCTGAAAATCTATTTCCACTTATCTTGATGCGGTCGACATGAAAGACTACATGGATCGAAATGACAAATATGCAGCTTTCAAGCTCTTAAGCTCTCTCTGTCCCCCTCTCCCTTTCCTCTCTCTCGCTCACTCAGGTCCAGAGGGTTGCAACCTGTTTATCTACCACCTCCCGCAGGAGTTTGGGGACAACGAACTCATGCAGATGTTCCTGCCCTTTGGCACCGTCATCTCCTCGAAGGTCTTTATGGACCGGGCGACCAACCAGAGCAAGTGCTTCGGTGAGCTCGCCTCTGCCGCCCGCACACACACAGAGTGATGGCACGCAATGCTTTGTGCCAGAATATGGGATGTTTGCTACATCTGACTTCTTGGATAAAGCTTTGGGGATGATATAATATAGTGTTATGTATCACCGTATATGAGACAATATATATAAAGTGTATGTTGTTATCGCGGTAGGATACAATCTGAGATGATGATATATACTGTGTGTCATGATATGGCCTAAAGTTCTGATATTATTTTATGTACGTACAACCCAGCACCAATGTTTATATATTTCCCTGTAGCCACTGACATAAAGATGAAACTAGATGTCGAGAAAATTGTACTCACTGTCTGATTCAATAAATGGTTTAAAGATAATGTATATTGAATGTCTTTGCACAAAACAAACGTTTTGCAATCCGATCTCTTGTAATTTACGTCAAAACACTCAGACACTCGTGGGTGTCGTGTAAAAACTTGCAGCTAATGTGTGAAGCCTTCCTAGTGTAAGTTTGCACACACGATGAAGGTTTTTATTTTTGTGCCACACGAAAACAACAGACCTTTTTTTAAAAAAACAAACATTTGTTTAGCCGCTGTAGATTCGGACGCCTTTTGACAGCAGCAAAAAGAATCGGATGATCTCACCCCTGGCTGAATGACCCAAATTTACATGTTGATGACTGTTGTGTTTCGGTGTAATAGAAGAGGGGTTAAAAAAAAAAAAAAAAGGAGGTGCTGAATACATTGCAGTCAAACTACAATGATGCAGTCGATCAGAGCCCACGTCATTTTTTTCTGTCTGGCAGCCGCGTGACCTGAAAACCTCTGTATCAGCATCCACATCGCCGCTCTGCAACCCCAATATTTGTCCATACCCTCACTGCTGAGGGTGATTCACACACCTCCGCGCCTCCCGTCCCATTTAGCTCCATCGGCCTACACATGCCAGCAAGCCTCAGGGCTTATACAAACTTTGAGGAGGCAGGCGGGGATGGCGGCCGGGCAGAGGCGGTGGGGGGATGGAGGAAGGCAAGGGACAATTATGGATCAGCATTTGTTTTCACTTCAGGGAACCGCAGAACCCTGGGCAAAATTGATTGCCAGTCCTGTCTCCCAGGGGGGACTTAATAACGTATAAATTCATGAAAGAAGAGCTATTTGCAGTATTGACGTATACACTATGCATTTACAACATAATGTTAGGCCTGGGGAAGGAGGGAGCACACTGGTGTAATTAATCTAGTAAGGAGAAAGAGGGGATAAACTTAGATTGATGGTGTGCAAAAGAGAGAGAGAGAGCCCACTCGTAATGTGTGACGGGACTGAGCACTGAGCCTGCGTCTTGCCACCATCTTTCCTCTCCCAGCCCGAATGGGTTAACCCGATGGCGGGTTAGGAGGTCACCTCCTTTCCCTGCCTCTATGTTTTCCTCCGCCCTCCTCCGCGCCGCCCAGCCTTCGCCCTAATGGCCCGACGTGGAGCCAAGCGGGCCGGAGCAGACGTCTCTCCCAGGTGGCCGCGGACGTGGAGACACTCCTGCTGCTTTTCACGGGTCATCGACTGTTCCTAATGACACCAGAGACACGGGGGAGCGCATCAAGCGGAGGCACACTCCGCTGCAGTTTCTGGTCACTGAATCGTCAAGGCTTTATTTTTTTGCACAGGATGAAAACAGGATGTACAGCATAGATTTTGAGGAGGGGTGCATCTTGGGGAAAAGCTCTGTGGGGCTTTTGTGTCCGCGGCAGACTCTCCTCACGATGAACTATGTTTGCTCTTGGCCTGCACAGCGTCGTGCTCGTTCATTCAGGGCCTCCAAGGGACTTCGGAAAGCTTTCTGAGAGAGGATGTTATGAGGTGAAAAAGTGTTGTTTTTTAACAGGATGATTTGCGGATCGAATACAGATGACAGATCCATCTTATTGAACAGGTGCAGTAAAACACCGTCTCCTGGTCGTGTTACCAGCAGAAGTGGATGGAAACATGGTACCGATTCTACATGCAGGGACGTGTATTTATAGGAATAATCCACAACACCTCATACTCTTACCTAACTATATTTATGTGATAGCTAGCTAGTTACTTTCTAGTAGAGCTGCAACAAACGATTGTTTCAATCATCAATTAATCTGCTGATTATTTTTATGATAAATCGATTAATCACTTACTCTATAATTTGTCCAAAAATAGTGAAAAATACTCATCACATTTTTTTTAGGAGCCCAAGTAAACATCATCCTTACCCCAACGTACAGTTAAAAATCCCAAGACTTCATTTACTGCTCAAAAATGACAACGAAAAGCAGCAAATCATGACATCTAAGAGGCTGGAACAAAGAGACACTTACTAAAACACAGAATAATTTTACTCAAAGTCTGAAACGAATATTCACTTATCAGAAGAGTTGCAGATTAATTTTCTTTTGATTGAGTAATTGATGAATCTTTCTCACTGTTAATGCTTTTAAGGTAAGTTTTGTTGCATTATTACCAGTAAAAATGAGACTGGGACAAAGTACCCAGCAGCAAATCAAGTACAAAACTCCACATCCACTGGCTGCAACATATTAATAGTATAATACTATTCTGAAATTACTCATTCTATACTTTTTTAAACTTAAAGGTGTAATGTGTAATGTAGTGATTGTTCAGTCTCAGGTTCCCAGGGTCAGATACTGATGCTTTAATTATTGGAAAACTGGCGTTTCGGGTCGATACACGACCCAAGTTACATATTCGATGACCCAAAAAAATAACTCTCAACCTATTGCAAATGGATGCTGTAAGACAACCTTGAATGCAGATCTTTTGCTTTAAACAGAGTATTTCTGCACTGTGCTATTCTTCCTTTTCTTAAGCTCTGAACCCGCTGAGTTCTACCCAGTATTTTTCACGATGCTCACATATTGATAAACGCTTCTTTGTTACTGTTACGGTGATTCATTAGGGCTGTAAATCCATTAAACTGTCCGAGATGTGCTGCTGCAGTTGCCCCAACCTTCATAATTCCGTCTCACTTCCCTGCATGGCTAGGCGAAGGAGCACAGAACAGCTTGATGTTACATCACCCCCAGACAAAAACTGTCAGCGACGAGACAATCACAATAGTGATGCCTCATGACAGTCACTCGCCCACCCTCGAACGCTGAAGTCAGTTATTTTAGCCGTTGCAAAAGTTGATGAGAAGTGGAGCAACAAGGAACTGCTGGTGAAAATCCAGTTCTAACATGATTACTGTACACTGCAGATGCAGTCCTCTTGTTGTGAACTACTTTGTAGCACACGGTCACAGGCACCGAGCCTGCTACCTGCCTCAACAGCGCCATCTAGACTCCATCTGGAGGTACTCACATCCTGATCACCAAGCAGTGAAGACAAAGGGAGACATGTTTGTTTCTGACCATCATTTGAGTCGTTTCCATCCCTAAATATCTTCTTATGTGAAAACTTATCCTCACAATCATCTTTATTCTCAGCTAATCAGCCCATGAACTCATCCGTCTCCACAGGCTTTGTGAGCTTCGACAACCCTGCTAGCGCACAGGCAGCTATTCAAGCCATGAATGGCTTTCAGATTGGGATGAAGAGGTTGAAAGTCCAGCTAAAGAGACCGAAGGATGCCAGTCGCCCTTACTGACACAGCCTTCCTTCAGTATTCACCGCAGCAGCACAGGTGAGCCTCTCAGACACTCAATATTCCTGTGCGAGTTAAGACTTTATAAGGCGTTAAAATTTATGAATATGAAGCTAAATGTTGTGGTGTCTGTACAGTTTCCCATATCTGCAGACATGTTGAAACCATAGGGGGTTGATTTCATATGCAGCACAGCAGGAGCGTTAATTAAAGGAGAATCTGTCACCATGGTGATTGACAAAGATTGATTGGCGTGCAAGAGCGGGTTAGCTCTCTCCAGACCATTACACTGATATATTAGAGCCATATTGAACTATCCAAATTTTAAAAAAAGAGTGGATCTTTTGAATGACAGTTTAATGAGCGGTATGATCTGATATTGCCCTTTTCGTTTCCTTTTCAGGTTTTAGAGGACAGAGAAGGGAAAAAAAAAACCGTGGAGGAGTTAAACTTTTTTTCTTTGAAAGCAAAATATGTTTAAAAAAATCAACACGTATGGAATTTTTGAAGACATATCAGCATTTACATATGAAGATATAGGTTATGACAGGTACAGAGAATGGAGGAGGAGGAGGAGGAGGAGGCGCTTCACCGGGGGACCGAACAGCGGCAGACCTGCAAAATGTGCAAGAAAGACGAGAAGAAAAAAAAACTGATGGGAAAAAAAAAAAAGATGCGAAGAGACTGAAAAACAGAACTTTTTTTCTTGTTGAGACTTGAATTGTTAATTAAGCAACAAACTTACAAACAAAAGAGCAGCAACAACAGATAGATTTCTATATACATATTATATACACATATATATAAGGAAAGCGGCGCTTGTGGCTTTTACTGTACTGGACAAATGAGGGTTAAAACTTGAAGATCAAGAAAAACAGTGGAGAAAAAAAAAGAAGCTGTTCTATACATCCACTGTCAGACTTTCTTTCTTTTTCCCTCTCTCTCTTCTTCTCTCACCGTCTCTTCTCAGCAAGCGCAGAACTATGACTCTCGGAGGTCACTGAGGTTTCCATTATCAACAGTAGAAACTGCAAATCTTTCACCCCGGAGGGACCAAAGGACCAAACGTTTTTATTGTTCTGACCAGTAATATATAGTATTAATGATACTAATACTACAATCCTACTACTAATTATATTACGAGCTAAACTTAAGGAATACTAGCTTCAGGTTGAAAAACAGAGGAAAGGGGTTTTGGTTTATTTTCCTTTTACATTTATAGCCGCTGGGTTTGAGCATATGAAAACAAAACAGAAAAAAAAAGGTTAAAAAAAAAATAAAGCTATACTAAGTTAGCGGTGTAGAATATGTGGGTTAGACATCGATCCGGGCATGTTCAGATAGCTTCCTTTGCCTCTCATTGCTTCATGACAGCATTTCATCTCGGGTGCGTGATGTGTGGGCGTTATCGTGTTTCGGGAGGAGAGGAAAACGGTGTCCAAGTGCCAAAAGTGACAAGACAACAGCCTCCGAAACGAAACGCCACGGCGTATAAAGCTGTTTCCTGCTCCGTAATGGAAGCCGGGGTAATTCCACGTCGTCGTTAAAGCTGCGATAATACAGATAATCTGACCATAAAGCGCAGTGATAAAAAAAAAAAAAAAAAGTGAGCAGCAGTAAAGCAGCTCTTGCAGACAGCCCAACCATTTAATAAAACATACAAACGCACTTGATGGCAGTTGGAAATGGTGAAATCTCCATCACCGTTTCCCAGTGGTCCCTGCGGGGGCGAGCTCTCCATGGATGTAGAGACGTAGACACCGCATTCCCAGTTTGATACGTATTATTCATTCCCAGGATCAGTGTTGGCCCATATGGACGTTGTTGTTGACCGTCATCGGTGTATCAGCAAATAAGGCGCCGTTCACCGATACCTGTGGCCAATAACAATCCGTGTTGTCCCATTAATCTTGCACTGGCTGCAGCTTTAAATCCCCATGATATTTCTTTATGTACACGCATCCTGACGGAAATAAGCGGTCAAACATCACGACTGAAGATTTCTGCTTACGTCACGTGATCCACCGATGAAAGTGTCTAAAATTCAGCTTCTGATAGGCCGGCTCTTCTACGTAGAAAACCTCAGCAACCAATCCTGACTGCATGCGGGCGTGAGGCTTAATGATGTAGATTTGTTGATTTTTCAAACGGAGGATTTCAAGAGAACCACTATCATGTTCACTCTCTGATGTTTAAGACTAAACTATTTCCATTTCATAACCCTAAACCCAGCACGGTGCCCCGATTGCGGCACGGCGGCATCTACGTTTCTATATCTGTGACGCCCTCTCCTGCGGCCAAGCTCCTCCAGCTGCTCCCAGCAGGCGAAAGCAAGCCGGCCTCTCTTCACATCCATGTGCCAGCATGTCTCTGTCGTAATAGGGAACCATCAGTTGGCAGGGGCTGAGAGCTAACCCACAGCATAATTAGGATAATGGTGATATTGATCAGATGGGGAGCAGCGCCGTGGGCCAAGAGATGCACAATCAATTACACATTGGCATTTCCAATGAATTGACTGAGTGACAGAGTCCATTTTTCTCCCAGTTGTTTGACGGGATTCTTGTCGCCACCTGCTCTCAGAGGACCCTGAATCTGACACAAATCTGCGTCAACACGGGCAAGAAATTCCAAAATCACGTGTGTATCGTTAGATTGTGGGTGTTTTTCAGTAAAAAAGCAGCTGCGTAGCTTTTTTTTTTTTCTCCCTAAAGGGTTTAATAGCACAGTGAGAGCTTGTACATGGTGAGGAGCATCCTGGCATTAACAGCCTTGGGAGGTCAAATTGGGAGCAAAACGATCCATCAATTAGACAGCAGCAGGCCTGTAAGTGTGGCGGCTACAGCTGCTGCTGCTTCAACGGCACGACAGCTAACCATTTGGGCCGGTCACACGTGGCTGTGAGACAGTGTAGCCACGACGCACCGCATGCCATCAGATGGGATCCATTACACCGCAGTAGTTTAGGACGAAAAAAGAGGCACGCACACAGCATCCGAGGTGAAATCTGTCCATCATGACTTTTGCCTTTTAAAATCCATTTCGAGCTCAGATTTTCTTTAACCTGAAAATGTTCTTTGCCAGCATGCCCCTTTGCCCCTCGGAAACATGTTGCCCCTCAGAGCCTTCAGGACCTCAGATCCTTGCTCTAAACTCTAAACACGCCAACGCTTCAGTCGTGGAATCGCAGCGCTGTCCCTGCGGCCTCATCCTCACGCGTACGCACGCTCGGCAGAAAAACGGGACTGGTCCACCTGTCGTCGCCAGCTCCCCCTTTTACGCTCGCTTCATTGCTACAATTACCGCTTCACAGGAGCGGTATCGTTAGAATTAGGGTGTGTCCTTTCCAATGTGTGTTTGATGCCGTAGAAAAAGAGAATCTTTGGAAAATGCCTTTTCTCATTGTGGATTGCCAAATTATGCAAACATATCCAGTGCATTTCTTCATTCCTTGACAATGTGTGCCACATTCCAGCTTTTCATAAATGTGTTCATCTCCAGGAAATCCTAATCAGCACAAAGAATTGATTATAATGTGCGTCGTAGGCGGAGGGTCAGTTGAGGCTGTGATGATACAGTATAGGTTTTCTCCAGCGAAAAGGCCAGATTTCATATACAGTATATACCTATTTATTTTTCTTAGCTTCTTTTCATCATGGTGAGTTTGTTTCCTCTCCTGCCAGGGCCATGCATATGTAGGAAGCTGTGATATATGCTCGCCCTTCCCCAGGCCATACAGGGCCTTATAAACCCACTCAAAAAACCTTTTCTTATGGGATTTCTACTGGGGGAGAGGTTTTTTTTTTTTTTAAATAATTAAAATCAAATTAAATTTGGCCTTCACAACAGCTCGGGTAATGCAAATTAAAGATGCCAGCTGTGGCTGAACTGTAATGAGTCTGAAAAGATGTTGATTTAATTTCATTCTGCCCCGAAAACAACAAAATGAAATTTGATCGAATGCAATTAAAACAGCGTAGGGTTTGCGGATGGCGGACGTCTTTCGAGTTGTGCATAAGCCTTAATATACAGATCTACTGTGAAAATTTAGAGAAGTGAAGTAATGAGAGGACTGAAATCCGAGGAAGTCACTGAGTCAAGCAGCAATTTTTATTTATAAGTGAAGCCAGGAAGCAACAGCAATGATAACAATGGTGTTATAACTAGCTGCATGTGGTCCAA
>KV751319.1:14465310-14477063 GCA_001698575.1 Mola mola
TCCGTTGTTTGCACCAAAGAGACATTCAGAATGAAATCCCTCCTCCAAACCCTCAGTTGTTTGGCCACATGCTGTCCTTACACCTGACAGCTTGAGGTTTAGTCTGCAGGTGCACGGTGCGTCCTTCAGCTAGCACGACAGTTGGTATTGTTTCTACACTGGCCCACCCAGACAATGGCCCTGAACCAGGAATAGATCAAAAGACAACAACCGATGGGAGTTTAAATTTAAGCATGCTGATCTCCCCAAATTTTTAGCCAGGAAGGCATTCGGAGAATGTTCCATCTTGCTTGTGTTGATTTAAGGCAGTGAAACATGGAGGAACATGGCAAGGGTGCAGACTTGTACCTATCGAGAAGGACTGAAAGCGGAGCTGTTGGGTGAGGACAAAATCTGCATAAAGTGCCGTGAAATTGATACGCATGTTTTTTATTTACTTGAGATGTTTTTCACATTTACTTTAAAAAAAAAATTCTCATGTTTAAGACCTCACACTGTTACAGGAGACACATTAAAAACAACTCATCTCCTGCGTGCGTTTATTAGCAGCTAAGGTATCTGACCTAAATCCAGGGTATAAATGCGCTATCTGAGTTTAACAGTGTCTCTATTAACATTTTATCTTTGTGAAGACTTGATTAGCACCTTCAGCCATGCTTGAATCTGAAGACGTGATTATTTGCAGGGAGGAGGAGAAGGAGGAGAAGGAATAAAAAAGAAACTTACCTTAGAGCGGTGTGTTTGTGGTATATGCTTTATTGTAGATTGGAGCCCTGCTGTAACAGCAGCACACGCAATTAACCCTCGCTCCCCTTCCAACTTCAGCTGGCCGACTAAGAACTTGCCCAGTTACAGAGATAGATAGTCATTTGAATCAAGGCACATGACAACAGCTGTCTGTTTCAAGAATCGGCACTTTGATTAGAGTAGGATGGTAGCGAGCGATGTGGCCTAATTCCCACATATCTGGGTAGGGCACTTCTGTGAAGGGGCAGAGGGAAAAAAAGCGTTGAATGGAAAAAAGGCTGTAGCACAATCGCACACATGCAAGCACACCCACCCTTCGGCCTATACTTTATATTTGTAGGTATTCATAGGCTACAAAACCATGTGTCACACTTGGAAAGCTTCCCATATTCTCTCGGAGTCCATCAAATGCACAGACAGAAGGATATGAGTGCAGCCGACCATCGGGCCCCAGTGTAAGCCGAGCATGTGTGCAACGTGAATGAGACCTCTGTCCGTTATTACGGGCGATCCTCATCCCCACTGCTACCCCAGCCCCACCCTGACGATATCTGTCTCTCTCATTTTGCAGCAATTATTTTTTTTGGAGTGTTTTCCCTTTCATTTTTGTTGTTCAAACACCCGAGTCGCCCACTGTTCACGCTTGGTAACAATCACCAAAACACTGCAGACCTACAGCTTTCCTTGTACCTTAACTCTTTCATGTGGCGTCACCGCTGAAGCATGATATGAGCATATTTCACAAACAAGAGGGATCATGCCCCGTAATGTGTGTTTGGTTATCATTTGGTTGTTGCAAACAGGCCAAGGAGATGTGAATGTGATTAACCTTGCCAGACTGACTCAGCGTGCTCGCTCCAGGATATATGCATTGCATTCCCAGTGATTTATAGAAGAGGAGCAGTGAGCTACAGGGCCTCGGGCTGAGGGAGCGAGCGAGCGAGCAAAACAACAGTGCTTCAAATTATTCTGCAGGAAATCCATACGGACAGCCTCATCAAATCTTTCAGACCCCCTGGTCCTTCCACAGTTGTAAAGTGGAACTTGTAAACTCAAATATCCCGCACCCACAAAGTCAAAAACATTGTCTGCTTCAGTTTTCTTTCTTCCAGCGCAGTAATGCACCATGCTGTTTCTGTCTTGTCCAGACAGCATAGAAAATGCATCTTTGCAAGCTCCCTGGGAAATGTGCCCCAGAGCAGATGTGACTCTCCATTAAAAGTGATTCTTAATCCTGCATACATTTTTCAAAGTTGTGAAATAGCAAAATATCTCATAGGCAGCATGTGATTCATCCCACATTTTCCTCCCTCCCACAGTTTGTTCTTTCCGATCATTTTGGGAGAGCAGCTGTTCGCCCGGACAGCTGCGCCGGCCATCCATCGCGGCGGCGAGGCAATCACAAAACAAACCAAGCCAATGTTATGTTTTAGCTGATCCATTTCTGTTTCGACACGTAATCCCCTCTCTGTTGCCCCCTCGCCGCGCGCACACGCACGCTCATGAACAGCCCCATCAGGAGTGTGATGGTGGGATGGTATGGAGATCCACTTTTTTTTTCTAAAGACAAAAGCCCTAAATTGCAGGGACATGGCACCATTGGATTTGTGGCATTATTGAGGCCAGAGCTGAAGGGAGCCATGTAATCTCCGAGACTTATTGCTCCACGGATTTTTTCCATATCTTCTTGAATGGAGGTATGTGGCCACACAAAGCCTGACTGGCGTCGCAGTGGCATTCAGAGGAGGGTTAAATCGAGCCCAGGCTGTGCCTTGTGCCGTCAGCACTGATGCATTCTTACAGGGCAGTGCACACGTAAAGGAACACATTCATGCAGGAACACACACATAAAAAGACAGACACACACACACACACACACACACACACACAGACAGAGTCGGTGCCTCCAGTTGTTCCATCCTCTCACGGCACACAGCAGGTGTGAGGCGGGGTGTGACAGAGCTGGGCTGGGTGGGAGGTGACAGGCTTATCTGTGGTCTTACCAACAGCTTCTCTATTGTTTCTAATACGTGGCTGCTCTTTGGGATCGATTTGGAAATTTAAATGGGATTAAGCTGTTGGCCGTGCACGTTGGCTGCCAGCAAACTTGTTTATGGAGCACAGTAAAATAAGATATGTGTGAAAGATTCATATTGTTGTTCTCTTATTATGTAAACTTTTGGGGATTTTCGTCAGACTAATCTATCACAGGGTAGGACAAGTATTACTCTGTGTGGTATAGAATTGGCATCGCAGCCATCGGTCCGTTGGAGCGACAAAGTGGCCACCTATAGCGTGAAAGGACAAACTCCTTCAGTAGCAGATTCAACAAATAAAAGACATCCTCGGGCCGACACACTATACTGTAGGTGATGCAGAGGATGGTTCTGGCTGAGGACAGGCTGGAATGCAGAGGAGCAGCTTCGTGTGCCAGAAAACTGCAGATGCAAGTTCATTTTCTTGTAGAAATGTTACATTTGGGATCATTAGCCATCATTCTGACTCAAATGCTGGAATTAAAACTAATCAATTGCAAAAGAAAGAAGGTACAAGCTTCACTGAGGGAAGAGAAAGTTTTAAAACTAACATGGAATGCTGAACAAGCAGTAGTTTCCGTTACTCTCCGGACACACGCAGCCAGCTTATATAGCTGCAGTTCGTTCTGGAGGCAAAATGAGACCTGATTTTATTTTCCACAACTTCATGCAAAATGTGCCAAGATCATCATCCATCCAAAATGTATTTTCGTTTTCGAGAGAACTCTCAGATTTTTGGCAGGAGTAACAACAAAAAAAAGCCCCTCTCTTTCCATATCGACAGCGTAAACTAATGGCGTGCTCTTGGCCCAGTGATGTATGGCAGACTCACGACAGAACAATTCACTGCCTTTTTTATTCTCCGCCGCTCGCAAAATGAACTAGTGCTTTAATATAAAGTCAAACGCCGTCACTTTCTCAGCATAATGGACCTTAACCAAAGAGATGATCCACGTGATTTATTTGTAATTGCTGCTGCACAGACAGGCCGTTATATACGTCAAATGACAGGCTTCAGCCAGCTGTGGACTCTCTCCACCCATACTGGAGATTTTTACAAAAGCACCCATCCAATATTCTGGGAGGAAGTATGGATCATATGGGATGGTGATTTCTTACTTCCTCCGTCTTGTCTACTGATTGCCGAGGATAAAGGGGCCATCATCTTTCCTGCCCCACCACCCCTTCCCCCATCCAGACTCAGGCACTTCCTGTCTACCACATGTGTGATGCAGCATCCAGACGTCGGCACTTTGCGTTTTCCATCCGTCTGTCCAGGTAGAGAGGTGAGAGAGCTGCCAATCACGCATCACAACTTCTTTCCACTATTTAGAAATGTAATATGCGGCATGAAATTGCATCGAACATTTCTTTTCTCTCTACTCCTTTCCCTTCCTCCTCCTCCCCCTCCTCTTCCTCCTCCTCCTCCTCCTCCTCCTCCTCCTCTTCCTTCTGCTCCAGACAGGAGCATTACAGAGTAATAGCACTCGCTTTCAGAGCGCTTTTGTAATTGCCTGGGCTCATGTGTTGCAGAAAGCCGGGGCAGGGGCCAGCGGCATCAAAGCCCGGCAGATCATTCCTCAGCCTCCTGCCGCTGACAGAGAGGGGGACAGAGGAAAAGGAGGAGGATAAAACACAAATACAGATGGACAAACAAACCAGTCAAAACTGAAGCAGATGTGGCCATAGTGGGAGATGGACGGACGGGAACGGGGGAGAGCCGTAGCCCAACCGATTTTCTCCCCCTCTTCATCCATTCAAACACCTGTTAATATTTAGCAAACAATGGGGGCGGAGCGAGGATGAAAAAAATTTCAAGGAAAACAAAAAAGAAGTGATGTTGAGGTGACATCATGGATTATTAAGGTGGGGGTGGGTCTAATAAGGGCCTGCTTTGGCCGGGCCGGTAAAGAGGGCAGGAAACTGAGGCAGGAGCAATTTGAGAAGCTGAGGCCTCAGTCTGCAGCTGTGCACTCCGTTTCCCTCTCCCAGCGCCACAGCTGCAGGGCTGACAACACTGCAAATATTTCCCCATGACCTCTCCTCTACTTCATAATCCAGTGCCTGTTTATATGATACATAGGTTACAAAAGAGCATAAGAATCGAGTTGAGAGTTGAAAAGAACTTGAGTTCCTGAAAAGAAGACAAAAAATATTGCCTTGCGAAGGTTATGCTCGGTGCCCTGAGTCAGTGGAGCAGCTTACTCCTTGTGCATGTCATGTGTTTTTCCATGGAGACCTTCTAACACAGGCAGTGCTAACCTGGAAAACACATAGTCATCCGGACAGGCAGATGTTGTCCAGAGCGCGCGGATTAGCAAAAGCCACGGTGGAACAATGAGGTGAGGATTTATAAGATGCTGCCCCACCGCACACTGCGATCAGAGTCACGTGCCAACAGAGAGATCTGCGCAGATTGTGAAACGCCACCGTTAGTGTGTGTGTGTGTGTGTGTGTGTGTGTGTGTGTGTGTGTGTTACATGGTGCCAAACACAAATCCTTTATCTCTGGGATCATTTTTATTGGCTGCGTTTAAATTTTCCAGATTGTGAGCAGCTTTTGCCCTTTGAAAATATGTACTGCTCACAGTGTCATGGTGCTGCACTCATCTTTGCAGACGCCTCAATTACAACCCTCCGATGCCCTTAAAGTCAGAGAGGAGCTCAGGAATGCTCCGGCGGGACAACTGCCAAGCATCATTACAAACACCATCAGCTCCTAGCACCCCACAGAGAGTGAAAGGAGGGAGGGAGGGGGGGCTCATATGTGGCACCACTCTGTGAGCTGAGCCCTCCGCCACGGCACCTTTGTTGCCAGATCACAACCAGATGTGCCAAGTGTGTCCAAACAGGAATGACTGTTTGAAAGCAATTTTCAGCAATTTGTCAGATTTTAGAGCCCCCTCCCCTCCCTCCGCTCCATGACTCCTGAAAGACAAATACAAACATTAGAGGAGTACAACAATCATTTCAGACAGGCTCCCATGAGCACTCGCGCCGCTCTTTGTCTCCAGAGCAATCATTTGATGAGCGCTACACAGGCGAATGGCAGAAAACACAGGGACAAGACAAGGCCTGTAATCTTGTGGGATAACCGCAGGCCTAACTTTAAAGCATCTGCATTACCGAGCCTATCGAGCCTAAATGTTCTGAGCATTTATTTACTTGTTGCTTGTGGACTCCAAATTCCCTGCCTGTGTTCCGACAATCTAAATCCACCTTAACTCACTCTGGACAGCAAAACAAAACAAAAGAGAACGGTAAAAAGAGAAATAAGTTGTTAATATTTCTTTTTGCGCCGCACAAATTAGCTTTATTCTCAAGTTTTCACCGGACCTCTTTTTACCTTGCACACGATATTAACGCTATTAAAGACATCCAACAGTGATTTTACACGTCTTTGCTAGAGTCTTCTCAGTATTTCTCTGAAATAAAAGAAAGTTTATAAAGTATTTTATGGTTCCAGATGGAAGTGTGCAAGAATCTTCTACATTTCCTCACGTGTTCACAGCATTGCTCGAATTTTTCGAAACGCAAAAAATTTGGAGTTTGGCTCTGTCTTCTTCTAGTGGTTTAGGGGCTCAGTAAGCTGCTGCTAGCAGAACACAAATACAAAACAAATGAAAGCTCCTATGGGAAGCCAATCCTAAATCAATGAAGCACCCTTTCTTTAAACCCTGGGAACAAAACATGTGCTGAAAATCTTATCATCGTAATCTTATTCAGGCTGCTTTTACAGGAAAATGAGGGTAGTGTCTTGTTTTTTATGGCAGTCAGGAAGTGTATCTGTTCAGCGTAGCACAATGATGCACTTCACTTCCCTCCTGCAGTAATAAAACGGTCCCAGGACCTCGTGAATATCAACGGAACCATCTAAAGAGATGTCTTTTGTGCACTTGCATGCCGGTGGATGGTATGGCGTGGTCTGACGAGACTCACAGCTGCAGTTTGGGCTCAGGACGGTGGTCGCCAAGCACAAAGGCACAAGCCAGGAGCAGCAGGCAAGAGCTGATTCTGTTAAGGGGACTGTGAGAGAGGACACATGACACTAAGCAAATATTAGCAGGTGGTTGGATGCTGTTTTTCATTTATTTTTATCTATTTATCCTTTAAGGTCTCATTGAGAAACAATATCTCCAGCTGCAGAAAAGGTAAATAATTAATCAAATAAAAGGTTTCATATCAAAAATATAAAACAAATAATAACATGGGAACATATCAGTGGCTTAAAAAAAAAGAAAATCATGGCAGCAATATCAATCATCAAACGCAGTTGAAGCAATGAAATGCACATTTGTGGAAGCCTTTTTATCATGCTGCTGTCAGTCGTGCTTCTTGTTACCTAGTAAGACCACTCAAAGTCACAACTAACGCCTGTTTTTGTTGCCTCATTGCTGTGGAATCCAGGATAAACAGCTAGCGTTGCTCATCTGGGTAGTGCGGCTGGGAAAGTTAGTGAGTGTTTACCATGCTTATTAGATTCTGTCGCTTTGGCTTACAAAACAGCTCAAATTTTGCTTATGCGCAAGCCCAAAAGAATGTCTGACCATTCAACCACTCCATATTTCAACATGATTACATTTGCACTACACTGTATGCATCGACAATGTGTCTGCACATAAACAAATCACGGTGGAGATTTACTGCTTTGTTATTACCAATGAAAAGTGAGAAACTCAGGATGTGTGGGCTTGACTCTTGATCAAAACCGAAATGATCGGATAGAAAGGCATGTCGGCCGTTGTGGCGTAGACTGTCGTAACTTAGAAATCGTGTCATGTCCAGCCAGCGGAGCTGTGGCAGTAAAGTTGTGGGTTCTCCCTCCTCCGGGTGGGTGTCTAACATTACAGCTGGAAGATGGACAGCTTACAGGAATCTGTGTGGGTGTGAGAATGGGTGCACCCGGGCCTCCTGTCGACAGATTTTGACGTTCTTTTTTAATTATTTTTTCACGCTCGTGCGTGTCTGCTTGTTGCTGTTTTGAATTGTGCGTGGTGTCCGTACATGTTTGGGTGTTTATTTCAATGTGTCATGACGGAATTTTTTTTTTTTCCTCTTTGGTCGCGAGCACCAGATTTGGTGCTGCCATGTGTGCAGAGCAGATGACGGTTGAGTATTTTAAACAATGGCCTGGTGTTAGTCTGTATGTACAGCATGCATCGTCGGCTCAGCGGGGGCTTATATTTATGGCTAATATTTCAGTGCATGTGCGTCTGGGTCAGTCTATATGGATGAATAATTCCCTCCATTATGGGGCCTATATGTTAGTGTGCATTCTGAGCCATGGATTTGCATACCTTTAGTTCTTTCTATGAGTTGTCCTGTGACACATTTATGTTGGCGTGCACACGGTCTGATGGCGCGCGCGTTTGTGTGGGTGCGTGTGTGTTCAGAGAATGTGTGGTTGTGTATACAGAGCCTTAGCAGCTGCTGCACGCCACCTGTGGCCCTCAGGTCTGTTGTGGCTCCAAACAGTCCCTCTGGGCTCACAGGAACTCGGGCTCTGGATGTCAGGCAGAGCGCTGCAGGCTGGATGGATTGCCTTGCTATGTCTGTCTTATAAACTGTGAATTTTTTTCCCTCTAATGGAAAAGAAATCCACTAAAGAGTGTTCAGAGTAGTGTTTATTCCAATGGTCTCTCCCTCTCTTTTATCTAGTCCTGAAGGTTTGTTTCTCCTTCGCCTGGCTGGCTGGCAGATGTCCATCAGCTCCAGTGTTTACCCCTCTACTCCAACACAGCTCCAGGCCCCACAGTGCGACTCGGAGTCTTGACAATAACTGCTCAAAGAGACAAAACAATATACATGCGCACCCAGTATTTAAGCTATCCAGATGTTAATGATGTTTAAAAAGCTGCCTTTTTTTCCTCGCATGTCCGTTAGCTGTCATTGTGATGAATAATAAGCACGGTTAACGGTAATCCCTCCATCAGCAGCCAGGAAATGGCTTACGGTTTGTTTCACATGATTTCTAATTACTCTTCACGCAGTGAATTGTGTTTAGCTCTCCAAGCTGCACAACGTGAACAGGAGAGAAATAACCACACGCAGTTTGCCTTCATTATCTCCCTAATTCAGTTTTGGGCAGAGAAGCAGACATTTACAGCCCGTAACTCTCTTAGGTATGATCACTAATAACCTCTAATTAGTTTTGTGTTTGGGAGAGATGTTAAGAGAGGAATGTGACAAGTGAGTGAAATCCTTCAGCTAAATGTTGGAATGTTAAACTGAATTGCAAACATTTGCCTCTCCAATAGAACAGTCTTGTTTGTCTCTCTTATCTTTGTCCTCTGCTACAATAGCTTGTCCTGTCTCCATCTGGTAAACAGATAAGAAAATTTCTTCTTCTCACAAGTAAAGTTGCCTTCAAGCAAGGCACAGAAACTCTAAATCAGGCTCAGGCCGATGCAACAGACTCTGTAGCAGGTTACAAGCAACCGTGTCAAGGCTCTTTGCATTCTGGGTAATGGTGGCCACCTTGTTGTTCACATTCATCTTACATATAGTAACCATGAGTGCACATTGCAATAACAACATAAATCAGCAGAAGAAACCAGGAAAAGGAGAAGAATCCAGCAAGAGAAGCTAAACGAGGAAGCAAAGGAGCGAAACAGGATGAATTTCAGTCAAGTGGTGTGAGCGAGTCACCAGAAATATTTCCAGACATATTTATCTTACTTGTCTCTTTTGATTTATTCTGGAATAACCAATCTCTCATGGTCCATCTTCAGCCAAATGGATGGTCGGCAGGTGTTCGGCACTCACCTCTTAAAGTCACCACATTTATTTCAACTGAACAGTTGACTTAGAAAACATTTTAGTGAAATGTATTTTTCATCTTAAGCCTTATTTTCCAGACTTTGATACGCTAAAATTTCACAAAATGCAACTTTACGTCAGAAATAAAGAGCATTTTTTCGCTACTAACTATGCTCAAAATGTTATTGCGACTATCTGGTAACATGGAGTCGCTGCGTAAACTAAAACACCCGTGATTTGTTTTCTTTTCTAATCAATATAGGAAAGATGCTTTATAAAGTGACGGTTTGTGCCTCCTCTCACTGATGGAGCTCCACAGACACGATCAGCCAGTTGCCAAAGGGGAGCTATTTTCCACTGTGAAAGACAAACAAAGGAAGGAAACAAAAAAAAAAGAAAAAAGAAATGAAAGTGCTGTCTTCTTTCACTCTGAGGATTATATCTACTCAAATCTTAAATTTTAACAAGGGTAATAATTTCTCTTTTAATCTACACATCCTTCTCACTGGTATCAGCATTAGCTTGCCCACTTCACATCCACACTGGTCATTTCTCCAACGCTGAAATGGCAGACAGGTTTGAGAATGTATGTGTTAGTAATTTAGAAACGTAGTTGTTGGGGTTACCGGTGTCATACCCACAATGCACCAGTGAATTCCTTTAACATGTGGTGAGTCAGGAAAGAGGTGGTTGACCTCTGCCTTCCCGTGAGCCTCTCGGGAGCAGCTTTGCTCGCTTGCTCGAGAAATCTAGGATGGCTGCACAAACTGCTGCGCTGGTTGTGACTGGAATTGTAATCACCTTATTCTCCTTTATCCTCCCCCCTAGAATCGACTCTAACTCTTCCTCTTTTTTCTTCTCTCTTGTTTTTACCCTCTTTCACTGCTGTGTGACTTCTTGCTTGGGCCTCTTTTTTTCCATCTTGTGTCCGTTTTAGCTGTTTCAGGATTTGGCACAACGGCAGCTCCACACGTGCAATCCATTATGATCGGCAGAGGAGGGAAGAGGAGCAGAAAGCTGACGGTGAACTGCGTTGCTTTGCTTACCTCTGTTTTCTGTATGAACACATCTCCGCTATCTGTGCCGTCACAAAGTGTAGTACGTGTATCGTATACGGTATGTTTCGTACTGTTGTATCAGCCATTGGTCCCTACCGCAATGGACCACCAAAATTAAGTAAACAAGGTGAATTTATTGTAGCTAGTTAACCCTGCAGTGCAGAACTTTTGCCTCCCCCTTCTGGAAGTGAGTGCAATTACACAATCCTTCATCACGATATCCACTGACATGCTCGCATTTGCACCTAACGGTTGTTCCCTTCTTCTTCCGCTCTCGATTTCCAAACACATTTGTCTGGAGTATTCAGCACTGCGTGAACTTTATGTAAAAGTTCATGTAAAGTTCACTGATGTAAAAGTCCCACAGTGGAGTCACGTTCCATTATGAATTAGCTGAGAATCCACTTATTCAAAATGACATTTTAGCAGTGTTTAACTGTGAATTCCCAGTTTACTGGAGTGTTGTGATTAACATAGATGTAAACATTGCTGGAAAGCCCCGATTTCCACCATTTATCTTGATAGCATTAACTATTCATGACTAAAAAAAGCAAAATCAACACTTCCATCTGCATTATTCGCTATGAGACGCAAGCGACCCTGAAAATGTCGTCAAGTGAATTTGAACGCTGCTAACAATCTTCAAAGTAGAGCCCAGACAATAAATGATAAGAATGAAATGATTCATGTAAATCATTGTATTTGCAATTGTGGGCTGTTGTTCAAGGCATGTTCAGGGCCTCCAATACTTCCATAGTTCTTCAAACACAAAACGAACGGGGCGCAGCACATGCAGGCCATAAGTTTACATTTCAAAGAACACAATACGCAGTAAACAGTTAAAATGAACTCCGGCTTGAACAGACATGACCTTTAAATCAGGCAGCATGTGATAATAATGTGTGTTGATAATAAAAATAAAAAGTTTATGTATGACTGTGTATTGTATATGACCGCTGCAAGTAAAAGTACTGTCTTGTTGTGGTTCTTTGCTGACAGGAGCCATGCTGCTGCATAATGAACGCTTTTCCCTACCTTACTTAGGAGCACAGCAACAGTTTGGACACGGGGCTTTTACTTTGTTGCACTGTTGTGATGTACACGGTGCAATGTGACTCATCATAGAGGAGAATTTCTGTACGCATGTGTAGCTT
>KV751319.1:14480650-14498030 GCA_001698575.1 Mola mola
AGGACGTGCATTCATCCACGGGTCATTGTTACAGTAGAAGGCAGCACGGGGATGTTCACAATGGAGCAGCAGGGGAAACAGATTCTCTTCTCCTGCTCTGTGGGTTTGCTCACAGTGAGAGTGCCCCTTTTTCCCCCACCGAGCTGTAGGGGTGAATGTGGAAATTCAGACTACCTGTTGCATCAAACAGCTCAGGCATTATGCATGCTGCTGGCCTGACCGCCCCCCCCCCCTCAGGGAAGCGAGAGTGCAGGCTGCTGATGGAGACTTGGCTGTGGAGCAGAATAGCACATCTGGTACACATTGTGTGGACTCTTTTTTTTTTTTCTTTTCTTAAAAGTACAGATGGTCTTGAACTTTTTTTTTTTTAATCTCTCTGTGTTATACAAAAAAGTAATACCAAAAACAAAACAGAACCTAGGGGAAATTTTGAGCACCCCTTCAGGGGGATTTACTCGTGCTGGTTCAGTTCCTAAGCTGTTCGTGGACACAAAAAGTGTTTGTGCTTGAAAGCAAGCAGAGATACAGCTGCAGAGCTACCAATGCCTGAAAACCTGCAGAAGGACTTAGCTGCCGAAGGAACAGAACCACACTAAGCATTTGTTCTGTAAAGAGGTTATGTAATGAGACCCAAACGGGTGATGTATGCGTGGGCAGGAGCAGCGAGCTGTGGCCTGGCTCCTGTTGATGTTGGCCCCGTTCTTCGGGACCTGTCTACAGGAACGGAGCTCAGCCTGTTTGTCGGCCTCCCACCTCCTCTTCAGTCGAGGCTGTGCTGTTCCTGCCCACGTGTCTAATGCGACGGGCTTGAAACAAACACATTATGAAAGAAAATATTTGCGCAAGTTCGCAGTGATTGTAGAGCAAACAACATGACTTATTTGCCCGCACCACACCTTTTTTGGCAGAACTCGCTGTCTGTTGACTCACTGACGTGCACCTCGCCAGCGATTCATACCTTCCTCCCACTCTCATTTCACTTCTACCAGGTGGGAATTTGAAGGGAAAAACAAGGGCTCAGCCTTCGCTACCTCAAATCTAAACCATGTAGGCAAACTTTCATACTGTATGTTTATGTGCTATTTATGTGTCTATGAGGGCGACCACAACTTCAGTAACACTTTATCATTGCAAAGACAAATGGTGTGAATACACCATACAAATATGGTAGGTCAGATTTGAACCAGGAAGTCAGGCTGTAAATACTGATGAATGTTTACAAGTGATAGTTTGGGTAATAATTTTCCCGTCACCCCTTCCTGTTTCTTAAATATTGTAAATTGTATACCTCTAACCTGAACCTGCACACAGTCAGATGCTAAACACTGTCTCCAGACGTGTGCAACACCCAAGAGCTGAGGTCTTCATGTAAACCATCACAGTAAAGTTTAAATTTTATCTCTTGTTTATTATGATTTAAGAACATATTTTATACTCTAGGTCCAGAAATGCCTTTGATCCCTCTTTCAGATCTAATCCCTGTTCATGTGGAGATGTCTGAATACTCATATCACATCATTAGCATTAGCATTCATGTACTAATATGCTGGGCATGCATGTGCGGGTGGAAAACAGGAAGCAAACTGTGAGTTAGAGAAAAAATAATGGGTTTTTTTCCACTATCTACTCAAGCCTTGCTCTTATTTGCTTGTCATTTTAGTTTCCAGTGTACTGTATGCAACAGCTGTCAGGGCTGATACCAAGATCATCATAATGCAATTTTAATTAAAATATCATCAATAACATTCTGCTTTTGTGTCTTCTCCATGTCTTCAGTCTTCTCCATCATTATGTGTGTATGTTCATCGTCTCTTTGTATTTGAATACAGCATCACATCCATTCTGTCAGTGTCCTCCTCAGTATCACAACCCATGTACACATTTGCCAATTATGCATACAGTCTTCATACAATGGTCCTTTGATTTTGTCTGTGATTTTAATCGCATTTGAATTATATTTGTAAATAAATGTATTATTACTGTAATAAAAAAAACAATATCTTACAAAGTAGCTGCACTGATAAATGTATACCATCATCTCAGGCGTAATTCCCGTTTTTGACTTTGTGAACATGTCCTAATGGCGTTTGTTACGCATCATGAATAAGCTGTCAACTTCATGGCTGAGAATTTCTGCTTTAGTTTCGTAATGCACCAATGACAGTCTCAAAAAATCAGATTCTGATAGCCCAGGTCTTATGTGTAGAAAACCTAAGGAACCACTCCTGACCGGGGGTGTGTTTAATGCTGTAGAAATGAAACTTACCATTTCGATGCATCAGCTGGTAGGTGACATAGCTCATCCTCTTCTTCCTGTGAATCTGGGTCTGGTTCAAACATGTATGGCTGAATTACTCCAATATAACAATTTACCACTGTGCAGTGTATAGTAGATTAGTTAGCAGGTAAGCTTCAGCTCACTCCTCCTGCAGGTGAGGGGCGGGGCTAAAGTAGCACATTCATAGATGAACCAGAGGGGTAGAATTACATCCAAGACATTTTCAGGACATAAATGCTTATATGATTACATATGTAATTTTACGAAAGAGAAATTAGATTCTGGTTTCATCAGTGGCAGAAGAAGGTTAGTAATTTGGTGAATGAGGTGAATGATTAAATAATGTGTGCAGTAATTGCTGAAAATGTCAACAGTTGGTTAATCAAAGGTACCATACACTCATGTTAGCACAGTTCAAACATGAACAAAACAACAACAACAAAAAACATGAAGCTGCCACAATGTGCCACTCTCTTGGCCACCATACTAAAGGACATAAAATAAAAAAAATAGAAATAAGTGACACGTGTGCCAATTGTACCAGTAGGTCCAACTGAATTCCGAAAGCAGTTTCTTTGATGGTGTAACTACAGTTTTAATAGTGAAAATTGATGTCCTTGTCATAAAACACACATTGGAAATAGATTTTGGGATACCAGTGTGTCCACTTTAACCACCACCAGGAGCAATCTAATGTCAAACATTTACATAATTCAAGCTAATCATCCTCATCATGCTAATGTTGAACCTTGTTAATAAAGTATCTTATAAAGTGGAGCTACCAGTTTTTCTCTCAGCTTGTAGTAGATGGTTCTGAGTCACCACAGCAATGCAGTTCATTTACAGAGTTGTATTGGACAGATAATCAAAATCATAGCAAAGCGTCTCAAAAAAGTGACAGGTAACATTCATAGACTTACATAAGACCACTGATCATCTATGAGCAACCGCTGTTGAACTGACATCTCTGCTGGACACACGAGTCTCTAAACATACCTCATGCACCAGTAGCCAGTTGTTGCATGAGAAAATGCAGATACACAACAGCTGCTGGCCTCCACGACAGGATCAGCAGCATTTTTTACTTCGTTGTCCATGAATTAACCACTGACAGCCATGGCTGATGTTTGCTTTTTAAGGAGTAGTGCAATAGTGGTTTTAGGGGCCTAAAGAATCAGGGAAGGACCCAATCAGGAATTGGACGTGGATGTCTAAAATCTCTCTCTCTGCCTGTCTATACTAAAACACAAGTCTGCAATTTTTCAAACTGGGTCAGCGAGGGTTCCAAATAATCAATGGAAACAAATGGCAATAAGAAATTTGCCATCCGTTTGATCTCATCTCTTGCTTGGAGATTTAGGACTAACAATTTTTGATGGCCCACAATTCAGTCGAGTTAGCTGCTAATTGTTGCTAGCTGCTTTTTAAGTCTTGCTGTTGTGGCTGTAGGCCTCTATACTGTCCTGCCCCCTTGCTCTCTCTCTCTCCCACAGACATTAATTTGAAGCTGGTACTAGCACTGCTTACAATAATCCCTTTTTTGTAACTTTGATACAGAACAGAGAGGTGCAATAAAGGCGCAACAGTCTTGCCTTAAACAGGCTGTACAGTCTTGGTATGTGATCCAACACCAAACCGGTTTCTGGCAGTCTGCGCATCTGCAGACGAAGGCCGTGACGATATAATGATGACAGTAATGTGGGCGAGAGGTTTGCACACCCTTTCCTCTGGAGAACCAGAATTCAGGAGCAAAGATGGACGTTCCCCCCACTCCTCTGGGTCCAGACTGAAGACCCTTTCTGGAATGCAATCTGCCTGCCATCTGCAGGCCTCCAGAGTCCTGTTTGATATTCAAACAAACACCTGTCAGAAGTCCATGTCTCATGTAGCTCTTGGAAATTGGCAAAAAAAAAAAAAAAATCTCACTTCTTCCTCGTGCCGAATACAGAGGGGAAGAGGGGCGAATGTGGCTTTTATTCCAACCATCTGTGCTTGTGTTAAATATAGATTTTTATGGAAGGCTCCAAGGATTGAGTCTACTTTCCACTAAAACGTCAAGCATAATAGGCCAGTCAAGGTGCTGCATTTACTGGGGTGTTTGCACAATGAATTATTTCAAATTCAATTTTTTTTTCGCTCCTAACGTCTGCTGATTGAACTGCGGGTGTGCAGTAGCCTGTAACGAGACCGAGGGCTTTGGAGGCTGTCCTCGGACGGAGCAATAGTCATGGAGCATTTGTATAAAATATATCCATGGCCCCCCTCTCCCCCACCTCCTACCTGCTGTTTTCCACATCTCTCTGTTTCTGCCTCACTCATATTGAGATGAAGGGTCTGCTGCGGGATGACGGGGCCCTGCTTGGCAGCAGTCCAGGCCCCACATCTGCCCGACCGCTGTTCCCCTCTCCCCGGCACTATTGGTTCAGTTGTCAGCCCATTTCAGGCTCCGTCTCAAGGTCTGCAGATGTGTTTCTCAGAGCAGCAAAGATCGACTCTCCCCGAGATCTCGAGCGTGAGTGACTAATGGCACGGAGACATCTCTGAAGACACTGAGGAATCGATTTATCCAGTGTCTTTCATCACGCTCCCCGTCAGTGCCAATAGAAATGCCTGAGGGAAAGCACACGTTCGCCTTTGAAACTGACTCTGCAACACAGGAGCAAGTGAATCCCGAATGTTAGCAGAACAATGACTTATATGCATTTTAATTGTGAAGATAAATTCAAAATTGCGGCAACAGATTAAACAAAAAGAAGCACATGTTCCAGCTAAACTGGAGGTAAACAAGTTCAAGGTGAGGATCGGAACACTTTATTAGATAGCTTCAAGGCCACCCATGTCAGTGACTGTGACCCATGCAGACCCTCTGTGGAGGCTGTATGAGTTTAGTTCTCCTCGTGGTTTCCCTTAGAAAGATTTTTACGGCTTTTTACGGCTCTACGTCATCCCAGCACTCGTCCAACTATGAGGATAACCTTGGCTCAGTCACTTACACCTCAAAAATGTATCATAAAAAGCAATAGAATGTAAAACGGCATCCATTATTCATCGACACTGAGTCAAAGGCTTTTAAAATCTTCAATTTACTTGTGTCCGTCTGCGAGAAGATGAATTTGGTGACACGTTGACATATAGGCACCATGTGTTCTTGTCACTCGCAACACTGATATCTGGATGTAAGAATCTGTCAGAAGGAAACTCGTGTCCTGATGCCAGACAGCATCTTTTTTTTTTTCTTCTTCTTTTTTTTGTGTGTGTGAGAGGAATTACAAAAGGTTGCCAGAATAATGGAGTGCAAAAGAAGCACAGCAGAGTGCATTTTGGGGACAATAAACCAAGCGGCAGGTTTTATGTAAAGACGTTCTAACTGTTGAGCCCGAGTGAGACAGACACGGAGGGAGAGAAAGGTAACAAGGAACAAGGAACTGACAATTAGGGACAACTAATCACCAAGTGTGTAGCCAAGCGCATCCCCCCACGCCGGTGCCAGCGCTTGCACTGTGCTTGAACCTGTGCTGAATGCCAACGGCAGATAATTATAAACCCGCAGGGCAGGCCTCCTCTGTGCAGAGGGAGGGATGGAGCCTCAGCCAAGCCTGAACTCCTGACCTTCTTCACACACCGAGCGTCTGCTGTGGGCTTCGGGAGGTGCAAGATGGGTCACAGCAAGCCGTGAGGCAACAGGGAGAGAACGAACGAGAGAGAGAGAGAGAGAGAGAGAGAGAGAAAGAGACAGAGGGGGAGAAGGAAGAGGGGGATGGGTTGGTGAGGGACACAGCTCAGGGGCTGTGAGGAGGAGAAGGGGGTTTTTGTGGGAGGAGGTGCTCACTTGAAGGGTCACTTTTTTGTTGGCATTCTTTGGTGAGCTCAGAACCAATCAGAGGGGCCGATGGAGCCACTGGACAAATCAGAGCGAAAGCCCCGGTGAGCGAAATCCCTTTTGTTATGCCTGTTTGGTTATCTGCTCGCACTTTATCAGCGTTCATTGGGCGCGGAAATGCGTCCCACTCAATTCCTTTGTATACAAAGAGAAGCCTTTGTTTGAGCTGGATCACCCTTTAAAGTTTTCTTAACTTATCATTCCGTTGTCACACGTCATCAGCAGCAATTCATTTAAACCCTTCATTCCTAATTAGGCATGATTCTGATTGTTGTTGTTGCATTAAACTCTTAAAGCCAAGAGTTCACACTTGCTTTTTCAATTACTCGCCAGGAAAAAATATAATGTATGACAAAAGTGGAATTAGTGTAGATTAATGTTGTGCATGAAATAAAAAATAGCATTTAACTGTAGTGATTAAATATAGGTACTAGTTTTGTAGCATAGCCTGCCCACAGTTTTTCCAAAATAAAGCCAAAATATCTGGGATACAAGCACTGCCATCTTGCTTTGGTGATCTCATACGGAGACAAAATGTAGCAACCAGAACAGGAAGCTGCGATATCAAGTTCCTGCCTCCTACACCCACCTGCACAATTGCAAGCAGAGCTGTCAATCATGGCTTTTTTTTTTTTCTTTTTTCCAATGGCATCAAGAAATAACAAATTAAAACCAAAGTTAACCAAGTAAATTGATCGGCACCAAAAAACTAGAGAAACTATCATTGGGAAAAACAAATAATTCAAGGTCCTTCCTGAAAAGATAAAAGGGCATCAAGATGTTTTAGCTTTGCTTTTTGGGGCGCTTCTTCTGTTTACCATCTTTACATGTTCTAAATCGTCTTTTTCATGCGCTTATGCATGTTTTTTTAACTTTCTTCTACTTTCAAGCAAGACAACCTTTTCAGAATATTGTTGTCAGTTAAATGGAATTCAGATTTTTAAAGAAAAATGAATGGAAATAAAAGAGGGTCAGTGTCCCCTGACCCACAGTAAGAAGAGGATAAAGTGAGAAAAACCACACGAGACCGTTCTTATGTTCTTATGTTCTTATGTTCTTATGTTCTTATGTTCTCATCACTGTGAAGTCAAAATGTTGACGGACCACCTCGGCTCATCTGGCCGCCTGCTCTCATCAAGAGCTCTCTCGCTTTGCACTTTGCCAATTTCCCATGATTGAATGTAATTGGGACCAGATAACCCCCTCGCTCTCTCTCTCTCTCTCTCTCTCTCTCTCTCTCTCTCTCTCTCTCTCTCTTCAGCAGTCTTTGATCACTTCTGACCCGGCTCCAGCTCAGCTCTGACACACTAGAAACCATTTCTTGGGTGGCTTATGATTGCTCACAGACAGCTGGGCAAGATATATCGAGTATTGATGCGAGCAAGTCAAATTTGAACATGCTGCGCTGAATATTGCGTTCACGTTCTCTCTCATTCTCTCTCACTCTCCCTTTGAGTGAGTTTTTGCCACAGGCTCTCTTACAGGCAGAATCGCTGTACAGCAGAATAGCTGTTTGGTTGTTTATGCATGTATGAGTGCATTTCATGACTGATTGTCTGGAGGGAACAGAACAATATGTGCAACGCAGATTCCCAAAGTCGATTCGGGAGATTTGTAAATCCTGTGCAAATTACTGTTGCCTCTTCGCTCTCTCTCCCCACCGTACTCCTCTTTGAAACCCGTCTTCTGAGGCAATCACTCCCAGATGGAGAATATTAGATGTAATCACTTCCATTTGCCGGCTCTTTTACTCTCACTGCGAAGTGACGTGCCGTCTTCCTCTGACATCTCCTCACAATGGACAATTACGGAGCACTCATCAATCACTTTCAATGAACAAGACTGACAGCCCAGATCTGCTAGAAATCATCACATCAGAGAGAGGATTCTTCAAATCTGCTAATGGGCTCAGATTCTCTTCATTGTTCGAATGCCATCTCAGAATGCTCAGTTGCACTCAATATAACTTCCCCTTAACTTCCGATGAGAGTTGTTTTGACTCATCGGTACCATTTTACAATAAGGGTATATTAATCAACATTCGTTAAACATGAACAACTAATCATTTACTGACGGTCTTCATGTTAACTAAGATACTGATTCATACATTGTTCTTTGGTTTGCACTATGACGTGTCATTTAAGGGATTAGTTGGGTTTTTTTTTTTCAAAAAGGGTCTCAAAGAGCATTAATGAATGTTTGAATCAGGTTTATAAATGCTACCATATCATTTAACTGTTAGTTAATTAACGTTACCTTGTTCAATAATGTTAGTAGAATGGTTAGAAACTACTGAATTGGTACCTTAGTTAACACGAGGACTGTTAGTTGCACATTAATTAACTGTTAGCAAATGTTAATTGCTGAATTAACTATTGTAATGCAATTTATCTTATTGTAAGAGTTTATCAACTTATTGGATTTGATTTGAGAGAGTATTGGCTCGGCTTTCTATGTGCCAGCCACCCTGCTGAGGGGAAATCATACTTCAAGCGTAGATAGAAAAGCTCTCTAGCATCGAATCCTAAACATTTTACCACCATCCATCTACCTGCATGTTATAATCTCTGCTGCTATCTCAATTTTGAACCACCAACCTCCCTCCTCTCCCATCACCTCCTACCGTCCCCCCCCTTCTCTCATCTCACTATCCGTCATTCTCTGAGACAGACAATAAAACAAGCTTTTCCATGGCTGACCCGCGATTCACCCCTACCTCCACACCATCCCAAATCGCAGACAGAGGGTGAGTTACAGTCCCATATCCAATGTGGTGCAGAGCCGTCCTGGATCCTGAGCCAGACCTGGGTCCCGCAGGGCTTTTTCGGCCGGTCTACTGTGCTCTGCTCAGAGGTGATGGGGTCACACAGACTCCAGACATACAACACTCACATCATAGTCCCATCAGAGGAAATTCCGATGGATTTAGGAATAAAGGATGCCATATTGGGAGGGAAAGGCGAAGAATGTTGCAATTCAGGAAAGAAGAAATCCTGTTTCGCTGACAGAGACCTGCAATTGCACTTAAGCTGGAGTACGTCCACTCCAACGTGTCTGCTCAGGGTGAATTTTGACGTTAATCGAATTCCAGACACGTGTTCGTTTCTGCGTGTCTCACGACTCTCATCTGACACAGCCACATCACTGACCTTTGTCGTTGTCATATGGAGGGCAGAAATTCTAGTTCATGTGAATCAGATGTTACAGAGGGGAAGCCGAGGGGCTCCTTCACTGCCTGGCAGCTCAGCCGAAGGAGGCACACCTGTTTCCATATAAATCTTCAGATAACAATGACGTACTGGTAGCTCGATCAAATTTCTGGAAATGTGGAAATCTGATTCCTCGTGTCTGGATGATATTTTTTTTTCACTCCTACATGAATTCCTCATCCAAGTTATGAGCTCAACCCCCTTTAAAAGTGAATCCCAGCGTTCAGGACTTAAAGCAGAGACTGCAGTCACATGTCTCTCCGGCCGCTTTCATCCCAGAGATCCAACACTGTGACCCTGGGGTCTCAGGGTGGAGGTGGAGGCCCAGTCGGCCCTCACTGGTGGAACCATGAACCGTGTCAGGTCATGTCAGCTCCCTGCTCAGCTCCCATTACCTGGGTGTAAATAAAGTCAGTCTGGCTTGGTTCCACACCGCCAGCACCACTCGCCCTCTGCTGCAGCTTCAACGGATGATCTTCTGGAAAATAATAACTTTGGGTAATGAATATCCTCACTAAGCAGCTGCCAGAATAATGTCATTGTGATGAATGCGTGATGAATGGAGCCGATGTTGTTAAAAAGAAATGTGAAACAGTAGCACAATAAAGTAGCAACCATGTAGTATGTTAAGCAAGTGCCTGTGATCAGTTAAAAAGCAATATGTAGCATAGAGGTATGCTAACATTAGCCGCCAAAAGCTGTTGTTATGCAATACCAATAAAGACTTTTGCATAAACCACCTTAATGCACCGAGTAGTGTAACTGCTGCTTTTAAATTGAACTTTTTATACAATACATTCACTTGCTTTAATGTAAAGTAGGTTTGCCTTGATAAAACTATTCAGAGGACCATTTAGCATTATTTCTCTATGACATCATCAGGCAAAATCAGTGCAGCAGAGCCAGAGATACATTTTTTTATTTTATTTTTTTTTTTATTCCACAAATCAGATGTCTTGTCAAAACATGATGCCCTCATTACACAACAGTGACTCAACAGACCGGGAGATTTGGGTGTGTTATGCAAGTAGGTCAGCTTTGACTGGTGTGACATCACTTGAGACAACCTATCCCGCTTCCTGCAGCTCCATCTGGTATCACAAAAGTTTTTTGATAACTTTTATTCAGTATGAAATCAGTTTTAGATGTGTAAAATGGGCAGTTATTTGAGAGTTGTTTTCAAACCATATTGCGATCTAGTGGGATCCAAGAGGCCCTTTTCTCGAAATAAGCAAAATTCAATTTAAGCTTCGCTCCATCTCCGCCAAAATGAGCCATTTCAGCTAGGCACTTTAGCCCAAAATGAAGAGAGAGGCGAGAGACCAGGTCCCGAGGGGTCATAAATTGTCGAGACGAGCCCAGTTTCAGCAGGGAATTAAGTGCAGGCAGAAGCTCCCTCAAAGAGTGTTGTGTGTCTTCCAGAGTTTAACCCCCTCACCTCGTCTCAACCGCCACTCCTTTACTCAGTAGTCTTATTTATTGGAGTTCACAAGGGAGAGAAACAAGCACAGCGCAGCTATCAGGCCAGCCTGTGGTAAATGATCGGAGCTGCCGTCTTCACCTCGAGAGGGACCCACGCTTCTGGTAGGAGAAAAAGAGCGCATGTGTGCGTTCGGTGGTTGCATTATTTTCTTGCACACGATATGTTAAAGCAGGAGGAGGAAAGGGTTCATTAAGGATGCACGAATAACGCAGATGTATACTCAAGTGACACACATTAACATAAATAACCATTTTACGCTGTAAAAAAGTATAATCTGTGCACAACACAAATATGCTTTTCGGTGTCTTTAACTGCTAATTTATGGTTGTCTCTTGTTGTTTCTCTAATTTATGCTCCCCCCGCTTCCATCCAGGCCTTGGTCCTGCCCGTGGCTGTCCCAATGCAACACAGCCCCTCTTCTCCTCAAATTCTTTGGAAAGTCATTTTATATCACCCTTTGACTGTGCATTGAACTGTAAAACCACCCCATTGGAAACAAAATAAAGGGATAGGAGAGGGAGAGAAGGGGGGATGGGGCAAGGAGGAGAATTATAATTCTTTGCAGGGCCTTTGGTATTAACCCAAACACCAGAGCTGTCAGCAGTTCAGAGAGGGAGGTGCGAGGGGCAAACATTCAGTGTTAATTGGCACTTTGTAAGCTCTGAGCCTTCCTTTTGTGAGGGAAGTGGAAGAGAGAGTGAGTGAGCAAGAGGGGGGAGGAGTGGTCAGCAGAGGGGGATGAGGGACAGAGAGAGAGAGAGAGAGAGAGAGAGAGAGAGAGAGAGAGAGCTCTTGTTCTTAGGTTTGTTGGGCCTTGTTGAGGGTGTTTACGGTTCACTTCTTATCCTTTGTTAATTGGGCTTTCTCTCCCCCAATGAAAAAAAAGAAAAAGGAGAATTCATGTAACCCCCAGCCTGCCACCCATGCTCCCTGTGACTCTTCCCACCAGGCTGATCAGCAAGTGGAAAAATGACAACAACATAACGCAAGGACTGTCCTGCCAACATCATTAAGCTGTCTTTAGTCCATTTCAGACGCAGCTTATGATCTTCGTTTTGGGGAAATTGTAGCTAATTATTGGATTAATATATAGTCTTTAGTGCCCGATATTTATATGTTGTAATTTTCTGGAGCCGAAAAGGTCCAGATTTTCCCCCATCTGATGCCCTGTGTGTTAATGGTGATGCAGAGGAGCAGAGCATTAGTTACAGGATGTACACACGCCGCCTCTCCCCTCGTTGTGGATCCTCTCCTTCCGCAGCCGTGTTTGGAGTTATCCGAAATGATTAAAGAGGAAAAGATTGGCGGACGGAGGGAGACGGGGAGAAGTGAAAGCACCTGTCTCGGCTAGAGAGCGACTGGGGGAGACGGGGGTGTTGTTGGCATGAGGCTGGTGCACTCGGCGTCACAGCACCGCTGGCCCCTTTCTGTCTCTCCCTCGCTCTCCCACTGACTGATGTAAATAATAATAGTGCCAGTGCTGAAAGGACACAGGTGTCAACCATTGTGCTGCTCTGAATGGACCTGGGGGAAGGAGGTCAGGGGTCACAGGGCCACCTCAGCCACCTCTCACACCCACAGTTTTTATCCACAGTGACGCTCCCTTTCACAGGCATTCGCCCCTCCTCCCCCGTCTCTCTCCTTTTATTATCATAGCGCAATGTTTTGTGAAAACTTTTCAGAGGTCATGCACGAGCTCGGTGTTCAGGAAGACCAACATTCTTTTCAGTGTTAATCGGCTCACACAGCTACAATGATCCCGTTTCATTTCGCTGAGCCATCTACACAATACACAGTTTGCTAAATATTTACAGGATTTGTTTAATCAGTAGCCATATAGTTCTTGTCCACTCAGGCTGGTTACCTCACTCAGTAGGGGTTTTTTTGGAGAAAGTTTTGGGTTCGAACCTGCCGGGGCCCCTCTATGTATGGCCTCCCAAACGTCCTTGTGGGTTCCCTCCGGACAGTTGAGTTATCTGGTGACTCACAATGGTCTGTGAGAGTCTGTGACACAGAGGTTTCACAATTTTCCCACAGAGAAGACCCCTTTTTGTCCTTTAACATTGTACTAAACAATGTGTGTGATTTTAGATAGCAGCCCTGCATTTGACCATCAAAAGTGAGCGATGTATAATACAGTAGTCCCAGTGTCTCAGGGGGTATTTTACAGCTACGCAGAGCAATCGAGCATCTTTCCAAACAATGGACTCGCAAAAAAATAACAATCATTTACTGTCCCTGCTGGTGTACAGCAGTTGGTCTCATCCTACGCTGCATCAGTTCCAACACAGCCCCCCAACCCTGAAAAAGATCATCACTGATAGCTAATGGATGATGTTTTAGTCACCATCGCTGTTACAAGCTACCGTGGTATCACACAACTCAGTACATAGAACCCACAGGTGTAACGAGTACTGGAATAAACTACTCAAGTGAAAGTACTGTGACTTTAAACAAATGTTGTCAATTAGTAAAAGTAATGGACAAAAATGAGATACAAGTTTGTAGTAAATTATGTCTGAGGCGATTGTATCAGGTAAAATTGGCCTATTAAAATGTTCACTCAGTGTTGAGTAGAACAGTCGGCCCTTAAATCCGAACCGTCAACAAACTCCTGGTGGTTAGACAAATTTCACAGCCTGTTCATACCACTGATTGTCAACTATAAATATACAACAGCCTTCCTGTGTTCAGCCTCGCTGCTGCTCAAATCAGCACAAATCTGAGAGAGTTAAACACAGGACCACAAATAAATAAATCCATCTGTAGACACAGCGGAAGGTGCAAAAAGCAACATACCGAAATGAAATAAGTTCCATGGTACACACAATCTCACTTGGCTGAACGTCAACCTGCGAGCCTCGATCACCGCCTTGGTTGAACACTCTGTGTTCTTTTCTTCTTCTCTCTTCATTCTCGTGGGAGCCAGTCCACTGTCCCACTATGACCAATCAATTTAGCCTCTCTGTCCCACTATAACCAGTCCATCTAGCTCCGGCTAAATGCTCTGCTGTCTCAGCATTGACAGAAATAGAGAGAGCAGAAAGTCCTGACATCGCGGAAAGTGGAAGAAACGTACCAAATTTAGAAATCACCGCAGAGGATCCACCGTGAGCATTTTAGTTTATCATTTAGCGAAAAGGAAGTCGAGCTGCTCTGGCTACATATTAAGAGTGACAAAATCATACGCTGCTTTTTATTTATTTTTTTTTGTGTGTGTGTGAAGTTCTTTTATCAGCTTTACACATCTGTGTGCCACCTCTTGGCTGCGTGGTTTATTCTGACCTCCCCCAACTGCACCTTCCTTCTGGTCGCTCATTTTCAAGCCAGAGGACATGCGTGGGGTGCGTGCGTCGACGTCAAGGCCGCTCTTTCTCAGCACGACTGATGGATGAAGCTGGACGGATATTTACGGAGCCGCCTCCTTTGTGCTCAAAGCAGCAGGATGAGGAGGAGTCATAAATTTGGACTGGTGCGTGATGATGGAGGTGACAATTGCCAAGGAATAGGTGGCTATTAATGGTCTGTAACGTGACATTTCTGCTGCATCAGCAAATTTTGTGCGACAAATAGAATGGAGGCCTGCTATCTGGAAACAAAAAAGATTATACTCATTTTACATGTCATTTGATTTTACTACTGTGGTACTTACAGATAGTCTTAATTATCTGTCTGCAGAGATTAAATAATACAGTTCCATGGACATTAAAGCATTCTGACATTTTTATAAACCTCTGTAAGTAACAGTCCAGTAGACCAATCAGTCTGACACCTTTCAAGTTTTATGTGTTGTCAGTAACACAGCCAGCTGAAGCTTTGGTGTTTGCCTTGGCTGTTTGTAGTCATGATGAAAATGTTTGATCTTGATATACAGCCCAGTCAGAAGCCCCAGGGAAACCTCCATGATACTAGCAGGATGTGTGAGGGGCATTTTAATTTGAAGCATGCGTGGCAATGGTTAATAACTGAGACGCAAATAAGTTTCCCATTTGATGTGTCAGAGTTTCAGTGTTTGATACTTCATCATGAGCAAGTGTTGTGGCTGGATGCTCCTCAGCCTATGAGATCCATGCTCAGTGGAGATAGAGATGCTTGAGAAGGGTGAGAGGATTTATTGCCCAGCATTAGAAACGCTAATCTTTTGCAGGTGTTTCTGGCTGTTCTCCCAGGCCGCGCCTGCCGGCCTTGCCGGGAGGCCCCTCCATATTTGTGTGTGCGACAGAGAAAGAGACAGGAGCGAGAGGAAGGAAGGGAGAACATTTTTTTTCCTTCTTTCTGCTGTATTTGCAGGGAGATTGTAGCTGTCGACAATCCTCTCAAATCATGTCAAATGGTTCGTGTATCGAGATAAGGACAAAAAAGAGAAGTACAGTGTCTCCCCATCAGTCATGTTAATCAAAGCACGAGGAAGTGTGCAGAGAGAGAACGTTGCCATGCACTGATTCAACAGCACTTCTTCGAATGGAAGAGCCATTTCAATGTATGCTAAACAAAGTGCTTTTTCTTTTTGTTTCTCAACTATCAGCTCACACCTATTTTTCATTTCAAGTGAAGCATTTGTTTTTCACAATGACAACTCACTCTGAGCATACAGTGGAAAAACCAGCAGGGCACAATCTCGGGGGTGTATCACAATAAAGAATAGACCACCAAGATTGAGCCTACAGCTTCACAGGAAGCCTGCGGTGCTTTTGGGGAGGGGTGGGGGTGATGAACAAAGACGAAAAGAAACCTACTGAGAAAGTCTGCAGGGCTTATTGTGGCCAGCTTTGGAAATAAGAAGTTAAATGATATAGAGATGAATGTAGATCGAGCGGAACCCAGCGGTGGAGAACAGCGAGGACAGATAAAGGAACAGGGAGGGTGGAAATTGATAGATTTAAAAAAATAAAAAATAAATAAAATCACATAATCTGTTAAAACTTTTTTTTCCAATTACAATCAAAGACTTTCATTATTGCAATTTCAAATTTATGATAAACGAATAAATGATATCAAACACATGATGTTCTGCTATTGAGATATCTCCTGAGAGAATGGACTTCTTCCATTGTGGTACAGACGGGAGGAAGTCACCATATGCCACCACTTTGACACTACTGCCCTCTTGTGGACATTCAAAGACATTAGCTTCAGATGAATGTATCTTTATGAATAGATGTTACTGAACATGTGTTTTGTTTTGGTTTTTTTTAACAAATGTCCATCACTGAATATTATAATTCTGAAACCAATTCCAAAATTCTTAAGCCAACTAGACCAAATTTTAAACTGTAAGCAGTTTACCATAGAACTGTAGTATTGTCAAGAGAATAGCGCCCCAACCTCCACTGAATCTCAACAGAGGATGGCGCTGAGGATGATGCTTCATCCTTCTCCTAACTCAGGCTGTGAACAGTACTGGCTAGGTGGTTCCCTCTGATAAGTAGACACGGTAGATATATTTTTCATTTAACTAATTTCGAGTGGTTCATGACTGGACTGCGCAAACAAAAACTAACCCATCTCTTTGAGGTAGACTGAAATGAAAAGAAAGGCCGTTGTGAGCATTTCTCCACTGTGAACTATAACTGGACCTCTCCCAAAAGCAGGACGGGAAAAAAGGGGACAGTTCAGTTCAGTTGGTTTTGTATCGTAGCATGATCCAGTTGGTCGTAAGGCAAAAACGGAAAACTAAACGATTGGGGAAAACGACTACAATACTTGGGCTGAATATGGGTTGTGGTATGTAATGTGTATTAATTCAATTATGAGTATAATGGCACTAAATAGTTCTTTATGGGTTGTAATTGTAGGAGTTCTGGATGACGTAGTTTGTGACAGAAGGGAACCAGTCTTTGGAGAGCGTCACTATTTGTGTGAACCAAGGGTAGAAGAGCTCCAACTGTCTCGTCGCTCCTGTCTGAATGATTCTGAGTGCCGCATCTTTGGTAGGATAGGGTGGTATAGTAGTGATATCCCTGGAACACCAAAAAACACTCTTACTTACTGTGAAAAGATTATCAGTTATAAAGTATCAGTTGTGATTGTTCTGAGAAACACATGCATGCTTGACTCACTTGACTTTTGCCATAGCTGATTCAGTATCAATGAGCCCCAGTGTACATAGTGAGACCGACACGTTGCTTTTCTTCATAGCCAACTCATGCTGAAGGACCCCGAAGAATCCGTTCAAGGCATATTTTGTTGAGGTGTACGGTGCCACAAAGGGACTGGACATTTTTCCTGTAAAGCATCAATATATTTTAGAGTCTGTCTAATGCAAACATGCCAACTATAAATGTTTTTAGAGTTCAACATGTTTGTGATGTTTTGGAAATATCTGGAAAAAGATTCCTTTCATATATTTCTTCAGGAATCGGTCTAAAATATAACTGTCCTTTGGAAAAAATAAAAATTATAATTTTTAATAGATTTGGTATCAATACATCACTATTTTAAAATTTAGTAACAGTTTTAAAATATTTCTACTAAGGACTAGAAAAAAATTCCACTATTCGTGCTCAGAATTTTTTTTTTTTTTTTTTTCA
>KV751319.1:14511105-14571150 GCA_001698575.1 Mola mola
ACCGCACAGAAGGACGTGAACAAGCGCACAATGGATCATGGGAAATGCTGTTCTAAGTGCGCAATGGGCTTCTCTGTCACAAGCCACGTTCGTGGGAGGTTTATGGGTGGCGTAAACAGGTGTTGGGTTGTGGAGACGGTGCCGCATGTTGCGTTCGAAGGGTTTCGGAAAATTGCGAGATGTCAGTTTCGTTTCGTGTGATCTACAAAGTGCACACGACGACCCCCCACAATGGCAAAGTTAGGTCAGGATTTTCTGTGACGCAGGAGTTTAACGTTTATGTTAAAGGGGCAGACAGGATTAACTGGAAGTTCTGCGGAGACAGCAGCACCAAGTATTGTTTCGTCATAAATACAAGTTTACTTTACCTTTAACATTTAAATATCTTTGGTACAGGGACGTAACCATGGTGTCAACATTGTGTGTGTGTGCAAATTTGACCTCCAAAGCCCAAAAAGATATTACACAATATTAATAGTCAAAAGCGGAAGGGCACAACTGATTGGTTACATTTTTTCTTCCTATTTTGCTGTATATGTGTGAGTTGATCAATTCAGCATTTAACGATTTAATTCAGAAAGTAAATACAAGTTAATAAATACAGTAAATACAAGTTATTATTACTAATGATTATTTTGGATGGAAATTTGTGTCCTTCCTGTTGTAGCATCTCATTTATTTTTCCTTTTTAAATATATATTGGAAGGGATAATATTAAGTCACTACTGACCTTAAACATGCTTGGTGCACATTTTGGTACTATTTCATTATTTATTACTCTATTGTCCTACACCAGATCTACCAGATAGATATAGATATAGGTAATAGATATATATACCTCATTATTTTTATGAAGTTTTTTGTCCTTTCCTAAAATACTCACTTGGGGGCATTAGAAGTGAGAGAATTTTAAAATGATCTTGAAATGTTACCTGAGTATATAGTTCAGGTGTTAGGTGTTTTTTGCTGCATGGCTGTCAAAATGTATTAATGTGATGTTGGTGTCACAGTTTGGGGCATATTTTTTATACGTATAATTAAAGACAATAGTACATGGGAACTGAAATTTTACTTTCAGTTTATTTTTACATCCAGCACAGCTCAGTGCAGACAGTTTTTGGGAGGCACACAATATAACATGTTTGTACATTGTTAAGGGTGTTGTCTTGAAAAGAACATCTCAAGTGAGCATGCTGACACTCAGTCTGCCCGGCTGCTGTTTAACATCTCTGCAATCCACTCAATGAATGGTGACACACGCGTGTAAACGTCAGGGGTCCTGGCATCTCCACATCGTCGACCAGAAAAGGAAACCACACCTGCTGCTGCCCCGGCACACACCAGCGGTCCCCCGGAATCGCCCTTAAGCAGGAAAGATGTGAGACATTTAGCACATAGTAGGTCTTGCATGAGTCTGTGCTGTTTTAGCGTCTTTAAATGTCCCTCCCACAGCCTTTTTAGAACTTGAATTGAGGAATAAGCTCAAAGTCGTCCTCCATACACAAGGTCTTACAGCTGCAACGGCTCCCACTGAAGCTGCGTTATTGCAAAAATGACACTTAAAAAATATGTGAAACTAGTTTCCTTTTTTTTTTTTTCTCTTTTTTTTGTTTTTTTTTTTGTTTTACTGTTGTACTGTTAAGTACTTGGTTGTAATTTGCAGTGTTTCAAGTAGTGTCAATAAATCACTTATATTTTATGAAAGTTTTTCACAAATTAATATTTTTCATTCTACTAAACAGAAGGGTCTGGAGGGTTTCGGCTGTCGGTCCATGTTGCAGATCTGCTAATATGCCGATCATTGAGGTGCTTCATTTCATGAGTTGACTGAACTCTTTACTGTGCCTTTTTTTTTTTTCTACGGTTATTTGAGTTATTTGCTTTCTGTTATTTTGTTGCTGTATCATTTTGTGGCACAAATAAACAAAAAAAAAGCTTTCTATTCAAGCAGTTTCTAGAACTTTGTATACTTTGTATACCAACACAGATAAAACAGAACCCTGGTGCCTGATCAAGGAGCAGGCACCCGGGGTGCTTCCTTACCGAGCAGAAGCCTTGAAAGTTCTCAGCTCCGACTCCACAAACCATCGTCCGGTCGATGGTAAATTTTCGCAATTTCCATCTCCTCAAGCAGGCCTTCTGCGACAGGGTGGTTACATTGACTTCCTGGAGCCTGGTCGCTATTGTTCTGTTATCCCCTACATCCCCCCAGCCGGCTGTAAGGCACGCACTGGATGGTCGGAGCCTTTGCCTTCTCAGAGGGATCAGCTGGACTGCCTCGGTCAGCTGGGCACTTCCATTGAGCTGGGGTGAGATGATCAGAAGACAATGTTTTATCTTCACATATGCTCTCTTCCAAAGTTGAAGTAATAAAGAGGAGGAAGCATCCTAATTAAACGTGAAACCATGTCATAAAGAGCATTGCCACACCTGTAGAAGCATGATATCATTTCTGTCCCCGTCATACCGAGGATGTGGAATGGACCTGATGCTCCTGAACTCCTGCTTTGTCGACTCATTGCCAGACAGCGTGTCCGCTCCAACAATGACTGTGAATGGGCTAGAAATCACAATTGAATGATGACTTAACTTTTGACAGGCACCCACATCAGTCTATTTAGAAAAGAAACATAAAGACAATTTAACTTTTTTTGGTAAAATCAGTGCTGTCTATCCACTTCAATACAGTGCAGCAGTCACCTTGCGCAGACTTACACATACTGACGTAAATGAAAAGAAGCATGGCCACAGCTTTCTCAGGTTCCTTTTGTTGATGATTAAATAAAAAATATACAAGATATATTTGAATTCTTACACAGGTATTTGACAATGTGCTGCTGTGAGCACAAAGTCCTCTCTGATCAGGGCTCCCCCACACACCAGGCGACCTCGGACTTGTAGCGAGGCCATGTAGGGGCGCGAGTGGGGGGCGGAATCTCGGCCTCTAACAATGTGAGAGCCATCAGCTCCTGAAAGACCAAATCATCTGCTATTACAGTGTTTTAGGATGTTTTGAGCATTGTAAGAGCTGTAGATTTTTGTCCACACATAACTTACCATGAAGGACAAGGAGCAGCAGTAGCGCGGAGCTGAGCGCCATCGTATCTGGTCCGAGGCACAACGTCCACTACTGCTCTTATCCTTTAATTTGGAGGATGTCTCGCAGTTTTTGTGGTTTCTGTTGCTTCAGTCCGTTTGCTAACATGTTTTTTTTTTTCTTTTTTTTTTAGGTTGTTGGTAGGATGTCAAAAAGTGTGGTTTGAGATTTTCAAAAGAAGGTTTGGAAATACTTTAGATGCAAGAAAAGATTTAACTGCTTTGGAGGCAAACATTGCTTTAATTCAAACGACTGTCTGAGAGTGAACAAAATCAATGTGAAAAAGTCAAAGTAAAACACTTGTTTAGCAATGTTAACATTTGTGATGAATTGTTAAAATCCACATTGTCAGAAAAAGAAATATATCCATGCATGAAAGAGTGATGCGAATGTTATGATTTATTTAGTGCCGGTACTTCAATTTAATTTTTGCAAAGTGGCTCAAGTTACTTCAGTTTCCTCTTTGCAGCAGGCTGCATTACAGGTTTGTGTTAAAAAAAGAGTGCTTAAGGAATGTGGTTTTGTCAAGTGCACTGTGCTGCAAACTGCTTTCAAATGCATCTCGGCTGTGTGGGGTTGAAAGTCTAATCTTTAAATTGTAAAGTGGTAAAACCGCATTCAGAACTGAGAAATGCACTTGTTGCTTCTTTTTCAGTGGACCCAATATGAAGTGCATTGACTATAGAGCTGTGGGTGGCTCTGTTGAGCTTTTCATTATGTGCTAAACCAAACAAAAGGGGCTATGGCAAATTAGTTTGAAATGCAGACCAGAGATGCAAACATCTCTCTATCTCTGCGGGTACATTTGACATGTCTCGCACAATGTTGAGGTGTGTGATTCTACAGTATGTTTGAATTTACTTACTGTTGACCAGCCCTTCGGGTGGACTTTAGATGGCTTTAGAAGAAGTATTTCCTATAAGAGACAGTGGTTGGATATATGAGAACCTCTTTCATTCAAGAAAGCAGCTTTGACCCTTATGTTCATAAATAAACTGTACGTCCTTAATGAGATTAGCTGAATCTGAGTGTAGTTGTAGTTCCTGTTGTGAGACATAATACCAGCAATACATTATGTGATTTTTTTTTTTGCATATCTTTTATGTTGTATAATATGTCCATCCATATTCAACCGCTTATCCCGTTAGGGGTCGCGGGGCTGTTTAGAGAGACCAATTAACCTAACCCCCAGTTTGCATGTTTTTGGACTGTGGGAAGAATCCGGAGTACCCGGAGAGAACCCACGCAGGCACAGGGAGAACACGCAAACTCCGCACAGAAACACCCTGACCCGGAATTGAACCCAGGACCTTCTTGCTGTGAGGCGACAGCGCTAACCACTGTACCACTGTGCCGCCCTGTGTATAATGAGTATTGTTGCATAATTTGTCACCTATGACTTCTGATTTCAGTTACTTGTTCTTTCCGATCTGTGAATACCAGTTGGTCATATTTAGTCAACTTTATTTGCGTGAATTTTTAATGAGTAAATGAGACAATTTCACCATTGAGCAATAGCCGTTCACGAACACATCAGACAGCAACATGTCTTCAAGTGTCATGGCGTGTACGGACTGAGCACAGGCTGCCTTAGGCCAACGGTGTACACATACAGAGTCTAAAGTGCTCCTCTACAGTAGGTTCCTTAAAAAAGAAACATGAACAAGAGTATTTTATAATATCACTAGTGCTAACAAAACTTTCTTTTGCTTAATGATCGCCATGTGATTTGTTCTTGGTCATAATGTAGGAGACATGTGTGTAGTCTCAGTTGACCACAGTGAACAATATTAAGCAGCTATGGGTCAGATCCATTGAGAACCGTTTGTGCCCGTTAATAATGCCACGATTTGTGCAGAATTAGTGCCAGCAATCTTGCCCGTTTTAGCCCCTTATCTACACAACAATTTGCACTAAGTATATGCCCACAGCTTGGCTGCCGAACGCAGTTTTCACCTGTAACTGTACCATAGCCATGTGGCAGTTAAGTGGTGGCCTCAGTGCCCCGTCATAATCTGGTAGGAATTCCTCCCCCCCTTGGTCACTGGAAGAGATCGAAGAGATCGACCGCCTGCTTTGTGTTCAACAGCAAAAACAAGCAACAGCACAAGAGAAATACGCTTCAACACTAAGGGTACTCAAGTTTGAACAGCGAGTCATAAGACGTGAACTCATTTTGATAGCGTGTATGATGGGGGCCATGGGTAGGATTGTTTCTGCTCTTGAGGCCACAGATGCCCTGGTTGCGAGGGGGGCAGTCAGGCTGAGCCCGCTGGGTCTGCCACACAACGGCATTCGAACCAAAGGACAGAGAAAAAATACAAATAACCAAATACAAATAAAGGTATAAATGTATGCATGTGTGTCCAGGACAAAATGAAAGAGTTTGTGCAGAGTTTGAGCTGTCTCTGGTTCTGAATCTTATGTCCCAGCCTGTATGCCTTAGAGCGGAGAATTGAGTTGTATTGCAGAATGTTAACGTTGGTGCATTTGTGTAATATCACATACAGTGGAACGCAATGGCTGTGTTGTGTAACAATTCCACTATAAGGTATGCGAGGGCAGCAGCATTAGCATTAGATAGAAGTAAATATGGTTTATTTATTAACCACTCTTAAAATGTCAGCGTATGGCAGTTTGTAATATATGTTGAATACTTTTGAGAAATTTGAGCAAACGATTGGACGCATGTATTTATTAGCTATTTTTATTAGTATTGTTTTATTTATTGTGTTTTTATTTGAGAAACACATTAAGTAGGAGAGGCAATCACGCACACCTGAGGGATAAGACTTGACAGGACGTGGGAATTTAGATACAAACAAAACAGGAAACACAGAAAGACCCTAAAAGACACTTGACACTACCGGACCCTGACAAGTATAATCTATTGTTTTTCCTTAAAATACCTGGTTATGTCAGTCGGAATCTCTTCCACTTGACCCTCCAAAGGTCCGTCAGTCTCAGCAACCCGCTGAGGGACCCCATCGGGTCCCGAGCACAGTACTGATCTGTAGCCTCAGACAGCGTCGTGCTTTGATTATTGAACTCGTTCAGAAACGACAGGACAGGTCACACTCTGCTCTGCTGGGGTTCACACCTCCGGGTTCCTCCGTAATGTTATTGTAAATTAACTGTACGTACATTTCTATTCCACAGAGCAGTCAAGAACCCTCCATCTCCTAAAAAATCGCCTCCTCTGCACAATCAAAACAGGCCACCGAACATATTTTATACGTGCTGACGGATAACCTTGTCGCCGGTTTGCAGAACTGAAAAGCGCCAACTGGCCGTCCAGGCGGCACAGAGACTTGAGACTGAACATGTATGAAAACTGTAGATCGTACATCATTCAAAATTTTGGTTCCCCAGTGGGATCAGGCACAAACAACAGAGGAACCGGTTCAACCAAAACCACATGGAGGTTCTGGTCCTGTTTACCAACATCACTCACTACAGGAGCGAGAGGTCGTCCCGCGGGAGGACGAGGAGAGAGAGCCCAGGCTGAATGGGACGAGGGCTGGAGGAGGTGATTGCAGATGGAGGGATGACAAGGAGAGAGGAGGAGGGGGCTCAGCGAGGGATGAAGATGAGGTGAGAGTCTTGGGAAAGAGGCGAGTGAAGTGGGAGGAAGAGCACACAGAGACTGTGCTGATCGGGGACTCCTACAGGTGACCAGATGGAACTACAACAACCTACACCTCCAGTCACAGCGAGCGGGTGATGTTGTGGTCACAGTATTGAAGAAGAAGAATTGGTGGTCAAACTGCTACATATCCATCCTCCACCCCGAAACGCTGCAGCACAGAGAGAACGCCACCCAGTGGACAAACATCTCAAGTAATTAAGCTGCGTTTTTCACTTCTTTAAGGCATTTTAGGCTTATAAATTCTCCCATCTCCTGAGTTTTGACTTCCTGTTGGGTGCTGATACGCACTGGTTGTGCCCAGAATGTCTCTGTCCTCTCTGCGGCGCTGTGCGTGTGGAAACCCTTTCATACGCACAGCGCCGTGTCCTGAGCTCAATGGCAACGCGAAAACAAAAACACTACTCTATCATGTTCTCGGGTGCTGGCAAGCTGCAGTCAGTGAGATTGAGAAGAAAGAGGCTTGAATGAGCTACGTGCTAGCGCCGCCTGCCTGCAGAGAAGGCTGCCATGCACGTCATCAGGATCAATCTTAATATTTCTTCTTCACATGCTTTTCTTCAACTGTCCGGTTACTTTTTGGTGACTTTTGCTGAATGTCCAGGAATGTGCTGTGTCTTTGTCAGCGGGACTAGTTTCTCCAGCACTGCATCCGATCTCTGGTCCACTTGAAAGCGGTGATCTTGGACCGCTTGCAAGTGAACTCGGTGAACCCGGTCAGCACTAATCACTGCAGGAATACTATCTACACAAACAAAATGACATCTGGAACTGTGAGCAGAAGATAACGTTTCTGAACTGCCGGAAAATGTCCACAGGAACACGGAGGTGATCAAAATCTGCAACCAAAGACTGAAGCAGGGTTAGGGTTGGGGTTAGCATAGCAGAAACCAAACGCTCTTTGGATATTAAAAACAAATTGGACGACAACCTGGACAATGTCCTGTACACAGACCCTCGATGAGCAGCCATCTTTGTGCTACATTCTCCTTACTGTCTTTCTTGAAAGGCACCAGTTATGAAATGATTCAGCGTATGTTGTCCCACCACACATTCATCTGTGCCATCTGCTAACATGTGCATCAGCATCAAGACAGGCAGGAAAATGACCCGTCAAAGCTCCATCGTGTCGGCTACAGCAGAAATTGTGAGGGTTTCTTTCTTTTTTGCTTGCCTGACTTATTGAACAGAATTCCGTACACACGACTCACGCTTGTGAATGTGAAGCAAACCAGCCAAAGAATGAAACAGAGTATCCAACTTGTATGTTGGATGTTGTATGTTCGAAAACACTCATCTTGGTATTGCATCAGGTACGCGTATTGCGTCACTTCCTGTTGTTTGTGTCTGGTCGTCTTGCTGTACCTTGCTAACTATCTGAGAGTGTTTTAACGACATTAATTGTTTAATTGCTGTGTATTGAAAGTGTAAACCCTGTACTTAAGCACCCTTTAGCCCGCTCTCATTTTAGTGAATTTATCGCTACTCTTCCAACCGTTTTGTGTCGTGCTAACCAACTCAGGTATTGTACCTGGTGCACAGCAATGGCTTCTCCCTCTCGTTCTCTCTCTTGCTCAGTGTGTCACATGTTTAGTTATTCCTCTGCCTCATTTAGTGATAATGGTACCTGTACTAAGTGTAGTTTATTTGCTGCGTTGGAGGCGAGGCTTAGTGATTTGGAGGCTATGATCCGCACCTTGCAAACCAAACCAGTAGCTTCGCTAGCTAGCCAGCCCCCATTAGCCAGTGCGGGTCGACTGAAAGCAGCTCCTCCGAGCCCCCAAGCAGCTCCCGAGCAGCCGGGAAACCAGGGAAGTTGAGTGATTGTTCGAAGGAAGCATAGTCCTAAGCAGAAACCCACGGTTCACCACCCACCCGTTCACGTTTCCAACAGATTCTCCCCACTCAGTGACGCACCCACTGAGAAACCAACTCTAGTAATTGGCAGCTCTATTTTGCGAAACGTGACATTTTCCACACCAGCGGCCATAGTCAAATGTATTCCTGGGGCCAGAGCGGGCGACGTGGAATCAAATTTAAAGCTGCTGGCAAAAAGTAAACGTAAATACAGTAAGATTGTAATTCATGTCGGCGGTAATGACGTTCGGCTACGCCAGTCGGAAGTCACTAAAGTTAATGTTGAGTCGGTGTGTGCTTTTGCCAAAACCCTGTCGGACTCCGTAGTTTTCTCTGGTCCCCTGCCTAACCTGACCAGTGACGATATGTTTAGCCGCATGTCGTCGTTCAACCGCTGGCTGTCAAGTTGGTGTCCAGCAAACGACGTGGGTTTCATTGATAATTGGCAAACTTTCTGGGGAAGACCTGGTCTAATTACGAGAGACGGCATCCATCCTACTTGGGAAAGAACTGCTCTCATTTCTAGAAATATGGCCAGATTTATTAGTCAGCCAAACTGACAATTCAGAGTTGAGGCCAGGAAGCAGAGTTGCAGTCTTACACGCTTCTCCGCGCTTCCTTTAGAGTCATCCACCTAAAACCCCGTGTCATAAAGAGCATTGCCACACCTGTAGAAGCATGATATCATTTCTGTCCCCGTCATACCGAGGATGTGGAATGGACCTGATGCTCCTGAACTCCTGCTTTGTCGACTCATTGCCAGACAGCGTGTCCGCTCCAACAATGACTGTGAATGGGCTAGAAATCACAATTGAATGATGACTTAACTTTTGACAGGCACCCACATCAGTCTATTTAGAAAAGAAACATAAAGACAATTTAACTTTTTTTGGTAAAATCAGTGCTGTCTATCCACTTCAATACAGTGCAGCAGTCACCTTGCGCAGACTTACACATACTGACGTAAATGAAAAGAAGCATGGCCACAGCTTTCTCAGGTTCCTTTTGTTGATGATTAAATAAAAAATATACAAGATATATTTGAATTCTTACACAGGTATTTGACAATGTGCTGCTGTGAGCACAAAGTCCTCTCTGATCAGGGCTCCCCCACACACCAGGCGACCTCGGACTTGTAGCGAGGCCATGTAGGGGCGCGAGTGGGGGGCGGAATCTCGGCCTCTAACAATGTGAGAGCCATCAGCTCCTGAAAGACCAAATCATCTGCTATTACAGTGTTTTAGGATGTTTTGAGCATTGTAAGAGCTGTAGATTTTTGTCCACACATAACTTACCATGAAGGACAAGGAGCAGCAGTAGCGCGGAGCTGAGCGCCATCGTATCTGGTCCGAGGCACAACGTCCACTACTGCTCTTATCCTTTAATTTGGAGGATGTCTCGCAGTTTTTGTGGTTTCTGTTGCTTCAGTCCGTTTGCTAACATGTTTTTTTTTTTCTTTTTTTTTTAGGTTGTTGGTAGGATGTCAAAAAGTGTGGTTTGAGATTTTCAAAAGAAGGTTTGGAAATACTTTAGATGCAAGAAAAGATTTAACTGCTTTGGAGGCAAACATTGCTTTAATTCAAACGACTGTCTGAGAGTGAACAAAATCAATGTGAAAAAGTCAAAGTAAAACACTTGTTTAGCAATGTTAACATTTGTGATGAATTGTTAAAATCCACATTGTCAGAAAAAGAAATATATCCATGCATGAAAGAGTGATGCGAATGTTATGATTTATTTAGTGCCGGTACTTCAATTTAATTTTTGCAAAGTGGCTCAAGTTACTTCAGTTTCCTCTTTGCAGCAGGCTGCATTACAGGTTTGTGTTAAAAAAAGAGTGCTTAAGGAATGTGGTTTTGTCAAGTGCACTGTGCTGCAAACTGCTTTCAAATGCATCTCGGCTGTGTGGGGTTGAAAGTCTAATCTTTAAATTGTAAAGTGGTAAAACCGCATTCAGAACTGAGAAATGCACTTGTTGCTTCTTTTTCAGTGGACCCAATATGAAGTGCATTGACTATAGAGCTGTGGGTGGCTCTGTTGAGCTTTTCATTATGTGCTAAACCAAACAAAAGGGGCTATGGCAAATTAGTTTGAAATGCAGACCAGAGATGCAAACATCTCTCTATCTCTGCGGGTACATTTGACATGTCTCGCACAATGTTGAGGTGTGTGATTCTACAGTATGTTTGAATTTACTTACTGTTGACCAGCCCTTCGGGTGGACTTTAGATGGCTTTAGAAGAAGTATTTCCTATAAGAGACAGTGGTTGGATATATGAGAACCTCTTTCATTCAAGAAAGCAGCTTTGACCCTTATGTTCATAAATAAACTGTACGTCCTTAATGAGATTAGCTGAATCTGAGTGTAGTTGTAGTTCCTGTTGTGAGACATAATACCAGCAATACATTATGTGATTTTTTTTTTTGCATATCTTTTATGTTGTATAATATGTCCATCCATATTCAACCGCTTATCCCGTTAGGGGTCGCGGGGCTGTTTAGAGAGACCAATTAACCTAACCCCCAGTTTGCATGTTTTTGGACTGTGGGAAGAATCCGGAGTACCCGGAGAGAACCCACGCAGGCACAGGGAGAACACGCAAACTCCGCACAGAAACACCCTGACCCGGAATTGAACCCAGGACCTTCTTGCTGTGAGGCGACAGCGCTAACCACTGTACCACTGTGCCGCCCTGTGTATAATGAGTATTGTTGCATAATTTGTCACCTATGACTTCTGATTTCAGTTACTTGTTCTTTCCGATCTGTGAATACCAGTTGGTCATATTTAGTCAACTTTATTTGCGTGAATTTTTAATGAGTAAATGAGACAATTTCACCATTGAGCAATAGCCGTTCACGAACACATCAGACAGCAACATGTCTTCAAGTGTCATGGCGTGTACGGACTGAGCACAGGCTGCCTTAGGCCAACGGTGTACACATACAGAGTCTAAAGTGCTCCTCTACAGTAGGTTCCTTAAAAAAGAAACATGAACAAGAGTATTTTATAATATCACTAGTGCTAACAAAACTTTCTTTTGCTTAATGATCGCCATGTGATTTGTTCTTGTCATAATGTAGGAGACATGTGTGTAGTCTCAGTTGACCACAGTGAACAATATTAAGCAGCTATGGGTCAGATCCATTGAGAACCGTTTGTGCCCGTTAATAATGCCACGATTTGTGCAGAATTAGTGCCAGCAATCTTGCCCGTTTTAGCCCCTTATCTACACAACAATTTGCACTAAGTATATGCCCACAGCTTGGCTGCCGAACGCAGTTTTCACCTGTAACTGTACCATAGCCATGTGGCAGTTAAGTGGTGGCCTCAGTGCCCCGTCATAATCTGGTAGGAATTCCTCCCCCCCTTGGTCACTGGAAGAGATCGAAGAGATCGACCGCCTGCTTTGTGTTCAACAGCAAAAACAAGCAACAGCACAAGAGAAATACGCTTCAACACTAAGGGTACTCAAGTTTGAACAGCGAGTCATAAGACGTGAACTCATTTTGATAGCGTGTATGATGGGGGCCATGGGTAGGATTGTTTCTGCTCTTGAGGCCACAGATGCCCTGGTTGCGAGGGGGGCAGTCAGGCTGAGCCCGCTGGGTCTGCCACACAACGGCATTCGAACCAAAGGACAGAGAAAAAATACAAATAACCAAATACAAATAAAGGTATAAATGTATGCATGTGTGTCCAGGACAAAATGAAAGAGTTTGTGCAGAGTTTGAGCTGTCTCTGGTTCTGAATCTTATGTCCCAGCCTGTATGCCTTAGAGCGGAGAATTGAGTTGTATTGCAGAATGTTAACGTTGGTGCATTTGTGTAATATCACATACAGTGGAACGCAATGGCTGTGTTGTGTAACAATTCCACTATAAGGTATGCGAGGGCAGCAGCATTAGCATTAGATAGAAGTAAATATGGTTTATTTATTAACCACTCTTAAAATGTCAGCGTATGGCAGTTTGTAATATATGTTGAATACTTTTGAGAAATTTGAGCAAACGATTGGACGCATGTATTTATTAGCTATTTTTATTAGTATTGTTTTATTTATTGTGTTTTTATTTGAGAAACACATTAAGTAGGAGAGGCAATCACGCACACCTGAGGGATAAGACTTGACAGGACGTGGGAATTTAGATACAAACAAAACAGGAAACACAGAAAGACCCTAAAAGACACTTGACACTACCGGACCCTGACAAGTATAATCTATTCAACTATACCATCTTGCATACAGATTATTCATGTTCCCACAGTAATGAAACTTGCTTTTAGTTGTTTCATTAAAACTTCAGCGTCTGCAGCATTGAATCTGACTTTTTTCAGTGATTGTCTCTTCACAAAATGTATGATAAGATGTTCTGTTCCCAGAAGAGACCAGATTTAGCTTTCTGCAAATGGTTGAGCTAATCTAAGTTTCTATAGCGAGGAGTCATGAACATAAACTCAGCAATACCGCCATAATAATGTAATGGTTTTATTGATAGAGCATGTTTCAAGCAAAAACAATAAAGTTTATTCCAAAAATGAAGGAGAAAGTATTTCAGTTGTTAAGAAATGCAGTTAAAAAGGAGAGTTTTAAGATGAGATTCAAAGCGCCAGGACAATACAAGCATGATGAATCCCCACATTTAACATTTCTGTCTCTTGGAAATCTCTTTGATCCAGTCAAGATATTTTGATATGTCTGTGTAGACGTTGGGTACATTCGGGTAGTCACAGTTTCTCTTCATGTTGAACGACACAACACCAACAGCTTCTCTGCCACACACCAGAGGACCCCCAGAATCACCCTGTGAGGAGGAAGACACCCAAATCTTTTATTTGTTTTCTGAAATCTAATTCCATTTAGAGTAGATAGCATTGTTCACAGTATTACATGTTCTTTGAATGGAGAGAAAACACACCCGACAGAATCCTTTCTTTGCGTTGAATCCACCAGCACAGATAACATTGTTGGGAAGAGTAAATGGTACTTCATTCCATTTTGTTTTACAGACCTCCAGATCAACAAAAGGCACATCTGCCACTTGCAGCACAGCAGTAACTTGACCACGAGTTTTTGTTAAACCCCATCCAGCCACACGGCACTTTGTTTTATCTTTCAGTTTGGTCTCAGCTTTCGGGAGTTGGACCGGTTGTATCCTGTTGCCCAGTTGAGCTTTCTTGGACAGCTTAAATCACAAAATCATTGAAAATTTAAAAAAAAAAGAAAACAGCCAATAACAGTTGATTTTGTACTGAAATAGACAGAACAAAAAGAAACTATTGCATGAATTCAGCTGAGAGCAACATTCACTCCACCATAATTTGAAACTTACTTTGAGCAGCATGATGTCATTGCCAGATTTCACATTCACGTAAGATGGATGCTCGCATGTCTCCACCGAGTATCTGTTTGTGCCGTTATTGATCTTCTTCAGATTGTGTGTGCCAAGAACGACACTTGTAGGTTTTCTGATGAACATTGAGAAGGTCATTAGTTGTAGCTGTGTAAAATGAGTACAAGTTGTGGAAGGACAGTTTCTCACCTACAGTGAGCAGCAGTGACCACGAAGTCTTCGTTGATGAGGAATCCTCCACAGATATGACGACCGCTGCTGTCCTGTACGGAGGCCATATACAGCATTAAATCGTCGGGGACCTTTTTACCATTTATGATTTCGCTTCCAAGTGCTATGAAGAAGAGAAAGTAAGGATTAGTCAGCGTAGGATTTGTAGACCTGAGACCTATAACCAGATTTTTTAGGTCTTACCATTAGGTTCGATACATGTCAGAAGGTGAAAAAGCAGAATCCTGAGCAGAACGTCCATCATGACAGCACCAAACTCAGCCTGTCGCCTTTGAGGCATCAACTCGATGCTTTTATAATGTGGCTTGTTCAGTCAAAGATGCTGTGGTTTTCTTGCCTTCGCTTTGACTTTCAACCGCATCGTCTGTGAGTTGGTGCCGTCATTAAATATGGAGTCATGCTCCAGCAGTGTCTTTGTAACAGGAAATATTGTGTAAAACCTGTAGTTCTGCTGCCTCAGCAGCCTAAAGGACTTAATACTCTCATAATATTCTAAAGTCTGTAAGATTACTCAGTTTATTCTGATAGAATCGTGTTTATTATTTTCATTTTTCCTATGCATGTGGCACTATTCTCTGTGTTTTAGTCTCTCTACGTTTGGTGACCACAACAGCGGTTTAGCTTAAATTAATTTAAATGAATCAGATGAGAAGGTGTGAAAAATTTGCTGAATATTTCCACTGCGGTAATGCACCAAATCACTAAAAGAGCAGCAGAGGCCACAGTTTGCAACGTCAGCGGACTCAGCTTTCTCGTAAGTTTGAAACTGATGTGTTGAGGTTGTAACCACTTACTAACAGTCACACGTCTACAAGAGCATCACGACTCATCTGACAGTGTTTTAGGTGGGAACAATGGTTGTAGGAGACCTACATTCTGCCCCTGTGTAATACTTGTTCTGAAAGTCTTTAATCACGCAGCCTTAACAGACTCAAAAATACTTCATTAAAATAATTTAATCTTAGAAATAAACTGTGACAAATTTAAGTCAATGGAAGCATGCTAAAACTAGTACCGTGATAAAATGTAGCTGCATTCTGGTTGATGATTATGATTTTTGTAAGGTAAAACTGGTACGCAGTCATTAATTTAACTTTCAGCCTACACCCTTTAAGTTGAATATTCAGAAGTTCTTCCGTCTTTGCATTTTGTTTTGTTTATTAAATGTGCACCGAATAACCAAATATCATCAAAAACGAATTGTAATCATGCTGTTACACGATGGGATTTAGCATTGCTAAGTTAACAGCTAAGCTAACCTTAGCATTGGGTTTAGTTCATAAAGTTTATGGCCGTTCATTGAAATGTAGTCATTATTTCTGGGCCATGTTGGTTCAATTTCTTACACAGTTTTTTCCTGTTATTTCCACATCAAATGAAACGAAGCTTGATAAATGCAATGACACAGACACTGCGTGTGCTTTGGTGAGGCTCTAAGTGACAGAAAACCACAGCCCAAAGCTGCTTCTGAAGACTTTGTGTGGGCTGCAACTGTGTCTGAATACACACAGAAACCACAGAGAATGGCTCCAGATTTGAGTAGCGATGTTCCACAGTCACGTGAAACAGCTCGTATTTCCGAATCATGTATCAGATAGCTCTGTTCCATGCCATTTTATGTAATATATAGAATATAGTACAGAATATAATACAGTATAGAATATATGACCAATATGATCGGAAGCACAGGTCAGGAGTGATAGGAGAGCAATAAGAGATCACGTAGATGTTTTGTCAACATTGTATTTTATATACAGAAATTTTGCTCATGCGTCTATGGCAAGGGAAACATGCTTTCCACCACAATCACCAGTTTTATTTGTTCATTTACGTGTCGTATTAAGATTTTCAAGGTGTTTTTATTTACAAAACTGTTGCCCTTCTTTGGACAGTGGGAGAAATTCATGTCACATTGATCTAAACTTTTGCATGTCACACTATTAATGGCAGGAACATCCACCTCTTGCAAATTCTTAACAGCATGTTGCAAAACTCCACATGCAACATTCATTGTTGATTTCCAAGAAGGCCACACACACACTTTCCCCCATTCATGATTTCCTCTGAAGAAATAAAAGCAAAAGAACTTATGATGTATCACAGCTGCAGCAATTGTTTGAATATTACTTGATGAAGTGGGTGTATTTAATAGGTGAAGGAAATAGATTCAGAATGAAGGGTCTATTCTGTGGATCTCAGGTCTGCTTGTGGGCCCCCTTGACCGCTCTACGAATGATGTTAACACCTCCGTCCATAAAACCCTGTGTGATCCTGTAAGAGACCAGGATTCTGGCCACACCCTGGCCCTGATAAGCCCAACTCCACCAACAACTGAGTTTAACCTCAAGGAGCCAAGCTGGAGAGATGTCCAGGAGGCTGTGAAAGCCTCTGCCCCTGGGCCCAGTTGGGTGCCATCCAATGTGTACAAGCGCTGCCCGAGGCTCTTCTAGCAACTGTAAAAGTTCCTGAAAGTGATATGGTGGCGAGTAGTCGCCACACATTGAAGATGGGCTGAGGGCGTGTGGATTCCGTGGAGGAAATCTCGAAAGACGACTTGTTCAAAATTGTTACTCGATATGAAGACAAACTTTAAAGTTGTACAACAACTCCACTTCCTGTCACTTCACAATAAAAGTGCCCACTTCCTGCCAACGCAGGATAACGTGTATACTTATACTCAGGCTGTTATTTTGGTTACCTAAAAATATTATAACTAGTCCAAAAACATTAGTGCCTGTAACTTAACAACAATCATGTCAATGTTCAACACGGAAGGCAAGATATTTTTCAGCATCACGTCCTGGCAGCTGTCAAAGTTCCCCTCAAAGAACAATTACATCGACACGTCGGTACAGTAAGGTCAGGTATCTGAAACACCAGGCTGCCAGGAGCATAGAAGGGCTGTCACATAGTTCCTGGGGAGACAAAGAAGGGCAAGGGGAACCTGGTGGTCCTGTCGCTGGATTTTGCCAACACCTATGAGTCTGTACCCCACAAGCTGGTTGAAGAATCTCTCCATTGACACCATGTTCCCAGCACGATCAACAACGTCATTCTGCACTACTAGAACAACGTCTAGAAGAGAGTTACGTCTTGGTCTTTAAGATCAGAGTGGCATAGACTCAAAAAGGGAATTGTAACCTGCTGCATCATTTCAGTCATCCTTTTCGCCTTTGCCATCAGTATAGTGGTCAAGTCAACGGAGAGGGAGTGCTGAGGCTTCTTGACAACGTCCATCAGAGCCTGCATGGACAACCTGACTGTTAAGACATTGTCAGTTCATGGGAGCAGGTGGATCTTACAAGGACTTGAGAAGCTCATCTCAATGGCACGAATGAGTTTTAAACCACAAAAGTCAAGGTTCCTTCTGTTGAAAAAAGTGAAGACCTTGAAGCTTGGCTGAGCAAGGTTAACAATTCTGGACTGCCTGGTGGTTTCAAGGCTTGGATGTATCAGCACGACCTTCTTCCCAGGGTTTTGTGGCCCCCACTGCTGTATGATATCCCAATGACAACTGTGGAAGCTATGGAGAAGGAGATCAGCAGATATCTGCAAAGGGAGCTTGGTTAGCCAAAGAACTTAGACAATGCTGCTTTGTACAGTTCAACCAACACCCTTCAGCTCCCCCTTCAGTGGCCTCTCAGTAGACGTAATGGTGATACAGACAAGAGAGGCCATGCATCACAGGGATTCCACAGACCCTAAAGTAGCAGCAGCTGGCATTTACGTCTGCACAGGCAGAAAGTGGAGTGCAGCCAGAGGGGCTACAGCTATTGGAGGCATGACTAAGGCTCAGGGTCTTTGTTGGGACAATGGCAACAGGGGGATCAGGCCTGAGCTACCTACCAACTGCCAGCTTGGCAGGTAAAAGGTAAAGGAGTGACAACATCTTCTCCAGGAAGAAGTGTGTGCAGGTTTTGTAGAAGTCTGAAGCATGTCCAAAGCCCCAGGCTGGCAACTCAGAGTCGAAATTGGACAACTTAAGTTTTGGATCACATCATTAGCACAAGACTACACCCACACCTGATCATCTTCTCAGACTCCAACAAGCAGGTGATCATGTGGGAAAGATTGGTCACCTGAGTGAATGGGTCTGATGTTGAAAGACCTATAGCCCCTGATGACTCCAGGAACAGCACTGATGATATATCCCAGTGGATCCCACAGATGTATTTTAAACCTTGAAGGTGTAATGAGTAAAACAGTTGAATGTTGAGATTCACTCCAAGATTGCAAAAAGTGATAACCTCACCCTACCCACTCAAAACATTTGATGACCTGGGAATGAGACACAGTATCGTGCAAAGTGCTCTTCTTCGCACCATATTACTCAATCTAATCAAGATTAGACTGACTCGAACCGAACATGTCAGGGACAGCACAGTCACTGCAGAGGACCAGAGTCAGAACTGAGGTTCTAAAAGCTTCTCTGCTTATTGACCATAAGAGGGAGCCACTCTGGCATTTTAAGTCTAATCGTATAAACAATGCCCAACAACCCCTCAGCAAATATACTAGTTAGTTTCAGACAATGTTTCATGGGTTAGAATTTATTTAATTTTTTTCTGTTTTTAAAAAAAAAAACAAAAAAACTTGGTGTGCTGTAGGTGGCCAGTCTACAAAGACTCCACAAAATTCAGTTCAAGAAAATGTTACTTTGGTCTCAAACTTATTTAAAGACCCAACAGGACAGTATCAGAGTATGTGGCTGAAAAACAGAATGAATAATAGCAAAGCCATTAGATAAGTGAAGCTTTTATAATAATGATTAGATTTATGTGAAATTTCTTCCAATAGATAGTTGCTACACTTGTGGTGCCTCACCGCATCCAAATTTGTGTACTGTCAAATATAAAATGACTTACAGTGTAAATTCGAATCTGAGCTCCTGCTGACAGTACTTCACAGTGCCCAGCAGAGGGTGCACGAGTTAAAATAACACTTTTTAAATTGTTCTACTTTTGACCACCAGAGGGTGCCGCTTCTCCCCCAGAACAAATCTGGTGGAACATCTGTGTGCATCACGTCCCAGCCGGCTGTGTGAGTAGGGTGGGCATCCGTCTGGATATCGGGCAAATAGTCCAGAATTGAGATGAGATCTAAGGAAGGACACTCATTTTGTCCTCCTTTTCTCAGATAAAACGTACGTGAACATTTCTTAAAGCTCTAACAATTTACTGTCTGCAAGCAGTGTCTAATAAATATCTGCTCTTTCACTGGTTAAAAAAATAAACAAAGATGGCATGTGCTGAGGTGTGTCATGTCACGTTCGTTGTCACAAAAGCCAAAGCTCTGTGCGAGAACGGCACGGCCATTTGCTGGTTGAGACCCTGCGCGTGGTAAACTAGCTTGGCGTTTCTGAGAGGAAGTGATGCCAGGGTTACAGAGGATGGTTAGTTGCATGCAAGACCCCGAGTCTGCATGAAGCTGACTATGTTCGACTCAGTGACCTGACTGAAGTCAGAACAATACAGTTCAACTATGAAAAATCAAATAGTTTCAATAGTTAGAATCAATTCTGGGCTTAGCTGAGCTCTGCTATACTGGGCCAAGGTCAACAGTACCAGTCCATGGAGAGGTAGGGGATATGCTCGCTTGTCTGGAGGGATTATGGGAGGAAGTTTGAGTCCTTCCTGTGCAGTCTTATGCAGGATGGAGGAAACCGGCCCCTCCTTGATCCTTACAAAGTTATCAGTGGTGTACTTAGTTTCAGACACTCCTGCTACTGACAGGTTAGCCTGCAGGTTCTGCTGAAGCTCCTCCGTATCTGATGACCTGGGACACCCATAGCGTCTGTATTTGTCCACCTAAGAATAAATCTAGACATTTAAGGTTTTTGTGTGTGTCACTTATGTCATGACATCTGACAGTGGCTCATGGGAAGTGCTGATTGCAGAATGTTAACGTTGGTGTATTTGCGTAATATCACATACGGTGGAGCGCAATGGGTCTTGTGGAATGACTTCAATAAAACACATCCAAGGGCAGCTGCATCAGTAAAGAGTATAGCACTTTTACACCACTTCAGCCTTACATTTAAGGCCTCTGCTCACTCATGTTTCCTCCCTGTACTGGATGGAAATCAATCCTGTTTATTTATTACCCACTTGTACAATGCCAGCATATGGCAGTGGTTCTAATGGTGCTAAGAATCGCATGTAATCTAATTTACCATTTGGAGCCAAACTCCCATAACTCTTGCATTAAGATATGAGCATTAATGTTCGTACAATAATGTAACTATTGCTTTTAATCAGTTAAAACATTGTATTAGTACATGCAGTAGAGCACATAGTTACACTCATTAAATTGTTACCTTGCTTTGAATGTATTAATATGTAATAGCAGGATATGAAATGTAACATACATATATTTTGACTTTTGTCATCATATTTGTGGCGTTAAAATTACAGTGTCTCCAGCATTATATCTGAGTCTATTCAGTGTTTGTCTGGTCAGAAAATATATAATCAGATGTTCCGATGTTCAGATGTAACTTTCTGTGAATGGTAGACCTAATGTATGTTTCTACAGCGACTATCATGGTGAGGACTGAACTGACAGATGTGAGATTATATTTTCTCCAGCCAAATTTAAAACTTGTTGCAAAATAATATGGTAGCAGGACGAACACTCCACTCGAAATGAGAGGGAATATTTCAAGCTGCAACAAACTTAGCTGCCCTGACTGAGTCACAGCCGCAAAGTGAAATCAAAAAGAATGTCCAGAAATCAAATGTTTCAGTTGTTACGAAATACAGTTCGGTTAAAGTGAGTTTCAAGATGCAATTTAAACTTAGTGGCAGTATGATACAAATGTGCAGAATTTTTACATTTGACGTTTCTGTTTCTTGATAATCTCTTTGATCCAGTCAAGATATTTCATTACGTTTGTGTAGACGTTGGGTTTATTCGGGTAGTCACAGTTCCCAGTTGTTGAGTTCAGTGCCAAGTTGAACAACACAACACCTACAGCCATTCCTCTGCACACCAGAGGACCACCAGAATCACCCTGTGACGAGGAACGCACAGAAAACCTTTTATTTATAGATCTCAATCCACGCAAAATAGGTAACATTATTGACATCATTATATTTTCTATTGATGGAGAGAAAACACACCTGACAGAATCCTCCTTTTGTGCCGTATCCACCAGCACAGATGACAGTGTCGGGGAGATTAATTTTGACCTGATTCCATTCTTCCTTACACACGTTCAAGCTAACGACGGGCACCTTCACCACTTGCAGCACATTAACAGTGTTGCCGCCGGTCTTTGTTAAACCCCATCCAGCCACGTGGCAGTTTTCCTTGCTGCTCAGTTTGACCCCAGCTTTTGGGAGTTTGATCGGTTTTACTCTCCTCCCCAGTTGAGTTTTCTTAGACAGCTTGAGATGTACAAAATCAGAGAGTGAAAATTAAAAGGTAACCAACAGTTAAGGATCTTTGTGGGAGGGGACATTTAAACTGAAATAAACAGAACAAAAAAAAAATTATTACATAATTTCAGCTGAGAGCAACATTCACTTGAAAAACATTTGAAACTTACTTTGAGCAGCATGATGTCATTGCCAGATTGCACACCATCATAAAACGGATTCTTGAATTTCTCTACCGCGTATCTCATTGTGCCATTATTGATCTTCTTCAGATTGTGCGTGCCAAGAACGACACTTGTAGGTTTTCTGATGAACATTGAGAAGGTCACTAGTTGTAGCTGTGTAAAATGAGTACAAGTTGTGGAAGGACAGTCTCTCACCTGAGTTCGCAATGAGCAGCAGTGACCACGAAGTCTTCGTTGATGAGGAATCCTCCACAGATATGACGACCGCTGCTGTCCTGTACGGAGGCCATATACAGCATTGAATTGGCAGGGACCTTTTTACCATTTATGATTTTGCTTCCAAGTGCTGAAGTGAAGAAGAGAAAATAATGATGAGTTAATGTTGCATTTGTTGACCTTGAGAATTTTTTAGACATTTTTTAGGTCTTACCATTAGGTTCGATACATGTCAGAAGGTGAAAAAGCAGAATCCTGAGCAGAACGTCCATCATGACAGCACCGAACTCAGCCTGTCGCCTTTGATGCATCAACTCGATGCTTTTATACTGCAGCTTGCCCAGTCAGAGACGCTGTGTTGTTTTTTATCTGTCCACCACATCCTCTGTGAGTGGGTGCAACCGTTAACCGTCTTAAAGTGATGAATCCAAAATTTGAATACAGTGTTTAGATATACAAGAACCTCTTTGATCCAAAAGAGCAACTTTGACCCTGATGTCCATAAGTAAACTGTATGTCCTTAATGATGGTATGGTATGGTGTGTCAGCTGCATCTGAGGGCAGTTGTAGTTCCTGATGTGAGACATAATACCAACATTACATTATATGATAGGACTTTAACAATCCAACATACTGTTGATTGAAATTCTGTTGGTGTTCTTTCTGTTTGATTAAAAATCAGGTTGGATTTGCTCAGTTTTTATTCATTAATCTGTTTTTGTTTGCATATCTTTTACATTGTAAGAATTCATATGTATAAAAACCACATCATGTTAACCATTTACATCATTTGTAACCTATGACTTTTGATGTCTGTTATTTGTTCTTGTGAGTCTTCATTTGTGACTGTTTGTGAATATTACTTAGCCATATTTAGTCAAATTTCTTTTGATGAATTTTTAATAGATAAAGTACACAATTATCTCTTCTAACAGGTTATGTACCCCAGTCTTTTAAACTAGCTGTTATCAAACAGCTCCTAAAAAACTACTCTGGAACCAGAAGTTCTTGCCAACTACAGACCAATATCCAATGTCTCCCCTCTCAAATATTCTACAGTAAGCAACAGCTAAAAAGTTCTGTGACTTTCTTCAGGATAATAGTCTATTTGACGATTTCCAGTAAGGTTTCGAAGTGCATCACAGCACAGAAACGGCATTTGTCAAAGTTAGAAATGAGCTCCTCAATGCATCTGATTTGGGGCTTATTTCTGTACTTGTCTTGTTAGATCTTAGTGCAGCTTTTGACACCGCTGACAATCATGTCCTGCTACAGAGGCTGGAACACCAAATTGCCATTAATGGATCTGCATTAAGTTGGTTTGAGTCCTACTTATCTGATGAATCATCTGGATATGATACATTTCGTCCCACAAGGTTCTGTGCTTGAACCATTACTATTCACACACTAATATAACAAAAAGTCGATACACATTTATACTTTTTAATGAAGCTTGATGAAACCCATCAGATAGCTAAACTTCTGGCATGTCTAAAGGACATAAAAAAAACTGGATGTCTCATAACTTTTTACTGATAGACTAGGCAAGTAATTTAGCAGATCTAAACACCTTAGAAACTGTTTATCCAACAACATAGTTAATCTGGATAGCATTACCTTGACCTCTAGCCTGGGTGTTATCTTTGACCAGGATGTACGTAATACATATTACAAGGATGGCCTTCCTTCACATCCATAATATAGCAGAAATCTGGCAAATCCTGTCCCAACAAGATACAGAAAAATTAGCCTGCGCATTTGTTACTTCCAGGCTGGATTACTGCAATTCTTTATTTTCAGGCTGCCTTTAATAAACCCCTAAAAACTCTTCAGCTGTTCCAGAATGCAGTAGCCTACACAGTAGCGCGTTTACTGTCAAGAACCAGCATCACTGACCGTATTCTACCCCATACTGGCTTCTCTGCACTGTTTTTTCTAGTTAAATCCAGAGATGAATTTAAAATCATACATCCGGATAGTCACAGTTTCCTGTTGATGTGTCCAGTGCCAAGTTGAATGACATAACACCTACAGCCATCCCTCTGCACACCAGAGGACCACCAGAATCCACGTAAAATAGGTAGCATTATTGACATTATCGTATTTTCTCTTACCTGACAGAAAACACAACTGACAGAATCTTCCGTCTGTGCTGTGTCCACCAGCAAAGATAACATTTTTTGGACGATTAACTTGTACCTGATGCCATATTGTCTTACGTGTTAATGACAGACACATCCACCGTTAGCAGCACATCAACAGTGCAACCTCTAATTCTTGTTAAACCGCATCCAGAAAACATTTTGCTTTGTCTTGCAGTTGGAGCCCAGCTTTTGGGAGTTTATTCAGTTGTACCCAGTTGCCCAGTCGAGCTTTTTTTTAGACAGCTTGAGACACACAAAATCACAAATTGTAATTTCGCATCATGTAAAAGCAAGATTGGATTGTCATTCTGTCATTAGCAGTGGGTCCACAAATGTAGTCCTGTCTACCTGCTGATATGTCTCCATGCGTTTTGTTTTTCTGGAGAGATTGTGAATGTTTTCATGTTGTCTAACAGCTCTGTCTACTTCCCCTGCCCCTGCCGGTGGCAATCCAGGTAAAAGTTGACTTTTTTGCAATTGTAAAATATAGTCACTTTATGTGTTTAATACTATGCCTACTACTGCCTACTATAGGCACTCAGGGCTTTGGTGCTTCAGTACAGAATGAATTCACTGCACCACATCAGCAGCCCCAACAACTCTGATTTTCTGGCAGGCTTTATGCATCGCAGCATATTGTTGCCTCTCACAGGTCAGACTTTATAACGCTTCGATGACACAAGTAAAGGAGAATTGTTCCTGCTGCATCTAAATCCAGAACTGCTTTCACAATAGCCCCAACAACTCATAGTTGTTACAATAATGTGTCCCCCTTAAACATATGAAATACTGGAACTAATGAGCCAAATCATGAGGCCTGGAGGCCACCTAATTTCAATCCATTTTTCTCTTTTTATACTCCATTCACTTTCATTCTCTTACTCTACCTCTTCTGTAATGATCTATTTTTATGTGCTTTATGTTACTTACGCCCTTCGCAATGCTCCATGTTGTGTCGTTTCAGCACTATTTTTTGTGTCTTTATTTGTTTTGTCTTGTTCATTTTGTAAATGTAGTTTGAAATGTGCAAAGCTGTTTATTATTTCTGGGCCATGTTGGTTCCATTTTTCATACTGTTTTGCATGCCATATCCACATCAAATGGAGGGAAGCTTTTATCAACGTGACACAAAAACTAAAGCTGTACGTGTAAACTGTATGTACGATGAAACCATTACTGATTCCTCTCAGAGACCAAAGATAATGGTTGCAAATTTGAGCACTGATGTTACCGCAGTCACACAAAACTGCAATTCATCATTCAGAATCATGTAACAGATAGCTCTGTTTAATGTCAGTTAATGTAGTAATGGTATAGAATTTAATGTTATTAATTATTCAAGAGCATAAAAAGTCACTTTTTTGATAAAACTAAATACAGATATTTGTAAATCCTTTTCAACCCACATTCAGGTGAATTCAGCACAAAGACATTCAATGTTTAAAATGATTAACTTTATTGTTTTCTTGGGAAATATCTGAGAGGTTCAGTCATTCACAAGCAATAATGGACCAGGTTCTCCACTCTGTGGAAGACTGCGTGGTCAAATAATCCAACATTTCATGAACAACATTTCTCAATATGCAATTGTAAGCAATTTGGAGATTTCACCATCTGCAGTCCATAATATCAGTAAAAGATCCCGAGAATCTGGACAAATCTCCGCACGTAAGGGGCAAGGCGGAAAACCAACACTGAATGCCGATGACCTTTGACCCCTCAGGCGGCACTGAATTGAAAACCAGCATCATTCTGAAATGGATACCACAACGTGGGCATGGCAACACTTCGGAAAACCATCGACAACACACGACATGCAAGCATCTACAAATGTACATTAAAACAACATCCAGAAGCTCCGCCCCCTTCTCTGGGCCTGAGCTCATCAGAGATGGACTGACTTAAAGTGGAAAAGTGTGCTGTGGACACCAATCAGCGGACTGTAGTGGGTGTAGCCCCCCTCTTTATGATACTGTATAGCTCTGGTTGGTACCCTAAGCGAAGGCTAAGAAAACTGGCAAGGCGCAGTTTGCTTTTTAAAGGTACCATTCACAGCTTTTGACAATGGAAACTCAAAAAATGTATAGTGTACCGAACTGACCTGAGCCGTACTGCTTGGTGGAAACGGAGCTTTAGGGCCCATGCCTTCATGGGTAACATCTGTGAAGGTACCGTTAGTGCCGAGGGGTACATATACACATATGTCCTTGCGTATTTTAGCGAGACAATGAAGCCATATTGTGTAGAGTTACAACACCAAGGCTTCTCAGTAAAAGAATGCAGGTACTAAACTGGCCTGCGTGCAGTCCTCACTTGCTTCCCGTGGAAAATGTACAGCCCATTATGATGGGCAAATTATAGCAACCGAAACCCCGGATATTTGGGCAACTTAACATGTACATCAAACAAGAATGGGAAAGATTTCACCTTTAAATACTTCACCAGCTAGTGTGTTCAGTTCCCAGACACCTGCTGAGTGTTATTAGAAGAAAAGCTGATCAGTTTGAACATGAAATATCTTGTTTTGTGCTAATTCAATTGAATATAGGTTGAGAAGGATGCACAAATCACTGCAATCACATGTTTAATTTATTAATTTAGCAGTAGAATCAAGATGTTCTTTGGACAGGGAGAGAAATTCATGTCATGTTGACCCAAACTTAAGCATGTCACGCTTTTAGTTGTAGGAACATCCACCTCTTACAGATCTTTGTCAGCACATTGCGAAACTCTGATTGTGATCTTTGTTATTGATCTCTTCCAAGACCGTATACAGCACTGACATCTGCTCCGTCATTTTACGGTTTTTCATATCTACGGATTTACATTTCCTCCGAAACACTTCCGACTGTATGCACTGCATGCATCATGGCTGCAGCACTTTGCAAACCACAAGACCCTGTGATCATTAATCTATCTTTAGCTACAACTTTTTCTTTCACTATACCATTCTCCTTTAGTTTTTTCAACTGTTTTTCTATTAATCTGAAAGTTGACATGTTTTAGATCCTCAGTATATGATAAATTACTCTTTGGACTTCATCCCACTGTTTGGACACAACTTGGTGAAGAGAGATTTTTATCATTACGGGGCCAAGGTAAGACTGAAGATGATAACAAAAGAGTCAAGTGACACATTTGTGGCCCAGGAAAGACATAGGGCCCATTAGAATCAACCAAGCCAGCAAAGGCAGCACTGAAACAGAGCAATATGTTGGGACATGTACAGCATGAAAAGAATGGTTAAAGGCAAATAAACCTGGCAGCACAACCAGGTGCTAAGCTGTCTTAGGTATATCACAACCTTAAAAACTGAGAAACAGTGCATCCACACCTACAACCCAGTCACACACACGCAGACACACATTCATACTCACATTTATAAACAATGTCAATGTCAATAAAAAGGGGCAATGTGGATATAATGCAATTTTAAGGGAACTGCCAGGCAGGAGGTAGACAAGAGATTTATGGATGTTGTGATACAGGACATGCAGATAGTTGGTGTGAGAGAAGAAAAAAAATATGTCAAGAACAGACTCAAACCCAAAATTCTTAAAGCCATAAGCTCTTGACCATAAGAGGGCGCCACTCAAGTATTTTAAGTCAAACGGAGCCATTTTGTGTTTAAAACCTCCATACCATAAGCCGCACTGGCCGTTCCTCCATAAATGCAGTGGTTGATTTAAGAAATTGTTTTATGGTTTCTAATGTTTTTGTATCAACAACATTTTAAAAGCTTATCTAGTTATATATCTGACCACAATTTGTCTACTGGAGGTAGCCAGTCCGAGCTTTTGAAACTTACTTTGAGCAGCATGATGTCATTGCCAGATTCCACATTCACATAAGATGGATGCTCGCATGTCTCCAACGAGTATCTGTTTGTGCCGTTATCGATCTTCTTCAGATTGTGGGTGCCAAGAACGACACTTGTAGGTTTTCTGATGAACACTGAGAAGGTCACTAGTTGTAGCTGTGTAAAATGAGTACAAGTTGTGGAAGGACAGTTTCTCACTTGCGTTTGCAGTGAGCAGCGGTGACCACCAAGTCTTCGGTTGATGAGGAATCCTCCACAGATATGACGACCGCTGCTGTCCTGTACGGAGGCCATATACAGCATTGAATTGGCAGGGACCTTTTTACCATTTATGATTTCGCTTCCAAGTGCTGTGAAAAAGAGAATATAAGGATTAGTCAATGTAGTATTTGTAGACTTGAGACCTATAACCAGATTTTTTAGGTCTTACCATTAGGTTCGATACATGTCAGAAGGTGAAAAAGCAGAATCCTGAGCAGAACGTCCATCATGACAGCACCAAACTCAGCCTGTTTGTTGCCTTTAAGGCATCAACTCGATGCTTTTATACTGCAGCTTGCCCAGTCAGAGCCGCTGTGTTGTTTTGTTTTTTTTTCTGTTCTGATTGGGTGCAACCTTTAACTGTCTTAAAGTGATGAATCTAAAAGTTTAGATACAGTAGTTAGATATATGAGAACCTCTTCGATCCAAGAAAGCCACGTTGACCCGCATGTCCATAAATAAACTGTATGTCCACAGTGATGTCAGCTGCATCGACCATTAGAGTTTCATGCACATGTCAGACTCCATAATGTCTTTAAGTTAAATGTCATGGCGTGTACGAACTGAGCACAAGCTGCTGTAGGCCAACGGTATGAGGTATGAATACAAACAAATGAAGGAATTTACATTGACATTGTTTAGAAGAAAATGCAAGTTTTAGTGTGACTGCAGGTTAATGGAGTGAAAGAAAAAACTGGCCATGCTATATTGGCCTGAAAATGTCTCCGGTCTCTGGGGTTTTGGGCTGGGACGAGAAAGGTGATAAGAGTTAATCTGCTGGTTCAACAGAGTTTGTTCGGTTTGATTTTAAATCTCTCAGCTCACTATTTGGGGAAATATTGCTTAACTAAAATTTCATTTATTCATGTATTTATTATCTATTTTTAGACTTGAGCCCCAGACCAAGAGTGAATTTCTCTCTATGACTTTTTCATACAATGATAATAAAAATTCTAATCAAATGTGTTGGTCTCATCACCAAAATCTATAATCTGATGATCTGTTCCCAGAACGGACCAGATATAACTTTCTGTGAATGGTAGACCTAATCTACGTTTCTATAGCAACTATATTGCTGAGGACTGAACTGAGAGATATGAGATACTTTTCTCTGGTTAAATTTAAAACTTGTTGCAAAATAATATTGTAGCAGATGTTATAGCAGATTGTAGCAGAAAATTACACATGAAATGATCAGGGATATAACAAACTCAGCCGCTGCTGACTTAGTCATAACTGCAAAGTGAAATCAAAAAGAATCCTAAACATAAACTCAGCAACACCTCCAGAATAATAACAAACCGAAATCCCGAAAAGTTGGGACGTTGTATAAAATGAGAATAAAAACAAAATACAATGACGGTTGTTGCTTGCGTGACATTCCAAAAAAGTTTACCTCTGTGTTGCATCACCAACATACAGTGAGTGTCTGGGAACTTCGACAACACGAGTTGTCGAAGTGTTGAAAGTGGAATTCTGTTCCATTCTTGCTCAATGTGCATCTTAAATTGCACAACAGCGACGGGTTTTTTTCTGTTGTTGTCTTTTGTGCTTCATAATGCGCAGTAGATTTTCAACGGGAGACAGATGTGGACTTCACACAGGCCACTTTATTACCTGCCCTCGTTTACTGTGCTGTTGTAACTCTGCAGAATGTGGCTTCATTGACTTGCTGAAATAAGCAGGGATGCCTCTGAAAATGTTGTCATCTGGATTGAAGCATATGTTGCTCCAAGACCTGTTGATGCTGCACCTCTCAGCAGCACCCATGATGCCATTGGCACTAATATCAACTTTGCATTGAAAACGTTCTGGGTGGTCTTTTCCTCTTTAGCCCAGAGGACTCGACAGCCATTATTTCTAGAAACAATTCAAAATGTGGACTCGTCAGGCCACAGCACACTTTTCCACTTTAGGTTAGTCCATTTCACAGGAGCTCGGGCCCAGAGAATTGGGCGGAGCTTCTGCACGTTGATGATATGGCTTTGGCTTTGCTTACATTACATACATAGAGCGAGGTCATGTGTTAACTGGCAATGGCTTACCAAAGTGTTCCCGAGCCCACCTGTTTTTGGTGCATTTCACCACTTTCCCAGTCTTTTCTTGCCCCTGTCCTAACGTTTTTGGAACGTGTTGCGGGCATCAGATTCTAGAATTTGTGTACATTTCCCAAAACACAATAAAGTTAATCAGTATTAACATTAAATATCTTGTCTTTGTGCTGAATTCAGTTGAATGTAGGTTTGAAAGGACTTGCAAATCACTGTACTTAGTTTTAATTTAAATTTTGCACATCAGTCAGTGGCCTCAGAATTTAATCTCTGCTCTTTGCAGATGATGAGGTCCTGTTGGCCAAGGCCAACAGTGACAGCTTGGATGATCTGCAGCTGAGGATCAGCACCTCTAAATCTGAGGCCATGGTTCTCAGACAGAAAAGTTTGGATTTTCCAATCCAGGTCGGGCAAGTGTTCCTATCCTAAGGTCAAGTATCTCTGGGTCTTGTTCACGAGTGAGGGGAGTGAGGGGAGTGACGGACAGATTGAAGCAAAAGTGATGCGGATGCAAAACAGGTCCGTTGTGGTAATGAGAGAGAGAAGCCAGAAGGTTGATCTCTCAATTTACCAGACAATCTGCGTTCCAACCCTCAACCATGGCCTCACCAGCTCTGGCTATTGACCGAAAGAACAAAATAGCGAATGCAAACATCCCAAATGAGTTTCCTCCAAGTGCTGGCAGGGCTCAGCCTTGGAGACAGGGTGAGGAGCTCAGAGTAGAACTGCTGCTCCTCTGCTTCGAGAGGAGCCAGCAGAGGTGGTCCGGGCTTCTGGTTAGGGTGCCCGTCTCACTCCATCTGCTTTTGGATCAAGGACTTCCAGGTGCATTGCTCAGAGAGATTGAGAGAAGGCCCCTCCCTGGCTCCCCCCGAGGCTTCCCTGGGGAGGTGTTTAAATCAGATCAATGTCAACACCATCCTCCCTCACAAACTGCTGTCCAAACAATCAGACCTTAGCCCGTCTCACTCCATCTGCTTTTGGATCAAGGACTTCCAGTTGCATTGAGAGATTGAGAGAAGGCCCCTCCCTGGCTCCCCCCGAGGCTGTGTGCTGAGCCCCCCTGACGACACCTCGATGGTGAGACTCACCTTCGGGGGGGTATCAGCTGTCAGTGAGGTGCACAGAAACATAACCAAGACTAAGGAGCTTATCAGAGACTACAAGAGGAAGTACACGGACATAAAGCCCCTTCTCATCAGCGGAGGCTGTGTGGAGAAACTTCAGGCCAATTTCTAAACGGTAGAGAGTAGTTCTTAATCAATTACAATAATTTTTAGAAATTTTTAGTATTTGTGATACCCAAACTTTGTTGTTAATAATCTTCACTGTTGATGCAGGGAACCCTGCTGTTCTGGTGCTTTTACACGTGACTGCGGCCTTTGACACTGTAGACCACCACATTTTATAATCTCGTCTGAAACCATGTGTAGGCATCAAAGGAACTGCCTTTGAATCAAATAGACGTTTCTCTGTTCACCTCAGTGAATACTCTTCATCTTTAGCCCCACTTTCCTATGGAGTTCCCCAGGGCTCTATTTTGGGCCCCATTCTCTTTTCCCTCTATATGCTGCCCTTGGGGTCCATTTTTAAGAAACAGGGTATCTCATTCAATTGCTTTGCTGGCGACATTCAGATCTTCTTACCAACAAATGCAAACGCTAAGGACTCCAGTCAGCTGTCGCTAAACTGTTTAAATGATATTAAATCCTGGAGGGATTCAAACATCTTGAATCTAAATGAAAAGAAGACTGAAATCACTGTTTTTGGACGACCTGATCATATTGAAAACTCTGTTCAGTCACTTGGCCCATTAGCTTTGTTTGTTCGCTCCTCTTCAAAAAATCTTGGTGTGATCTTAGAGAGTTCCTTTAAACTGGATGACCAGATAAATTTAGTAGTAAAAAATATCTTTTTCCAATTTGCAGCCGTTGGCCAAGCTGAAACCCTACCTCTCCACCAAAGATTTTTATTTTTATCATGTCTCGATAGATTATTGCAGCTCTTTATAAATGGGTTTAGAACAGTTATCCCTTCATCCACCTGCTTCCTGGCAACTTGGGGATTGTTTCTAAAAATTCCTTGATTGATTTTACATCTTCAGAAATCTTCCACAAAAAAATAGATCATCCAATCAGTTGCTTCTGGAGGTACAAAAGCAGAGGTGATCGATACGTCGCAATAGCCGCCCCTAATCTATGGAATAACTTGCCCTTCCGTGTTCGAGCTGCCCAGACTCTTCAAAACTTTCAATCAAAATCATAAACTCACCTTTCTTCTGTGGCCTTTGATTCACTTTGAGCTAAACAACTAACTTTTTTTTGTTATCCCTTACTATTTTATTACCTTCATTTATTTTGTTTATTTTTCTATATCTGCCAATAGTTTTGCTTTGCCATGTTTTTGTTGAGCCCATACAGCACTTTGGTGAAACTTAAGTTGTTTTTAAGTGTGCTATATTTATATAAAGTTGACATTAATGTCTGAGACTGGATACTCCCTGTTTGAATTGCTGTCAGGTTCAGGATGATAAAAACACGGACAAACAGATTAAAAAACAGTTTTTATCCCTAAACCATAATAGCAGAGCAGAACACTGCAAGAGGTTGAATGCCATGTGCAGTATTAATTAAGTGATCGTACGTGACCTGAAAAATTTCCTGTGTATATGTACGTATGTGGTATGTGTTTACATCCCCTTAGAATTTTAGGCTGACTAATTTTTCATTTTATACGTCTTTGTTTTTTAGAGGCAATTTTGGAGAATTTTCTGATGTTTGCGCTGAAGGTTTGAACAATTTCATTGTACCTAGTACAATGACAATAGTTATCGATTCTATTCTATCCTATATATGAAATGTTTCATTTTCTAATTGGCTTCATACATATTTTATACATATGTGTACATATATGTCTTTACATCATATGCTTTTGATGATGAAACTGCAGAAAATAATACAAATCTTTCAGTTAACAGCAATGAAAATTCTCATTCTGGCCTGTGTTTGCTCACTGTACCCTATCTAACTCTTTGCATGTTATATCCACATCCAGTGAAGTGAGGTTTGATAAATGAAACTACGCAGACACAACACGTTTTTTGGTGTGGGTCCACACGACACAAACCGCAACCCAAAACTTCTTCTGTAAACTGTGGGTGGACTGAAACCATATCTGATTACACACAGATCATGGCTACAGATTTGAGTGCTGATGTGATCACAGTCACACAAAACTACAGCTCATGTTTCTGAATCATGTCACAGATAGCTCTGTTTGATGTCATTTTATGTAATAATGGTAAAGAATTTCATTTTCTTATTCTTAATTATTCAAGTGGCATAAAAAGTCACCTTTTTGAATGTGGATAGTTTAGGCTCTCTGCCAACATATTAAACCACCAAAGTGAATTGATGATAAGCACGGATTGGTGCTGTACCCAACATGTGAATATTGTCAAATATAAAATGAATTACAGTCTAATTGTAAGCCAAGCTCTTGCTGACAGTACTGCATAATGTCCAGCAGAGGGTGCTCGACTCGCAGCAGTTTTAATAATTGTTCTACTTTTGACCACCAGACGGTGCTGTTTCTCCACCAGAACAATTCTAATGGAACGTCAGAAATTGAGCTGTGTGATGGGTCCTTCTTACAGCGTCTACCTGCCTATATTGAAGTGGAAACAGTGACATCAGTCAAATTGAGCTGTGTGATGGGTCCTTCTTGCGTCTACCTGCCTATATTGAAGTGGAAACAGTGACATCAGTGGTATCTCGCAGTTGTTTTAGCAACGTTTTAATGACCGTCAATAATTCTTAATTCACTTTAGAGAACCACAACTGTTGTGGGTTTCTTACAGCGTCTACCTGCCTATATTGAAGTGGAAACAGTGACATCAGTGGTATCTCACAGTTGTTTTAGCAACGTTTTAATGACCGTCAATAATTCTTAATTCACTTTAGAGAACCACAACCCTAAAGGAACCCTAAGGAAATATGTACGCACACACACACACACACGACTAGACTAAATGTCACAATAAAATGGCTTCTACAGGCCAAGTTATGATTTTATATCCATCAGTTTCTGTGATCTTTGGCATTTATGAACAGAATGATGTGACTGAAAGTTGGTCTTATCCACAGTATGAGCAAGCTTTCACTGACTTAAACTCTTCCAGGATGTGTATATAATCCTCAACACTATAAACACCTAAATGTAGCTCAAACAATCAATAAGAAGCTTTTAACATACCCTTGAAAAAACCTGGCATGGTACACGAGAGGGTTAGAGCAGGACACGCTGGTTTCTTAGGGGAGCTCACAGTAAATACTTGACACTTTAGGCTATAGAAGTTGCATACACATTTCCTGTATTTTCTGGTTGCTTTCCAATATATATATATGGTCATTGCAACATACGCATATATACTGCATAGGTGTGACGTGAAAACATGCAGCTAAACTGCAATAATAATCCTGCGACTTCCAGACATCAGTACAAGATCTGGACAAAGCGAACCAGCGGTGTGTCTGAGGCTGCATAATGATTTGCTTGTGAAAGAGAAAGCCGGGATTGCTAATGTTGGAACCTCCATATGTCACTGTGGCACTTCCTTTCTTTGACATCTGAAATGAGGTTCAGCCTTTAGAGGTGAGGCCTAACTGACTTCTGGTGGCTCTAACGCCTTCACACACAGGGAAGACCTCCGAGGCACTGTGACACCATCATGTGTTCCCAAACCCTGGAATATGGTCACACTACATGTCAGTGGTTTAATTAGTCCCCTGACTTTGGCCTGCATTTGAACAACACTTCCATCCAGGATTTGGATGGAAGGTTGTTCCCTGACAGAAGATATAGCTTCCACAAGTTTTCCAGCAGGTGTCGGGTCCTCCTATGACACGACGACACATCTCGCCAAGAGTACGATACAGTGTTTTGGTCCAATATTTCATCCCTACTCGCAGGGAAAACACGGCAGATTTAGATGTTGTACATGAAATTCCTTTGCCCTTCAGGAAGGAAATTCTGTTGATCTCTGAACTTCAAACACGACCGTGTTGGAAAATGTGCAGTGACAAAACGCAGAGTCTGTCTGGTGAGTTGTAGACGCAAAACTTTGCATGAAGGCGCACTGACTTTGGCCTTTTCCTGTGGTTTCGAGCCAAAGACAACCCCACGATGCTCACTGCGATGCTGGCCAACGGGACTGAAGTACCTCAGCTGGTCAAACCATGTCGAGGATGTTGTGTAACCCTTGACTGCCACTGGCTCTTCACTCATCCCATACACGAATGTAATATTTGTACATATATCGAATATCTATAGAGATAGATAGAGATTACTTTATTAATGCCCGCAGGGAAATTAATTGTGAAATATATGCACAGTACATATGACGCAATACATATAGGTATAGAATATAAATTAAACATATTAGAAACTTGAACAGTCTCATATATCAACATATACAGTATGTCTATCTCATATAAATATATCATATTCATGTCTCTGTATGTATAATGCATATATTTTCACATATATGTAAAGTATATAAGTAGGTAACAGTACACTTTATACTCCCCTGATTTATTTTTTTATTTTTTTTTTTTGGGGGGGGGGGCTTTCTTGGTGGGAAGCAACAGTGCAACTATGTTGTTTAATTACATTATTACATTCAAATTTAAGAGTAAAATATATGTACACATATATAATTGTGTATGTATGTATGTTGTTTTAATGAACTTGCCTATATCAATTAAACAGTTATCATAAAACATACAGTCACAATATAAACGTCACATAAACATTCATCATATATGTATTAGGAATAAATGTACAGTATATGTACAATTTTTACTTTTCACATTGCATATATGTTATAAAATTATAGCTTCATATATCCAGAGAATTAATATACAAATCGCCCTATATGTAACATTTATGGCCAAATCATTCTCTGCATCAGGACATATATGTCATTGATTACATTTCTGTCAGGGTAAGACGATCGCCTGCGTAGAACCAACGTCTCCTCCGAGGTTGTCTGCCTTGTAACAGGCAATTTGTCTTCACCGCTGCTGTCAGGCACTCCCTGGAGGGGAACACGGGTCTCTGTGAATTAATAACTAAATGAATTCACCATGAAAGACAATGGCCTACAACTGATTTACACGTAAAAAAAGTTCATAACCTGTGTCATTAATTGACTCTTTGTGTATAAAATTGATGTGACTTCCCCATCTTTGAAGTCTAAGGTTAGACTCACAGTGAATTAAAACAGTACAGTTCAGACAGGCACCCAAAACAAGCGAACACTTGTTTTTTAGCATTTCATACCAAAGCCCAGAGTAAAGCATTGTGTGTCCCGTGTGGCCACTCTTTGAAGCGCACTGTCGATTGGACATTATACCTGTGTGTGAAAAGAATCTCCACACCTTATCCCACATAGATCTAATTTTTAAAATGAACTCATACATTTTTAACATAGTTTTTATGTCTTCCTGCATTCTGTGATTATGTAAAAACGCACCATCGCCCTGAATGTGTCAATCTGCTTTGCTTTCCGTTGAGACACAAACATGTGGAATACTGTAGGTATGCAGAGACACAGTCGCAATCAGCAGTGGTTCTGTTTCTGCGTAATTATCCTACAGAGCGTGAGGCAACCGTGCAAAACATTTCAACCCTGCTTTCTCTGATGTGCTGTATTGTCTTTTTTTTTTGCCACATCCAGCTAGTTTTTTTTCTTGTACTGAATACCACATGCACATGTACATTTCAGCCAAATAAGTGCAAACTGCCTGTATGGTAAGTGGCTCCAAATACAATTTAAGTAATTTAAAAGCCCTTGGTGCAGCTCTTCTTCATACAGCCCTACTCGCACACTGGAGGCCACAGTGACTCACTGCCGCCCCTTCAGGCACATGTGGTATTACACAAAAACAGAGCCGCAGCTGGTGAGTTAGCATCCTAGTTCCACTGACTGTCTCTCCAACGCGATCACAAACATCACAACAGTTGCTATTTCCTTTATGTTAATAAGGTTAATTCACTTATTGAGAAATTGAAACTGAATTTTACAAATTGCCCCTTTAAACTCAACATGTATTTATCATTACCATTGCTTATAGGGGGAAAAAAGGCTTGCACTTGTTATCCTTTCTTGTTTTTCACCTGATCCTCTCCTCGATTGATACGATCATCTCTCCGTCCACCTCTTCACCTTGTCTCCTGGTGTCTGGCACGACTGCAGGCATCCAGAGAATGCCTGACATGGGGCTGGTTTCGGCCGGTCGGCACCACATACCTGCGGTACAGCAGGACGGCGCTTTGGGGGAGATGCGGTGCATGTGCCACTCAGCGGCTCTGTCTAATGTCCAGTAAGTGGCCGCAGACATGAGCACTAATCCACTCAGAGATGAGACGGCCTCCGTCTGACGACCCCGCTGCAGCGTGCCAAGGCCGCCCGGGTACGCTCCCAGGTTCAGAAGGGTCACAATGGGAACAAAGTCTGGGCTTTAAAGGGGATCACTGCAACTTAAATGAAATTGTGTTTCCATTGCAGGCATTTGACTGTGATGAATCCATTCGTTCACGCTTTTCCTGTCTCTTATGAAATATTTTCTTTCAAAAGGAGACGCAGGACAGTGAAGTAGATGAAACAGGAGACATGTGAATATGAAAGAAAAAGACGCCCCCCCCCCCCCCATCGAGTGCACAAACTTTTAACTTCTTTAACCTTGATTATTCTTTTCCTTGACGAAAGCTCCACACTTGATTCATAATGGTGTCACAAGTACAGACATTCTTTTGGTGTGGACAGTTTTTTAGAGTTTGAACAAAGCTAAAGGTGTATTCAGACGGAAAAAGAAACAAGTTTAACCACCAGTCCGTGTTTACTCGCCCGAAATGGCCACCGTGATCTTAACTTTAAAGACGTTGGCGTGCCAATCAGATATGGACAGAACTAGCGTGTGACTGGGAGAGTGACCCTGGCTGTTTTTGTTGAGCTCTCATCTGTTTGTGTTTACAAGGCAGATTCATAAAGGTCGCGCCGCCCCGCTGAACTGCATCTTCTGATTGACCCCGTATGTAACTGTAAATTACTCCCACTTGAACGCATGAATCTAATTTCTCACCTCTGGTCACATTTATGTTACCACAACAAACCACTACAAACAAGCATTTTTGCACCAGTCATTACTCAAATAAGACGGAGGAGCAAAACCTGGCTCCGTATTCACATTAATTTAGTCATAAACGTACACACATGCACACTCATCCGTTGGTCACCCTTTAGTCCATCTATTCAGCATTATAACTTGGGCTGTTTTTGTAACAAAACAAGACCTAATCCTAAATTCAGGGAGCTGTGAATGTGCCTCAACAAATGGCAGACAAATGAGAAGGATTAGCGAGGGCCAGTGAAAGAGTGGAAGGTTTGCCATTGATCTACGGTGGTCCTGTTCTCTTTCAGGGCCACTCGGTTTGAAAACCCCACTGAGTAAGAGCATACAGGGCCACTCCAGAGCCCCCTAGGCCACCGAGAGACACACAACAGCCACAATTAGTCTCAGGAGCTGTAATGGCAATTCAATAAGAGCTTTAAAAAAGTGCCTTAGTCCGTCTCCTAACCCCTCCCGTCGCCCATTTTCGTCTACATACATAAGATTGGTATTATGAGTGGCGAGGGTCTCCTTTTTTTTCCCCCTTTTCCCACCCACCACAGTTCTTTTCAGTCACTGTGAGAGAAAATGACCACACAGGGTTTCAAAGGTTCCAGAGGCCGCGGGTTGTTGTCGCTGGAGCAGCATGACTTGTGCCCCTGTAGACTTTGGCTAAGGCCCCCAAAATGGGCTTCCATTATCACTTTTTCTTTTTTTTTTTTTTTTTTTTTTTTTTTTTCTTCTTGTCTCAGGTGCAAATTCATTTCAAAAGCTGTCAAAGTAACCTTCTCTAGAAACTCTTCACCCATTGGCTCAGGCAGAAAAAGGCGATATTTAGTGTACTTTATGGTGGCTTAAGTGTGCATACATTTCCATTCATTTCAGACGGCAAAGGTACCGTTGCAGCCTCGCAGGTGCCACCCGACAGAGTTCAACAGCAACAACATCGTGGCATGACTCACCCTCTCACCCGTCTCCTGATGAATCAAACGCAGCCCAGACACCTGTGACCCTGACATCAACACACCGCGGCCGAGGAGGAGCGCAGGATGTCTTCTGGACGTGGCTCCCTTTGGGACATTCCTCGTTGATCTTGCACATTGTTTAGGTTTTTTCCTTTTGCTTCGTGATCAAAGGCCAAAGCTTTTGATCGGGACTTCCAAAGGATCCCTTCTTGTTTTGCTGGCGAGCGCACTGACAGGACAGCGGTGGAGCAATGATAATTACAGCTCCCATTCGGTGTCCCTGGAGCAGGCACCGGCGGCCAGCCGCACGCTCAGGGCCAAGAAGAAAGGAGGGATTCTTGGATGGTTAAAAGAGGACAAGCGGAGAGGTAGAGGAGAAAAGATGGACGGCACAACTGGCAAAGGGGCGAGTCGAGGGTGAGAACAGGTGGAAAATGGGTCATTTGGTAACGATCGTACGTTGATCGCATGATCGTATTCAGAAAAGCTGAAACCTAAATCGTCTAGATTTGCATTTTTGCACGATCTTAAAGACTGCAACCATCTGAACATTCAACCTCCTGTACTCATCCTAAGGTTAAAAAACACAATGATTTTTTTTTTTACTCAACTTAATTTCCACTTAGTGCTTCATATTGAACATTAAAAGGAAAATGTTGACATTTTAAAAAGTTCACCTCTTAGCTCTCTGGCTGAGACGAAGGTTACGTAATAACGCATAAAGCTTCCACCAGCAGCCGGCTAACTTAGCTTAGCACAAAGAGTGTGAACGCTGAGTAACTGCAAGCTTGCAGTCCTGTAAAGAAACAAACAAGGAAATGATTTATTTAGGCAGGAGAGGGAAAGATCCTTTCATCAGTTTATTGCAATTCAATTTTTCTCAATAATTCTTTTGTACCGAAGCACAAATGATACGTGTATCGCAGAGCGTGGGCGGTCTTACACACATGTCCGTGTTAACCTGCCAGCCACCTTAGCTCCAAAGGCACCTGGACCCCAAACTTAGCACACTGTCACGTGGTAACTCACTGCCACCAGGCATTTCAGTGCGGTTGTGGCCACTATTTACAAGAAAATCATCAACTGTTACCTACCTATAGGTGAGGTGGTACAGTCAACCTTGTCGGAGTATGTAAGATTTAGCTGTGTGATCTCCGGCTTGTGATTGGTGCCTCTTGGTTCCTGTTGGTCCAGCTGGAGCCTGATTGGTGCAGTGCCAAAACCAAGCCACCAATCAGAGGGCCAATCAGGACTGAAGCATCTAAAACACCTTCCTGCGTTCTTCTCGGTCAGACTGGACCTCAGTCTTTATTCCGTTTCATTCTGGTGTTTGTAGTTCAGGGTAGGGGCTTGTTGTTAGTTGGTTTAATTTTAAATCGCTGATTCTGTTCTGCATTTCATTAGACGCATCAGGTTTTGTAGGTGCTGGTTGCTTGTATTTCTTTCTATGCTGACTAAGATAGGTTTTGTTTCAATTTGTTTAGTTATTTAGTTGCTTCTATTGTTTGTTTCTATTATCTATTGTTTAGTTGTCCTTGTTCTATTTGTTTAGTTATTAGTCATCTATTTATTTATCTTGTAGTTAATTCAGTCATCCTGTGTTTCTTTTTTAGTATGTTTTGTGCAGACAGACACAGGAGTAAGGATGAATTCTTCAAAAACAAAATGCCAAATCTGTGGTTTTTATTTTAACTAAGATGTTGTCTTCCTTCGAACGTTGTCTGTTTGGCATGTTGGCACGCTTTTCGACCAAGCGTGCTATTATGCCACAAACTTCATCACGGGAAAGGAAGAAACTGGCCCTGAAACTGAGTTCCAACTTAATTTTACAAAGAGGCCGACGATGCAGGAGCAGCTAAGCAAACTTAGCGGTCATACAAGCTTGAGGGTGATCGGACAGCAAAAAAAAATATTACTTTTAAAATTTGTCCCATATCAGACTCCAGCGTGAACTGTTCAAGGGCCTGAGCTGACCCGCGCGCACAAAAGAACCACAAGGTGTCGCACGCAGCAGGCTGAGTACGGAAGTGAACCAGAAGAAGTTGGTATTAAATGTGGAGGCCACGAGTGAGACCCACCTCCTCCGCATGCCTGTAATTGTGATGAATGTCTAATCTAAAGTGACGAAAGTGGCATCAAATTCTGATTCAGGTCACGTTCCGCTCCAGCTGGGGCAAAAATATCAGAACTGTATTCGAAAAGATCATTTGATTTGTGCCGTTCGCAGAGTCATGAACCAATCAGATCTGGGTCACGCGGGGGCCCTCTGTGTAAACCTGGTCTAACTCCGAGCAAAGGCGACATTAAGGGGAGGCTATTTTTCCTCAAATAGAGAACAAGTACAAGTGTACATTTCAATGTCCCTCAAGGGTGCACAGTTAAGGACAAAGACATTTGCATGGCAACCGTACAGCCGGACCCCCCATACGGATATGTGTGTGTTGCACCCAGCTCAGCTACAGAGTGACTTCACGCCACTCTGACCAGACATGTACCCCGTCACAGTAATCTCACATTATGACAGGCTGAAAGGTCGGCCTTTATTCACCCCAAACAGCCACCATTCATCCCGACTCTCCTTTCTGTTCCCTGAAAGGCCGAGCGGCCTCCAGGGCCGCTGGAGGGCTCATCTGCGTGTAAATGACCCCGATGCTGGATTTCGTAGTTCATAACGCCAAGCTTTCATCGGACGCGGGGAGGTCCTCCGCATCAACGCCTCTCCTGCTGGGAGTTTCGTCGTGATTATGGCTCGGAGGGGGGCCTCTGTCGGAGAGCACTGATGGAGATGTTACCAACACTTAACAATCAGAGTCACACGCAGGACGAGATCAAAATGCTGTTTGTGCACTCTTTGATTTAGAAACAAGGGAGAGCTTGCTAGCAGAAGGGAGTGAGCCATGACTCGGGATTTGTCCACATTTTTTATTGAAGTTCACCAAACTCAGCATCGACCAAGGCACTCAAATGATTTCACTGTGCTGAAAAGAATCTAAAGACAGTTTGCTCTGAGATTTCAGCCTTATATACAAACTACTATTGCTGGCCTAGAGCTGAGCACTGCTTATGATAAGTGGATCACAAATGCATCAATATCCAGTAGTAAACCATACAAACTGACCTGTATATGGACTTGAATACCAACACTCCGCCCCTCCCTCCGTCTTTTTTTTTTTTAACAGTTTGACTACAATCAAACGAAAAGTCGACAATAATAATAAACACCCATTTCAAACAGTTAAAGAGTACAAAATGTTTTAAATATATTAAATGTTCTATAAGCAACAGCCTTGAGAAAATGTTAGCAAGACTTTACATAGCGGCAGTATGTGATGACCAATTACTACTGTTTCTGCTAAGGACTAATGAATCTGTGTCTGCTACGATGCATTAGACGACTCGAAATGTACAAGAGCCAAGAATCAGAGACCAGATGGAGTTACAATATGTCTTTTTTTTTTTGTTGTTGCTCTGATTCCTGTGGGTCGCTGAATGGGAGAAGTATCCTGAAGAAGCGTGCACAAACATAACAAAACCAGAAAGATCCAGCATGTTTTCCCAGTAGTTAGCTTAATATCTGTTGTGCTCTTTTCACACATTAACATATACAGACAGAACAGTACATTTATCGACCTGTTTGATTGGCTACAGGTTTTCATGTGCAGTACAATATATCCCAAGCTACGGTGGAGATAAAGGGTTTAGGGGTTTTGTAGCACTGAGGTCACGGTTCCAAGTATTTTCCTCATATTTGTTCTGTTATATCTTCACTTGTATTAACTTGTATTATCCTTACAATTTTACTCCAAATAAATGAAATTCCCTCAGGAAAATACATTTTCTTTTTACTAGTCTATTTATTTTTGCTGGTCTAAAAGTAGTCAAATTCAGCCATTCAAATGTAAAATACACATTTTGAGTGTGAAAATGTCCGCGAACCACAATATGAGTTCATATTCATATTCAATTCATGCCGATCTGTGGATGTATATGTGAAACGGTGTCACACTTACAACAGGAATATTTGAGACACATGAGAATCACTCAATATGGTCCTTTTTTCATATGTGAAACGGTGCTCCATGTGTGAGTTTGATATGCTAAAATATTATCATGTTTGCTTTTTAATGGCTAAAAATGCAATATTTTCTAGCCAGGAAATGTAACTGTTGAATTAATAATTATAATTCTCCTCAGAAATGCACAGATTACTGAGGGAATGATCTTATTGTCCTGGGAGACATGGCTCCGATTTGTATTTCAAATTTGCTCGTATGTCTAATAATGATACTTGTCATCCATCACTAATTAGGTTGACGCGATTTGTCCAGTACCAGATGCTTCTGTTCTTCACATTCAGCTGAGCATCTAAAACAGGCTACATCACGCAGCAATGGGCCAGAAGTCATTTCAGTCCTCTTTTATGTCCCTCAAACGCTTCTATCCATGCAGTTCAGACTGACAGAAGCTTCAAGATAGCATAACTCTACTGTAATGGACTGTCTTACTCAACGTCATTAGAACATGGAGAAAATAACTTAAAAGTACATATTATACTAACGCTACAAATGTTACAGACCTCAACAAATGTACATATGTGACAGAAGGATGGAATAATGATTAAAAGGAGAAGACTGTGGCCCCGGCTGCATCGGCGCTCGAGTGGGGAGGCAGGTGAGCCAGCTACAGTTGCCATGTGGGCGGCTAGGAGGGGAGCATGGGCAGGAAGTGAGTGGACGGGTGCCTCCGTCGAGCCTTGTGGCCTCGCCGCGGCTTCCCCCGCCCGTTCAGCGAAACAAACATCTGCCGTCCGCCATGCTTCCAGCGGAGGGAGGCGTAAGTGTTGTAGCCGTTTTCCTCGATGCGCTCCTTGAACTTGCAGCTCGGGTTGTACTTCACCTGCGATTAGAGGAGGAGGAGGAACGCAGTGAGGTTAATCCTGCAGGGCTGCACTCGGCCAGCTTCCAAGTGCACAAAGATTTAAGTGTCGTTGCAGTGAGAGGTTTTGCAGGCGTTTGTACTTAATAGGGTAAGTTGTAAATGCCGCTCCTAAACGGTTTCAGTTGCCCAAACAAAGTTTCAAACTCCATTCTATCACATATAAACAACAATATGCAGAATCGTTTGGGTGAAAAGACTCCTAAAAGGTGCAATGTGTGAGATTTTTTTTCTCGGCTCCAACCCAAATTGTCTCTATTTAATGACCTGGGAATGAGACTTAATGGACTATTTTGCAAATTACACTAACAGAAACATTTAACATGGGAATACATGGGTATTTTTGCTTGTTATGATGTCATTTCTCTTAGTATCAAATGCTTCAGATCCCTCCGTGCGTTGCTACATGTAGAATGCAGAATGTAACGTAATGGCTCTCTTTACACCTGGCGCGAAAATGGGTTTTCTGTGGACGAATTGCAATCAGATAACGCTTGACCGCATGAAGGTACAGGTGTAAATATACTCCAAACATTCGGACTGTGATCCAATCTGCCGGACGGAAGTCCAAGCAACATTGCAACTTACTTCATGGTAGCTTTGCATGCTCGTGATGGGAACGCGCACGGCACCAGTGTCATGATTAATGCAAATAACGGCTTGGGAACAATGGCCATGCGGTTCACAGCTGGCTCGGGTGTAACCTGCTGCCAGAAGTGTTTGTTCAGCGGAGGAGTGTGATCGGATAGGGATCGATCTCCATGTTGGCGGCGGAGATGTGTTTTAATGACGGATTTAATTGTATGTGCCACCTTGTAAAGGGGGCCGGTCACATCCTTACAAGTGCTATATGGCAGGTGGCGGGAGGCAAAACACTTAGATTTCAGCTGCAAAAAAAGAGCGATTGCTTTAGCTCCTATTGTTTTTATTCTACATCAATTTAAAGAAGATTATTTGAATAAGTTCATTAATTCACTCGAACAAAAAGTTTAAACACAAAACATTTGAGCTTCAAAACTATTGTAGTATGTCTTTTCCGAACCAGCTGTAATTCAGGTTGCAAGCTTTGTCTGCAGGTATGTTGCTCTGTGAAGAAACACTTTTCCATGGGTGGTTAACACATCTTATCAGTTAGTCAAAGAATCTGTGAAGATATTGTGGTGACAAGGTTTCTGCCGCATCCCATTATTTCCACATTACTATCATGTTGCCATGATGAGGCCTTGTCTGCGATAACATCAGGATAGTATGAGCCTGGCGTGATTCACCCACCTTTTTGTTATTATGGCAGGTTTCCGATTTTAAAGGGCCGGGGCCTTTAAGTGTTTTTTAGTTACCGCGATGGCGTGTCAGGTCACCCGTCTTATCGCTGCTGCCGCCTGATATCTTGTCCCTGATTTCTGCTTTTCTCAGATGTAAATACATGAGCTAGACACCACACACCTCAGCTCTGATGTGTGGCTGATTTCAACAAAGGAAGGTGATTACTTTTGAAAGCTTGCTGTGTGAAGCAGCAATTTGCAGATGGCATGCAAAGACTTTTGAAGGAGCCCAGCTGGTTCTTTGTCGTCGCTGGCTGGGTTTCTTCCCTCTGCTATCTATTTTGACAGTGGAAGAAGCCAACTGAAGCTGCATGCATTGTGGCCCAGGTGTTCGGCCATGATTGATTGTAGCACTCTGACCTTATCTGGACTTTCCAGCAAAAGATTCCAGGCATTTTCCTTCACCTCAGCAGAATCGTGCATGTTTGGGTGGGCGCACATTTGAGACCCCTATACATAGATCCCTCCCCTCCCCTCCTCCCCTTCTCCACCCTCCCATCTTGACCTCCGGGAACAATGTTGCCAGGTTGTATACGCACCGATCCGAAGAGCGTGCCTTTCTTGGACATAGCTAAGTACAGCCCGGTGCTGACAGATTTGATGGCAACAACTCCCACACTGACAGATCGGATTTCCATCAGGCCTGGAAAATAAAAGAGGGAACAGGAGTCTGGGTTAGAAAAATCTAGCTTTGGGAGTTTCCCCATCAAAAGCCACTCTCTCATTAGCGATTAGGATCCCAGACAGTCTCTTGCTCTGAGGAGAGAGAAACAAAACACGTTCAACAGACAAGTTCACAGAACATGCACAATAACCTAAGAGAGCTCCCAGTGTGAGATGTCAGGCTCCGAGAACTAAGAACACGTTTGGTTATATCGGAGAAGCCAGGGAGTTCTTATAAGATTTTTTCATGGAGGCTTAATTGTGCAACTTTACAAATATGCACCCCAGTCCCAGACCAAATCCTAGTCAGCATCATAAATGCCCTCTTCCTGACTCCAGATGTGACGGCCCGTCCCGGTGATAATGCCCCGTGTGGTTTCCTGAGGGACATAACACTTGTCGGCTGTCTGTTTTACCACCCTCTCCAGCTCCACTTCACCGCATGAAAACGTCGGCAACCTGTGGGCTAATTGTTTCCTCTGGGCACTGATGTGAAAATAAGTCCCATGTGGCTCAATCTTGATCTGGTTTTTATCTGCATACGAAAATAAAGGCACACAGCCATTGTCACGGCTACGATGGGGAGATGTTTTGAAGGTGACCTGAGGGCTCGCTACGGGGTCCTGAATAGCGGCTAATTGCTGAAAAAGAAGCTCACTTTTTGAAAGACATTTTTCTTCTGGCCACATGTGCCCACTTAGACCTTCAAAAGCACCCTGATGTGGTCTGTTATCTGATCTGAGGACAGAATCGTCTTTTTGCACAACGGAAAAACCAAGTCTATGCACACAAATGAAACGATGTTGCCGTAAGCATTGCTGGATATTCACGATAAAGGGTTCGCTGGCTTTGGACTGAAGCAATCATGGTAAAATGCCGACGCTGAGCAGACTCATGCAGAACTCGCAGGCTTCTAACATGGACAGTATTATGAACCTTGAAATCACTTAAACTTTGATATAAAGTTAATGTCACCTAAGCCTCATTTAGAGCAAAGAGAGAGTAGGTCATCGAGAATAATAAACAATAATTCTGATTCTGATAACCTTCCACTGGAGGAGTTTATGTCCTATACTGCAGCCAGCCACCAGGCTGCGATCAAAGGTGTTTTGGCTTTACTTTTGGAACGCTCTCCTTTTGTCCTTCTTTATGTATAGTCAATGGTTTAGGCACAAAAAAATAATATTGTAATAAAAAACAAAAAGCAATGCTGAAAAAAGGACACGACAACATAAATTTCAGACTTTGTTAAGGCTCCTATTTTAACTATGACAGCCACCAGAAAGCTGAGTCATTTGAAAGCAAACATCATTTTAGATCATATTCTGACATTGGAGGTGCTGTCATTGATCTTGGCCATTCAAACATCCAAATGTGCATATAAAAAGTTTCCAGGGACTCCTCTATTAGTTTTATACAGTAAGGAGGTTGTGGATTTTGTTAACCACCACTTACACTCTAAAGCCTGTACATACAGCCCCAAGATCTGCAGTTCTCACAGTTTTTATTTTCTGTCAACGACAAAAACATAATATGTAACCTGACATACTGATTCACAAACTCTTCGGCCAATATAATTACTGTTGCTGGTTCTAAGGAGCACACCTGAAGATGCTTTAAAGCTTAAAAAACACATCTGCTGCGCCCATCACCATATGGCACACATGCAACAGTCGCAGACTTTTTCCTTTTCCAGCCTTGAACATCACCAGCCATGCTTCCCTAGTGAGATCATCCAATTTGGGCACGGGCACAGAGGAGTACAAAGACTAAAAAGGAGGAAAGGGAAGCCGAGGAAGGTAAACAAACACAAACTCCTGTTAAGTGTCTCTCTTCTGTGACAGGTCCGTGTAAATGAAGCCCTCTCTGCGCTCCCCGCAGCTGCAGGGAATGCCTGAGACAAGCCCGTCCAGGTATCGGGCCAGCTGCGCCCCCATCATCCTCACAACGCCTCTGATCCTGCGAGGAAACATTAACACTTTGATGGCAGCCTCCTCTTTACAAGCTGTGTTTACAAACACCGGGTGCGCTACGGTGGCACCTGGAGCGTGCGAGAGACTCATAAGCAATTATCCGAGAGCCGGCAGGTGATTGGAGCGCTGCAAGGATTTATGGGGGATTAGTCCAGGCCAATGAAAACCGCTGGTGCCTGAAAGTGGTGCCAGTGCTAATAGCCATCATTTGAGTTCCAGGCACAGTAGGTGTGTTGGAAGGATGTTTGTGACATCTGAGACATTGCAGGGAGTTGGGCATGAATAGCAAAATCAAAAAGAAAAAATAAAAGAGAAAAATAATAGAAATAAATCAAAGATTTATGTTGGACTTGGAAAACAAGATCCAAGATATGTAGCTTAAACAGTTGCCGTTTCTCTTCTCTCGTCTCATAGGTGCCCGAACACGTTCATGTCATTAATATGTGCCGGTGCAGCAGCCAGAAGACACAAAAGATCTGAGGACACGAAATGGGGATTTTCACGTTGTCTAGAGGAATCACTCTGGCTCTGGACGCTTGACCACACATCTATAAAGACCAGTTAGATCCCCAAAACTCACAGGCCCTCCTTTGAAAAGTCACTCCATTGTGTTCAAACCCTGAGAAATCAGAGCGAGGTACTTGTGGCTATTAGAGGGCTTTCCTCGCTGCTGAAATCTAAAGGTCACATTACTGGAAGGGAGGCTGTATGCCGAGTTTGCCAGATGTACAAAATTCTGACTAAAACTGTTCTTTGTGGAAACAATTTGGCTTGTGGGAGTTTTTGAGAATTTATTGCATCGGAATTGGATAATAGTGTTGTTTTTTGTTTTGTTTTTTTTTTAAGCTGGAACTAATTTCAATTGCGGTGTTGGGGGAAATCCTGAAAAACAGTTTTTTCGGCACATTTTTTGGTGTAAATAAAACATTCTCTTCACCGGCAGAGATCTCTAGGTCTGATCAAATTAGCTGACTATCTTTACAGAGAATGTTTCGCGAATAAACTGTGCGTCATTTTAATTCGAGACATGTTTCGAATCTTTTCAGTGGCATCACAGTCGGGCAAGAGAGGGAAATAATGGGGACAAATTAGTTCTTTATTCCCAGGTTGCTTTGAAAGCTGAAGGTCACTCCTGCGCCGCGTTCTGCTGAGCAAGTATCAACTGATGGCCCTATTGAGCTCATGAAAACGGTACTTTTGGCTTCACACTTGCAATTGGCAAGATCTCTTAACCTTTGACATGTTTTGGCTGGGACTGTCAATAAGCTCAAGCTGCCATTACAAGCAAATCCTGCGCTATACATGTCTAGTCAACTGTGGACTTGCCATTTATTTCTCCTCTATGGGATTTTTAAAAGCATAGAAAAAAGTCTTTTACCCAGTCTCTTTTTTTTACTCTTTCTTTTCTTTCTGTCCCCCATTTTTTGGACGTTAGCCCATCGTCAGATCATTCAAGCCTTTTCTGACTTTGTAAAAAAAAGGCAGAAAGGAAAGAGAGAGACACTCTCACGGGGTTTCCTTTTGTCAGACTCATGGTAATGTGGGAGGGGGTGGGGGGGCGCAGGGTGAAGGTGCCGGTTATAAGATGGGGGTTTCATTGGTGGGGGCAAGCGTTTCCATTGGTTGCCCCCCACCCCCCAAAATAAGTCTTTGTTACTCACCTGAGAGGTGAAGAGCTAGGCAGGATCTTATTAATGACTAAGCATTTTGAATGGGGCTCTACGAAGTGTGGCAAAATGGTCCCTTTCAACACAAATTAAAAGCAGAAAAAAGCGAAAGACTGGAGCAAGGAGAGTGAGAAAAAGAGATTTTCCTGCTCCTTTCCTCCTGTCTTCTTTTTGTTCCTTTTCCCAGGTCTTTAATTTCTTGGGTTGCCCCCTTGAGCAGCCCTCCATGGCTCAGTGCTCGACCAGAGCAGAGCCTGGGAATCTTGGAGTTCCCGCTGTGCTCCTGCCCTTGATTGACATACCTTTTCAATTATTTCACAGTTTGCTTGCTTTTTAAACGAAGAGGGCCCTGTTGTTTTTTTCCTTCTGCCCTCCTTTTCAAAACACAAGCTTTTCATGTTGGGTCTGGGCTGCCAGGCCTAATGGCTGTGACCAGCACCTTTGATCTGCCATGACCCCCTCGAAAGGTCTGGTACTGGGCGAAGCAGCCGCCTGTGTGTATCAGCACAGACAAAGGCTGCATCACTCACTAGCGCTTTAAACACCTTGAGAGATTACCATGAGAACAGGCGTTCTGGGGGAGGCCATCGCAGGTGGTGCGATATGGAAACTTCTCCATTAACCCCTTAAAATGTAGAGAACGTCTCATCCCGTGGGTAAGTTGTAACACATCTCTAACACCAGAGGGCGCTCACAAAACAAGTGGTTGTATGTCCAACATATTGTTAGCTCAGCGTGTCACTGTAATCTGAGGTGAATTTTCACCTTAGAAATGAAAAAATAAATCACTGATAAGATTGTTTTGCACGCTACTTTTGCTAACTTTTGCGAGCTAGTTTGTGTGATACTCGCAGTGGTTTAAGTGTCACTCTACGATTGTCTCTGGGATTTCTAGTTTCAGTGTGCAATTCAATGACCAACAATGACTTACATCAAAGATTCAATTTCAAGGCCCAAAAGGCATTTTTTTATTTATAGATATATTTATTTTATTGAAAAATATCTAATTTTATGGGACAGAAATTAGTTTTTAGGGGTTTAATCTATGTCACATTTCTGAGGACCACCTGGCCAAATTAAAGAAAAGTCAGCTAGTTCTGGAGGAGCATTAACTTGCTGTGATAGATGTGAGCTAGTAACGAGAGACCGCATTTGTCAGGTGATTTTAAAAAGTTTTAAAACTTATCATCTAGCATTTGTGTGAATTTGATCAATTGAATCATCTCCATATATCAAAACTTAGATATAATAACTATTTTTGATCACACAGTAGAGTAAAAGTATTGGTAACCATTTGGCTGCATTAGTGCCTCTGAGAGCCACCAGTGGACCAGTTATCCCATCAGGCTTGTTTTTCTACTGAGAGTGTATTTTGGTTTGCATGGATTTATCTAGTTGTCACGCTCACACTAGACTGTTCATAAATATTTGTTCATTTATTTACTTTTTCCCTGCTCCTGTTCATGCACTGGCACTGAAGAATGATATCTGCAGATGTTTAAGAACAAAAAAAGGAGGCCTCACATTTTTTGCAAGCCCTTTAGGTAGAAAAATACAAAAATTTCTACAATTTGTGAGTCTGAAAAGTTGTCCAGGAGGAAATATGTGTTGAAATATGGGTTGAATTACACATTTGTGCAAAATCGTTTATGGGAGACTGTGATGTATTGAGACTGACAAAGTTTGACACAATGCCACACATCTAGTTCGCTAAATGCCAAAGGAAAATGGACTCACAGTTTGTACCGAGTTGTACATCCAAGAATACAAAAAGATGTAAGACTCTTAAGAAATAATATTACAGCTAAACTCACTAAGGCCTTTATGGATGATGTGGTTTGAATTTTATTATCCAGTGGACACAAGCTTACTTGACAATCATTGACATCAGACTGGTAACAGTCATTTAAGCCTGTCAACATCTCACTGTTGTTTGCACTAATAGAGAATTAATTTCACTTCACTGTCCTTTACTTAAAACCACCACAAATGTCCTCCTTTTTTCTCTCCAAGTCCTACTCATATGACTCACCGTGCGTCAACCTACGCGATTGTTGGATTTTTTTAACCACTTGCCAATGTTGGAAAGTCGTTGCATCAGTATCGTCACGCAAACGAGGATGGAACTTCTCTTTCAGAATATGCCCGCATTAATTCGATCAAATTTACATATCTCATTTCTTCGCTTCAGGCCTCTTTTTACACTGAACGCTGTTTTTTTAACTCTAAATCATCGGCTTAGTTTTTCACTTGGTACGGGAAAACGTTTTTGCAAAATGAAAAAAACAACTTGGCTCTCGTCATTTAACGACATTTATGTTATTTTTCTTCAGACAACGTTACAATTGTATAATACCAAAAAAGTGACAAGAGAAATTTTGCTACTGTGCGGAGGTCTCTTTACTCATTCCACACAACAAATATCACTTTTCATGAATATCCCTGAATGTAACAGTGTGGCAGGGCAAAAGAGTGGAGTTGTCTCCATATTGCAATTCATTGTGTTAACACTACAATCACGTGCAAAACGAGCATTTTGCATGTAATTGCTTTTTGACAGAATTCTTTCTGAGGGATTGTGGTTTCAGTGGGATGTGGCCAGCAGGAAGCTGCCTTTGCAGGGTTTTCCCCACTTGCACTGGCAGACAACTGAGGCAGATTCTTAACAAATGTTTTGCATCAACATGAAAGGCTATATCAAAGTGCCAAATATTCTGATTATGCAGCCATTAAAAAGAGATTTGTTTCTCCTGCAGTCAAAGAAACACAAGCAACGATTTTGTACTGCCATTTAATTTGCATAAAGCGGGAGTAAATGCGGCTGCAGAGGCCATTTTTAATGCACTGACAACATAACATTAAGCCACAAAATCTGTGTGTCAACACAAGAATCGCTGCTTCGCTGTCGTTGGCTCAGAAAGCACACAGGATCTATGCACGGCCTTTATTTTCATTTTTAAAACTTCTGCGTCCTAATGACCTTAAACTGAGATTAATTTAGTGAAATGTCAAAATAACTCATTTTGCAGCCCGCCTTTGTTGTTTTTCCCCTTCTCTGAAATAAAAATCAACACATTTCATATTGATTTGTAGCTGGCAGATGAAGCGATGTCTCATCAGGAGGCTCACATACTGGAAGCCTGGCAGTCATCAGTGCGCAGCAAGCAGCGATAGTTGGGCAGCGATGATCTCATTGCAATAAGTGGCTCATATGAAAGCTGATCTTCAATTTGCCGCTAACTATGGGAGAGCTGCTGGGTCGGGAAGATGATTCACGAAGAGTCATAGTCTGGACTTTAACAGCTTGTAGTTTAAACATTATGCGTGTTCCACTCCCCATTAATATAATTTTATAACATCTTTCCTTCATCTTCTTCATTGGTCTATTCCGCTTAATCACATCATAATCTGCCTGCTCAGGGAAGGTCGGGGGAGGTTGGCGCAGACAGAAACATAAATGATGGATCTGGATGGAACTGAAGAAGCCTCTTGGCTGAGAGGCGAAACGTCTTCAAGAAACTACAAGAAGTCCAGTTGCCTTCAGATGAAACACCAAGACGACTGATGGATCGCACACACAGACACCAGATTAGCAGAAACCAGAGGATGGAGTCGAATGACAATACACACATGCACAGCACATATAGAAACGACCATCTAAACTGAGTGAAAGGGAAGCAAACATGGTCTCCCGCTGAACCACGACTTGAGTGGAGTATTCCTCCTGGTAAAGTAGATTTAATCAACCAAACTTTTGACCCCTGGGACCACGTGCACACTGTCCTTGATTAGCAGATTCTATGTAATCCCCCAGTGGCTATATGAGTTTAAAGGGTGTATCTGGATTTGTGGTTTTATCCAAATCATTATATTGATTTCTAACATCTACTCTTTTTAAAGGGTAAAGAACCTCTGTATTTCTTCTACCAGCATGCATCCACCGTGGGTGCACCATGATGGGGTTTTCCTGCGGCTGCACACACCAACCTTTGACATTTACTTGAGCTGGTTCTTCACCAGGAGAATTCCAGTAAAACGGACATATCAATTACTTGGTGGTCAAAAGATCAACGTAGAACAGAGGGGTGGTGTGTAACACAATGGGGTGTACTGGCAATAATTCCACTTTTTGCTGCATGAAGAGGTGATGACATGTGATATCTTCTTTATCAGTGAAAATGCTGCTTATTGGTCCATTTCAGTTCTGCACAACAAATCACAATGATGTTGCTAAACTTTCCACATAGCAGAGTTAAGATGCGTACCATAATACATTAACCAGCACTGAGCGGAGAGTCGCGTGACACTGCTCGACAGGCAGAAACGTCTGGAGCACTCCTGGCCACACCACAACGAGCGATGTCAGAGCAGGTGTTGCTGTCGTAGTTGTCTGTTTTGTAAAACTGTCCCGCCAAAGTCTGATGCTGTTCAAGCTCGAGAGCCTTCAACGTTTGCTATAAGCCCGGCTTTTGTTCAGCTTTCAGGAGGCTTCAGGTCCATGTCAAATATATTGGCTGAGGTCAGGGGAAACAGTTTCATGCTCTGCATGCTGAGGCTAACTCCAAATGAGGTTAGACTTAATTACTTTTGGTTAAAGTCAGGGATTTGCTCAGGATTTCCCTTTCGATGATGTAAAAACACCCGGGCTGACTTATCCTCCTTAACCTGTCATGCACAGAAATGATGAAATAATGACATTTATTTGTGTGTGCTCGAGCTCAACGGGTTTACTGGACCGACCTGTTCAGCACAGCAGCATAAAATTTAACGAGAGGTGTGACTGCCAATCAAATCCACTTTAATATGTGTGTCCTCTAAAATGTACCTGTCTCTCTCTCCATATTCCTGTCTCCTGTCTGCCAGCTTACTTTTCAGCGCCGTCCCTCATTTGCAGCTTTGTGGTCTGTCTGTGTCGGCCAGCCCTGTTCTCCCTCATGACACCGGCCTCTCCTCGCAGGGTCTCAGGACGTGCATCGCAGCTATTAACTCACACAGGCCTGGGATCATTTATTCACCATTTACAGGCTGCTATGAGAGACGTCTGCTCCAAGCCGAGTGACAACTGCAGGGCTTGCACGCACACGTGTAAATTTAAACAACGGGTTTAAGGAGAAAAAAAAAAACCAATAGAAAAATATGTCTAAGATGTTCAGTAATGTACAGAACTGCACAGCACTCACTCTGATCATCCAGCATGTTTGTCAGAGCAGCAAGTTCGAGTCGAGGAAGTTGGCCCTGAGATCTGACTCTGCTCCTCAAATGAGCACACACTGTCTGAGAGTGTGTTTCAATTTAACTCTGGATTCCTGGACAGCGGAGAACGCTTCAGCTCCACTCATGTTGGATCTGATCAAACAAAACTTGAAGTACATAATAAGTAACAACAGGGGAAATAAAAAACAGGACTTTTATTTTTTTTGAATCCTCTTTTTCCCTTTTTTTTCTTTACACACTTGACGTTTTACAGATCTTAACATGCTGCCACTTTCTAAATCACCCTGTAGACACTGTGTGCTTTAGGCTGTCAGTTGGATTTGACTGTGCACAGTGTCATGTCTTAGTTCGAGGAGACCCTCTCATTCCAACAGGTTTTGTTTTTGTATGGTACATCAAAATCAGAATCAGAATTACGTGTATTGCCAGGGATTTGTCCTGCTATATTGGTGCACAAAGTTAGAATATATAGCAAGTATAAAAAATTAAAGCACAGTGAATATAATCTACGAGTAAAATACATATATTTATTTCACATATTTTTTCCTCTACTACAACCCCTGAGAGTGGATCTCCTGCTCCATTGTTTTCTCCTTGACTAATTCATGGGCTGCTTGACTTTAGCAAGATTTCATAAAACTACTAACTTCACATCAAACCCTTCCCACTTATTTCTGCTCCCCCTGCAGCTCTTTAACATTGGGGGACATCAATCTCTATTATTGATTGAGCCAATGTCAAATATACAAAAGCTACCTTAGCGCAATTTACTAGAGAAATCTGGAAACAATTTGAAGTGCACTCTGTCAGAGTTGTGTGCAGGTTGGTCTGTGGCCCTTTCCCGCTGCCTGCCAAACCGAGCCACCGAGGGAGGCGTAAAGTGGAGACGATCTGCTTCTCTACATGCCCGGGCTCAGCTTTTTGAGCATGTGAACAAGCCACACGGTGGCTATCTGCTGAAAGCTGACTCCCGCTCTCCCTCGGCCGTGAGGGGTGACATTCTCTTACACACAATCCAAAGGCTGGTCCTCTTTTCAGGACTTGCACTGGGCCCTTTTACCCCCACCCGTTTCATGTGGTGCTGCTGGGAGAAGTACTCCAGGGATTAGCCCAGCCAGGTCTTTCAAAGGCCATTAGAGCAAATTACAGGTATCCTGTTACCGGTGCACTGGGACAGGCCAGGTGAGGGGCGCAGAGGCCAGGCGGGAGAGCAGGGGTCAGCTTGGGACAAAAAGACAAGGCCACCCTGGGCCCCATTCTATCAGAGTGTCTCCCTGGCTCCATGAACTGGTAGGCCTGCATCTATGAATGGCTCACTTGATGGGACCTCGGAGACATTGTCTCAGCACCGTAACATTAGCCCTTTTTTTCTTGGTTCCCCCCGCACCCAGCCCCACATCTCACACTCCCCAACCTGGCTTTCGTGTCTTTTTGATGTGGGCATGCCCGGATAAATGATCACACGAAACAACTGCGAGCAAAATTCGATTAGCTACCACAGACGGCTGTGACACTGATGTTGAGAGTATAACCGAATTGCTGCAAATGCTCTGTCATGTCCTAGCTGCACCATCAGGACGCACCCCACAAAAAGCCCTGCCTCGGGCTACAAATTTAATTAGAATTACATACCATTAACTAGTTCTACTTCTAAACCTAAATTTAACTTGTAATGGCAACCACACAGCCGTAAATACGTTTCTGTCAATGTATCAGTGTGCTTCAGGCATCAGGAGGCCGATGCTGTTGATAATACAAAGATGGCCACAGGGAGTTCCGCATCCTGCCATTTTCTCCAGACTACTCACCCACACACACACACACTCATGCCTGTTGGCCACTTGTGCCGGCCACACTCATGCACATGGACACACACACTCGTGCCTCACCCAATCCCGACCGGTGGATGACAATCTAGCGGAGGAGCTGCGGAAGTGTTTCATTAGCCAATTACCGCTGTTAGATAAAGCCCCTGTTCCCACAGTCCATAAGGCCGGGGGGTCAAATGTGACCAATTACCCTCCATCCCCTCACAGGACAGATTAGTCTGTCTGATTTATCCCTAGACAGACCGACCCAATACTCCAGAATCACCGTCCACATCTGAGTATCTGTGTGTGTACTATAAGTTTAGGGAGAGATAATCTTACTGTTAAAACTCCACTTCAAGTAAAAATCCTGCATTCAAAAGGCACTGGAGTAAAAATATTTAAATGCGTTCAATTTGATGTAGAGGCCATTGTGCAGAAGAATGTTCACAAATAACTGAACTTTACTGTCACATGTTACTGTTACTGTTACTTTACTGACGATTTTGGATTATTACTGTTGCACTAATGTGTATTTTTTTGTTTTACTGCTGTAGATGTTTAAGATGAGCTGATTTTAACTAATCGCTGTGCCTTTATTGTCCTGCGCCCAGTTACAAGGAGCACTTAGCTGTCAACCACAATGTTTTACTTCATTTTTAGAGCATTAAATGGATTAATTAAGACCAAATGGATCAGAAAAATGACCACTTGAACAAAAGCGGGATAAGAACTGACTGAAAAGACAGAGACCATGTGGGAGACTTTTCTGTTTGGTTAAGTTCTATTTGAAATAACTGAAGAGGAGGGGTTTATGGCCCATACTGGAGCCCACCACCAGAGAGCAATCAGGAAGTCTTTGTCTTTTTGGAGGCTCTAACGTCATCCATTTTTATAAACAGTCAATGGTTCTACCAAACATCCTCGCCATCAAACAGTGATTAGTTTGCCTTTATGTCCTGTCAGTATGTGCTCCATGGTAATTAAATCACTGAACAATAACTAAGCTGTGATTGTAGGTAATGGAACATCAATCAGATCATTAGCGACCCCCAGGATGCTGAATCAGAGGGTGAAGACTCTCCACTGAACCAGCCAGCCCAGAAAAGGCAACGCTAGAGGACAACTTGAGGGAGTGGGTGAGTGATAGGGTGGAGGGCTGGCGTTCTAAGGCTGACGGATAGCAGGGGTGAAAAAGGTTAACGAAGTCCACGGCGTGCTCATCTGAACCTGTGTGGTACAGAGCGGTCGCAATCTTACCAGCCCACCAAGGGGCCCTTTCTTTAATCAAGACTTGCCAGGCAGACTGCCTCCAAATCATGCATCACATCCGTAACAAGCGAACAGCAAGCTATCAAAGGCTTCACAGATAGTTACGAACAGATCTGCCTGCCGAGAGCTTTGTGACTCACGGCTTCTGCAGTTTCCTGCCCTCTGGGACCCTGCGCGGGGCGGCTGGGAGGGCAGGATCCACATTAGACTGAGGTCATTCCCAGGTGCCACTAAATTGCAGTAAGCTGGTGTTTTGCATCTGTGGCTGGTTTAGGGTGCCTGTCCACATCAGTCTCAGCCACCCTGAGTGGAAACATAATCAGGAGAAGACAAATGCCTTGTTTACGGTCCCCTACCTTCATTGTAACAAGTATTTTATTCCTGAACTCTTCACATAGTCATTGAAGAGCATCCAAATTTCCTGTTAACTTCGTCAAATCTGTGCCTACACTGGCAAACACTAGTAGAGCCTCTCAAAGTTGACAAGTGTGTAAGTTTTCTGCAAGCTGGCAATACACAGATTTTCTGTTTCTGCTGATTTAACTTAGGTCACATATTCACTTGCACACTTATTCAGTTTTCATATCATATCCAATTTATTGTAATTCCAAGTTTCCAACATGTAAATAGCATTTACAGCAACCTCCAAGTCGTAATCATGGCCGGGAGATGTTTGGATGTTTGGAAAACAGTTTCCCTGAAAGAACCATTATGAACAACTAATACAGAGGAGCCCAAAAACCAAATGGTTACTTTATTGTAACCCCTGTTCTATGAGTATAGTTGGAGACCTCTACTAGATTCTTAGGGTACAGTGGATGGAGTCTGATAAATGACCACCATCCTGTGACTCTCATCAACCTGCTGCACCAATACCAGCCAGTATAACTGCCACAGCCCATATTTCAGTCAATGCTGAGAGGAAGTGTCTAGAGATTCAGGTACAGTGCATTTTAAACTTAAACACCCAACATTCAGCATACATTCAGTAGATGAACTCGCAACCTGCTGAGTAGGTGCCTGGGTGGTTGATTCAGTCTTATGCATTGGTGCATCCAACAGCTAAAGTCCTGTAAATTTGAGTGAACAAGTGATTATGATCGGAGGAGAGTAGTGCCCATAGAGTCCAAGAGAGGGCAGAGCCGGTGAGAGATCAAACATGTACGCTTCACCACACCTAAAGAATTTTTCACCAAATACTATGGATCTGTTGATGCACGTCACTTTAAAAGGGGCAATTCACAAATTGTGTATCTGATGGTTAGTTTAAGCTTTCCAGACTGAAAAGCTGACGCTGATGAGGGGTTATTTCAGTACAGACTTGAGGTAAGCATGTTTTATAAAAGTGTGGTAGTAACACTACTGAAAAGGCAAAAAATCTCTTCCTCTGCTGCTTTTTCCATAACATTATTTTTAGTGCAATGAAACTGTCTTGAATTGCCTCCAGCTGAATAAGTGCAACCCACATTTTTGCTGTTTTTATTATATACTTATATAATAAGTATCAGTAAGTGTATATTATATACACTTACTGATTTTTCTTGCACTCAACAACAGCCTGAAAAGAGTTTGGAAAAAACTCTGAACTCCACAGTCGTTGTGTGCATGTGTGGCTCAGGTGTGCAGTGAGGTTCCACTGAGTGAGCACACGGACACGGATTATTCTCTGTGGCCTGAGCCTGCCCTATATTTACATTATTAAAATGAGATGGGCATACAGGGAGGTGACAGAAGGCACAAGAGTGAACTCGGGGCCCTGTCAAAGCTGTCACTTGCTCCACTGGCCAAAAGGCCCTGACCCCAATCCTATCCAC
>KV751319.1:14573363-14601563 GCA_001698575.1 Mola mola
CTGGTCCTGGGCTCCTCGCGATTTTAAGTTCAACTTGAACATCTTTAAACTCCTGTAGCATTAGCCAGTCAGCCGTGGCTGTATATAGGGATGCCAAGTTAACCTTCCCCCAACCCCTCCTCCTCTACAGCAGGGGTTCTCTTTCAGCTTCTTTATTCCTGGGCCAGTGGTAAAACGCCGTCCAAGACATGATGTCTGGCTCAGTTTGAGCAGGGAGGTGAGAGGTTTTATTTGGAGGGTCAAAACAAAACTATTAATCAGTCTTGGAGTATCGAAGGCTGAAGCAGAACCTGTCTCTCTGAATTTAGTGGGCTGAGTATCTCAGTGGCAAGGGTCCGAGATGTGAGTGACAGCTGCTTCTTGGTGAACATTTTAAATGTTCACTTTACACTTTTCACAAAGTATTGACAGTGCCAATGTCTTTTAATTGAAGAAAATGAACTCCTCATCCCATCCCGTCCTTTGACACAATATTTTAATGAACTGTGTATCTTTTATTGGCATAAATAAAGAGGACAAGATGTTGCCTTTGTTAAAAACTGAAGCAAAAAATATCCACTGCAATGTTGTGCTGGTGAAGTAATTTGGAGCCCTTTGCAGTAGCGAGCAGGAACCAGAGCCGTGGTATCACCATCTGCCCAATCTTGGGCAGAGCTCAGCTGCCAATCATAACGTTTCATCCCATTTTTATAGCATCAAATATCTTAGTAAAACCAAACTGATCCGAAAAATGAACACGCAGCTACTAAGACCCAGCTAAAATGACAGAAACCATCTACAGAAAAAAAATATTTGAAGAGTTCTTTGAGTTTATAGTTTGACTCGGAAATACATGAAATAATGGAGGAGCAGGCGCTTATGACCTATACTGGAGCCAGCCACCAGAGGGTGAAATGCTTTGGCTATCATGTTGTCCATCTTTATATACAGTCAATGTTCTTATTACAATGATGTGATATGAAGACATACAAGCATGAACAATCATTATTTTTTCTGGCTGACACAATATTTCCCCAAGTATTTAGAAATTGATATACCAACCGTTGTATTTGGCACTTTCGAGAAGCTTCTCAGAACATCAGTGCAAACATCTATCAATGGCTTTAAGAGCCAAGTTGCTGGTTGCTGGAACTGTGAAATCTGTTCTTTTGTGCTCCCTTCACACCCACAGGATGTTCAGAACTGTGGGATGCTATAACGGAATAGGCTACTGGAGCCAAAGTCAGACTCTATAAACCCGCTGATGAACCCAGTAAATCCCAGAGAGGAGCTGCCGCCAGACTGCTAAAGGTTGTTAGCTACTAATTGCTACATTTCTAGAGCCCATTCATGACGTCGAACCCTGGTGGTAGAAACCAGGGATGCTCAGCTAATTAGGGTGACACTGACACCTTTGTCCTGCAACGTTCCCAGGACTGTGATATTGTGTGTGTGTGTGTGTGTGTGTGTGTGTGTGTGTGTGTGTGTGTGTGTGTGTGTGTGTCTGAGAAGGATTTAACACACATGTTCAACATTGCCGATGGTGTTTTATAACTGCTAACACCTGCTGGTGTTAGCAGCTGGTTGATTTTCCTTTGTCTCTTCCAGGCTCGGTCCGTGCACTGTCCCTACCACGCAGGTTAATACATGCATGAGTCGTGGGATTTTACTCTCCCATTGGCATCCTAAATGTCCACGAATTGCCTCTCAGTTGAGACAACCCAGAGGAGACCTTACATAATGCCTAATGAGCAACGGGAAACGCTCCAGCACTCCTTTAGCCTTTAATTTCCACCTCAATACTGAGCAGAGTATACGCCCCAGCCCTTCTCCAGGCTAGCCTCATTAACATGTGTATTCTCTCCTTTTTAAAACACCAAAGCACTTCCTTCGGCCAGGTGCTTCCCTCCCCAGCCCCCGTGATCTTGATCCAGTCACAAGTCCCCGGCTGAGCCCTACCAGAATTAATGGTGAGTCACGCTGAGGATGTCGAGCTGCAAGGGCAGAATAAATAAATTAATGTTCTTGCACGTTTAAAATGGCAGACGGAGCAGAACAGACACTTTGTCCATCTGGCGCTTAGGCATATGTGTGCGCTTGTCCCCTAAATTGCAGAGTAGATGATTGAAGAAATAACATCCACGTGGAAACCTACTGTATATTTTCTTTATGACGCTTTGGATACAGATATTTTAGGTCTCTGATTGTTCTCATATACTACAATGGAGAGCGTAGTCACGGCCGTCTTCAGCTGTGGAATAATAGTCTTGTCTACTCTAAACTCTAAATTTGGATTTTTTTACTTTTATTGTACATGCCTTCTTGAGACATTAAACCAATGCCAACAATGCAAAAATGAATGAATGAACACACCGTATTATTCAATACAGTATGTTAATGTCAATGTCAATAATATCATATTGATGGGTTACGAATTGATTCATCTCAGATGAAGCAGAGGATTTATCTGGTTGTTGATAATCAGCATTGAGCAAATTTCTGTGGCTTGGCTATAATGGATGCTGCTTATATGTGAAATCCTCTCTCCCTCAAGGTTTAACCATCCTTTCATCTCTTCAGCTGTATTCTTTATGTGCGAAGGGCAGTATGTACATCACTGTTAACACTGTTGACCTACTCGAATCCTTAACTGCAGTGATTGACCCGCCTGTCTGCAGCACTCGTTTTTTCCCATTTCCAAATTCAAGTCGGTCTCCCACTTTGGGCGAGTGACATTTTCCGCTGTCTAAAACAAGCCGGAATAATTTCCAAAACATATTTCAGCAGGGTGGAAGATTTTCTTCTCATGGGTCACATCCAAGTCAAATATGCTCATGAACTTGGAGAACTCTCACATCAAACAGCAAGATGTTGCACACCAGGGGAAATTTCATTTACATCACGCCCTGGCTGCGAGAGGAGCGCGGCGGCTATAGTGGCAAGACGGAGCACGTTTTGCCGTGGCGACTTGTGTGACTGTAGAATTGCCGTGACCTTATTTCCTAGGGGGTGAAAGAGCTGTAACTACTTGGAGGCTGTACAAACGTTTGATGCCCTCAGCCACACACACCCAAAATCTAACAGCCCGTCCTTTTAAACATTAAAATGTATGCAGAGCTGCATGCCAAAGAAGAAAACACCAAAGATTTTTTAAAACAGAACAGAAAGAGGGGAATAAATAAATACACATTTGTAATTCATTTTAATTAAGCTTTGAATTTAATTTTAGTAACAGCTCATAGAGCATTTATTTCCTGTTCTCTAATCCATGCTGCTACGTAGCTTTATGATCTGCTGTTGCAATTGATCGGTTGCTGGGCGTGCCAACGCAGCTGTTGTGCCTGCTCTGCCTCTGGAGCTTTAGTAAACACTTGGGTGTGTTTTTCCCCTCGATCCTTCACTGCTTGCCCATAGGTCAAAAGAAAAACACTACTCGAAGCCCTCCCCTCTGGTCCCTCAGCGTACTGTGCTCGGTGCCTTCTTGTGGCTCGTTCAACAAACTATTTTTAGAGGATTTGATTATCAGTTCGCTTATACTATAGGTCACTTTATATTTGGACTATGTGGTTTGACAAGCCAGATAATAGCTGGGTCATTTGTCTAACTGATTTTTATCTCCCTGGTTTGATTAAGGCTCTGTAAGCATAAAAGTCACTTCACACTGACTTCAGGAACAGATATTGTGTTTGCGGGTGTGTTTGAGGGACAGTTTTGTTTGTCACTGATGAAAGTTTTGAATTTCATCACTCTTCCGGCACTCAGTCTCTCTGTTCTATGGACAAAAAAGCGATTTGACGTTTGCCGACAATATTTCTGCATGCCACGCTAATGGTTTGAATCCCCATGAACTGAAACGTACAGCGATAAACAAAACTGAACTCATTTACCAATGCATGCGCCCTGTTCGCCTCCATTTCCCTTCATCCTGGTCCAGCTCACTCATCCTCCAAGTCCTCCATCCTTCCAAGCCAGTCCCTCTCGCCTCTTCCCTCAGCTGTTCCATGCCCTTGCTCCACTGGGATTGATACAATATTTTCCATCCTCAATTAGCAGTGGGCCTGTTGACTAATTCCAACTGTTTTTGCACCTGAGAGTTGGGAGCCGGGACTGGAAAAACTGAGAGGGGCGGAGGTGAGGGCGAGGGGCCTGGGTGTACAGCAGGCAGAGTGTAAGGGCAACACAGAGGACAGAGGAGGGGGTCGGCCAGACAGCTGGGCAGGATTTGTGAAAGCTGCATGCGGGCTTAGGACAGCCCCGAGCCCAGCTACTAACACTGTGCTCAAAAGCGCTGTCAATAGAATGATGCAGAAAATCTAACACAGTCCTGTTGGTCCAATGTTGTGTGTTCACTCCATGATTACATGATATGTTTTAAAGCTGTACATTAGATATGTGAAAGGTTTTTAAAAGTGCATCCTCTTTCCTGAGAAGGATGTCACACTCCAGCATCTTTGTCTCATGCCCTGTCTTTAAATAAGTACAACTTCCTGCTTGTCCTGCCACCCTAATTTATGGCAACGCCACCATATCAGTATCAAGAAACCGTGGGGGTCGGGAGGCTTTAAGTCTGACAGAAGGCCTTCATATGTGATAGCAGTACCTAATTATTGCTTTAAACCAGATCTGTCCCTTTGTGAGGCGCAACCACAGCCTGAACCCAAAGTCTACGTGACCGCTGTTTGGGGCTGCACTCAGCTCAGGGTTCACGCCACACACCATCGTACTGTCTGAGCACAGAAAAGGTTGTTCTTTCCACAAATGAGAGGATGATGGCTAAAGTGTATGAGGACATTAATTCTAAGGGGAGTGCACTTTTTCATGATGAGCTACTGCAACCACCTAAGCATTAATGACATGGCAGGAGAAAGCTTGACTTTCAGGAAACCCAAACTTTTGCTACTTTCCAAACACTATTTCAAAATTTTGGAATTTCTACCACTCTTCATTGGCAATGTCAAATTCAAGCAGTGTTTGAGAGTAGTAAATTATTATGTTAGCTGACATATATTAACACTAAAATGAGAGGATAAAGTCACGGCTTGGATAAGCTCACGGGTCTGGATTTAACACAGTAATAATTCAACTTGAATTTCTACCAGCGTGTGTGGTTTAAAAGATTCTGCCAGGTGACTAATCCCAACAGGTTAACAAATGTCATCCCGAGCAGCCGCTTGGAACTGATTGAAACAGTGGCAACACACAGCCTGGCCCATTGGCCGGTCACAGCAGCTGCTCCTGCTGCCAGTAGCTGCATGGAAAAACTCTGACTCACCCATTTGTGTAAAAGGCATTAACGACCAAAAACATAAATATTGCCGTCAAAGGCATAAACGTCTCTGAGGTCCATCCGGTCAGTCAGTCAGCCTGCGACTAATGGAGAAGGAGGTCGGATCACAATCAGAGTCGGCTCTTCTGACCTGGTCAAACATCTAAAAGCCGACCATTGATATATAAAACTGAGGAGACACGGCAGCACTCTTCTCAGGTGTCCCTGAAGCATAGATCGGGTACAGCCTTTCCAGCACAGTTATTTTCTGGTTCTAAAAGGTTTACTGAGTGCATCGATCACATTAGGACGCGTCCAGTCTGGGCAGAGGATATGGGGCAAGACAGAGTCATAGTCATTGCCAGAAAAATATGGTGTTCAATCATTAGTCAATAAGGAAAGCTTTGATCTCACAACTGTACCTACAGTCTCATTACATAAGACTAATCAAAGTGTAAACAACCCACATGAATCAGCATTTGTTATTATTGAAGAAATGTGTTCACCATGTACACCTGCTACTCACGATTGATGTACTCTCATCACAGTTTTGACAAGTTAATCCCCAAAGAAACGTATGTTGTTTTTTTTCCAAACCAAAGTTTGCATCGCCAACTGATGCTCAGTGTCTCTCCTCAACTCAGCTTTCATGTGCTGGCCGTCCCATGAGGAGCTTAAATCCACACCAGGGTATTCCCTTCTTACCCAGCAACATGTATCTCATGCTCTAAACACAACACAAATAGCTCAGCAGTGGCACAACCATGGGATAGCCCTATGAACCGCTATAAAGGTTAACAGATAAGAAAGTGCAGCCATAAAAATGAAAGTGCAGACGTCACAGGGCATCCCGTCCGCTGTGCCCACCAACATACTTTTGAGATACAGAGATTAGAAGCACTCTGGCCGGGTACTTACTATCTGCGTAGTTTTTCCGCCGAGTGCCATCCACCTTGCCTGTTTTGTCGATGCAGAGGAAGAACTTGTTGGCGGAGTACAGTCGCCGTAGTCGGACATCACCCTCTAGGTGATTGTAACTGCGAGTGTGCCTTTCAAGCGTCCATGAACAGTTGATGCCACCCGCCAGCACCTGAAGGGGCTCATGCCCTACCCCGGGTGGACAGGCCCCAGTGGCAGTGCCAGCCGTGACCAGGAGCAGGGTGAAGCATGCCAGGCAAAGGGAGGCTGCAGTGGGCAGAGGGATGGGTCGCCCAGTGGAGGCTACGGTGGCGGCGGTGCCAAGTGCAGCTTCAGGACAGAGATGAGCTACGGGCGGCGTCCATCTGCACATGGTGGGTCAGACTCCCAAGGTGCACCTTGTGCAAACTGTAGGCATGCTGATGATCTGGAGATGTCCCAGTGGAGGGATGACAGGAGGGTGGCAGTCCTGAAGAGAGAAGGGAGGGAAATGGCATTCAAATCGGACTCTCTGGATGTGGCCGATGACCAATCTCTGCTTTGGGCTGGCACCAGGCCCTCCTACAGCAGCAAGCTCGTCAAAGTTTCTCCAGTTGTCATCTCCGGCCTTCGATTCGCCCGATCCTTAATCGAATGAATCCACCTTTAAAAGTTCCTCTGTGGTGTTGCTCCTTGTTTCTCAGTTTGCTCTCCTCCCTGGAGTGAGATCTTCTTTCCTGGACCACGGATAAAAGTCCTGGGATGTAAGAAGATGCACATGTGTCTGTCTGTGTGCGTTTGTATGGATATAGTTTAGTGCGTGAGTGTGTGCGGGTGTGTGTGCACCTTGCGATGCTCTACTCTTTCCAGCTGAATAGGAACAAGGTGCCTGTCTGAGCTGCTGACCCGTGGCTGAGAGGGAGTTGAATGAGGGTTGGTTTCTGACTCTGTGTTTGTGTGTGTGTGTGTGAGTGATACAGAGAGAAGAAGGGAGAGGGAGAGAGTGAGAAAAAGTGCAAAGAGAGAGAGAGAGTGTGCGTGTGTCAGAGTGAGCGGCAGTCAGAGTGTGTGTCAGCAGTGAAGCAGTAAGTGAACGGCCTCACGCTCTGCTTGGTGCAGTCAGTCAGCCAGCCCTCTCCTCTGTGGAGCCACCGGCTGAGCTGCCCTGCATTTTATCCTGGGCAGGGCCAAGCATCGAGGGGACTGAAATGAGAGGGGTGGGGCCACCGCACTCATTCATAATCATTTCAAACAAATGAGAAAGCCCCGTTAGCTCCGTCCCCTTTATTTTCTCTCTCTCTCTCTCTCTCTCTCTCTCTCTCTCTCTCTCGGAAAAAAAAGTTTATTCGGTGGGAAAATATTAAAAGTCATTCGCTTTTTACCTGAGGGTTTTAGTATCCTCTTTTCTCTTTTTCTTTTTTGGTCAGAGACACCTGGAAAGAATTATATCTCCTTCCTATCCAATGACCATTGCTGGTCAACAGTGAATAACGTGGTCAATTCAGCTCCATTACTGTCCAGTGAACCAGCCAGGAGGACATCTATTGACACCTTTGCTCTCTTTTCTTCTCCCTGGCCACATGGGGCAAATTAAGGGAGCCTTTCCTTTTATTTTAACGGCTGCTGGTTTGAATCACCACGCAGTTGCAAATGCCGGGCAGGTTGCAGGAGTGTCGGAAGAGTAAGTCCAGACCGAAAGGCTTTCTGATCACCTGTGAAACATTTCAACGAAACACCCTCTCTGATCTTGGCTGTTTAATCTGGGGGAGCAGTGCGGAAGTGAAGAACACCTTTTTTGTGACTTCCCACACTCTTGTCTGTTTTTTTTACAAGCTGTGTAATGAAGCTGATTAGGGCAAAGCAATAAAGCTCAGCCGACCCACTGCAGTTAACAATACTGGCTCCTTGTTTGGGATATTTGCTAAAATATGACAAAGAGCAAAATAGTTTTATATCATATGTGGGGAGTATGAAATTAACATGTAGGAAAATATGCTTACTTGCTTTCATGCTGTTCAATCAAACAATTGATGCCACTCTTTTTGTAGTCAATATAATCAAACTTTTATCCAAACCAACATGGATCATCGATCTGTTCAAATTTATATTGTGACAATAATGTGGTCGGGTTATGTCCAAGCCACTGAAATAGATAAAAATTTCCAACATATCATCACCTCTTCCCATTGTATAAAAATTCAGCCAAAATATCTGGGATGCAAGCATTGCCATGTCATGATGGGGATTTCATCCTGGGCCAGAGTCTGTGCAGTTGTAACCGGGAAGCAGAGTCACAGTATCACTTGAACACAAATCAGTTTGAAAAGAACTATCTTAAATGACAAAAAAAAAAAGAAGAGGTTCACTTCGGGTGTTCTTTGCATTTTTATTTTGGACAAAGTCCTACATAAAATATTGGAGATATTGGTTTTGGCCTTTACTCCAACCAGCCACCAGGGGGCGATTAAGATACGTTGACCTTACTTTTTAGGAGCTCTCTTGTCATCCATCTTTATGTATCTCGGTTTGGAGGGTTACATTTGGACAACGAGAGCCAGTTTGTTAATTAACTGATTGAGAGCTCATATACCTCTGATCTGAACATGATATGGGACCTGCTGTAAAAAAAACTTTCCGCCAAGGACATTATGTTTTCACCCTTGTTTGCTGATTGGTTAGTTTCATTGTTGAATTTAACAAAACCCACTGAATAGTACTTAGTGAAACTCGGTGGAAGAATGGAGAATGGACCAAGGGAGAACCCTTCAAATTTCTGTGTGGATTTGTTTAAAAGAGCAGGAACTTGGCTTTCAATTTGGTGCATGATGTATGTGCTAGGAGTACCACGCTAGTTACCTCTGCCCAGGAGCTAATGTTTTTGGTCATGTGCATTTGTTTATATGCTTCTTTTAAAGTTAGAAGGAAAAATAATGGATACATTTCAGTTAATTTGATGGGAGGATGGGATATGGGACTGACGAGTCAATTGAATTATTATGTGGATCAGGCTAAAACAGGTTTAAATTAAGGGGAATCTTGATTGCTTTTGCTGATTTGCTGGCTCCAGGCATCGGCCAGGAGAACTCAACACACTGCAACTTAAGAAAAACTTAGGCAAGAAAAAAAACCTCTAACAATTTAAGAAAACTTTGTCTGACAGCAGTTGTCTTGCAAACACTAAAAACACAATGACATAGACAGACACGCTGGAAACGGCACAGATGACAACAGATGTGCATGTTTGCAGAAGACACTGAAAAAGTGATTGACATGTGGGACATGATTGTTTTGAGCTCTCGCCACAACTACACTTGATGGGTTTAAAAATATCTGGTCTTTTAAGCATTGGCAATAATTCAACACAGGAGCGGCCATGAACAGACTTGTTGAAAAAGGAGGAACAGAAAAAATAAAAGTAATAAAAAAAAATAGAGTAAGTTCGAAGAAGCGGGGTTGTTCGATGTCAGGAGTCCCTCTAACATACTGTCTTGAGACCACACTGTTCTGGTGCTGGAAGTGTGTTTTAAAGAGTAATCTGTGTACTTAGAGAGGGTGACAGTCCTTTCACACTCTGTTGCTTGTTAACTGCCCCCAAAGACTTGCTGTCCGCCTAAGCTATATTTAAACCTAAGCATCAAGAAAGAAAAAACAAAAACCTTCCGAGAACCTAAAAATCGAACTCCCCAGAGCCATTCCTGTTTACCTGCCGCTATGTTTTGATCCCCGTCGCCTGCCAGGCCTCTCATCGGAGCCACTTTCAGAATAGATCTATGCGGGAGCTTGTATGTGGGAAAAATCACGGTCTTCCACCCTCCCTTGAGCCACCAAGCCACCCTGTTTGTTAGTTTCTTCTGGCTTTATCATCTTTCCAGAACAGTACTTGTCTCTTTTCTTCTCCTTTTTCTATCCATGAAAGTGAAATCTGTTCTGCATACACAACACTTATAGTCACTGTTGTCGCGATTTTTCCTGGAACTGGTACAAGTCAAAATGAGAAACAAAGAAGAACAAGAGAGAGTTACGGAGACCTTTGGGAATGTGTTTTTTGTTAATGCAAAAAAAACAAAAAAAAAACCAGATCATTTTCAGGACATCAGAGTTGCAGGTTTGGCTCAGTAACTGCTGTATTATTCTCTCTCTATCTGCACTGTTATAGGGAAAAATATGTCTTTACAGAGTCTTTGGATAACAGTTTCTTTTAAATGTATTTATATATGTAAATTAGCCAATAGCCTTATTTTTATTCCATTCAATTTGATGGAAGACACTTTTAATATGTTTTTGTTGTAATGGCGTCCCTCTTTCTGCCAAACACACACAATGCTTCATGCCAACACGCAAAAAAAGAGAGAAGGAGTATCCCAGGACGTGAGTTCTCCTTCATCACTTAAATTCCATGTAATTTAAATCATATTACCATTTATGTGGGCTACTGTATGACCTCTAAAATTTAGAGTGCCCCCTGAGGTTGACAACAAAGCCTGGGCCTCACGCGCCTATCAGATGTGGCAGCAGATTGCTTTGTAGCATCTTGGAAGCAAATGTTGGGGCTCTGAGCTCAGCGACGGCATAATGTATTTCTTTGTTAAACGTGTTACACAGTGGATTATTGACTGCTATGATTTACACGATTTCAAGGTTATAACAAAAACTGGCACCCCATGTTATTTACTTCTAAGCACATTGCTATCTACTATATCGCTGTACAATTGTTAAGCCCCTTCATAATTTTTTTGGAAGGAATCCACTGAATAAATTTCAATTATATAGATGAGAAGCAGACACAAGGAACCCTTTGGAAAAGATTTTAAAGCTCTTTGAAGCTATCGATGCTAAGGAAAGCTGAGGAAGCTGAGGCTGCTGGGAATGCCATCAGATTGAAAGTGACATGATCATTATGATAAAGAATCATGGGATGGTCAGAGATTTGACATGATGACGGCACTAGAGGAAGAGATAGTGGATTGTAATCCATCCTAGGGGGGAAAATGAATGTTTGCACTTAATATCATGGCAAATTGTCCATCAGTTCTCAATGTTTCACTCAAAACCACAAATGTCATCATCGTGAGTAAAGGCCGATCTTCAGCTTCAATATTATTTATCATCTGGAGACAATAAATACCTTTTTATCCCCCTCCTCAGTCCATCTAATAGCTGTTGTATGAAAGTTATTCGAGTGTCGACCAGCATGATGGAATGTTGCAGTTGCTTGCAAATTCTTGCGTTAGTATCTCTTGACACTGGCTTCCACAGAAGGATCGTATTGGACCCTTTGAGTTGAGATAAGCCGTCCTGCGTGGGGTGCACCCTGAGCTGAGAACGCCACTCTGTGAGCCTGGCACCCAACGAGGATGTTCTCAAGTGGAGGAACCTAATCTTTCCCAGCAGGCATCCAAGCAGCTCTGTAAGTGTATGAATAGAGATAATATCTCTATAATGGGGCCTGTTTTGTACCATCAAAGTCTTCAAAAGGGTCTGAAACTCGACCTCCCTGCTACCACTGACAGTCCCTCCGTAATAGCTCCCTATTATTAATTGTTTTGCTGGCTTGAAAAGTCCTTGTCCCTCTCTTTCTTGCTCTTGCAGTTGTGGTTTATCAACTCGCCCATGACCTGTTGCTTTTTATGTCTTCTGACATTGTTCCGGTTTGAACATCAGTGATAGGGAGGTTTGTTTCTGCTGCAACGCTTGACGGAAATCATCTCACACATTATTCAAAGGCAGTGAAGTCTCATATTGTTAGCGATCGGGCAGTTTCTCCTGTCAGCATGTCTGACGTCACCCGTGTTTTTGCACTGATCCCAACAACACAGGTGCGTGTCTTATCATATCTAACCACTACAGTTGGCTGACAAATGTCCGGATGGGGTTAAAAAGATCTGACCGGACCGCACCGGCTCAGCTCCGTTGTGGATGTGGCCCTTTGCATATCCTACTCTGCTGTGACCATTGTCTATTGTCAGAGATGATTAGCAGATTATCTATGTGATGCGATCCAGCCACGCAGTTCTTCACAGGATAACACAGATTTAGCTGGGTGAGAGTGTCGGGGGCGATTAAACATCTGTGCACTGCTAATCCAGTTTAGAGAACATGGGTGGGACCTATCATACCTCACGCTTTAAAATAATTCTATTAGGTTACGCTAAATAGCGCAGCAGTAGCACAATGCCTCTAAAGACATTTTAACTGACTCACTAATTGAATCCATCTTAAAATGCATATGTGTGGTAAACTAATTAAAGGCTGTGTGAGTCACAGCAGTCTAGTAAAGATCGGCGCATAAAGCTGAGGGATCATTCAATGTATGTCTGTAATGGACAATTCTGGATAGTAATGTGTGTGCACTATAAAAAGTACCGTATAACTAAGCTTGTGCACAAAAGTGTCATTTGTATGTTTTAAATGTTTCGCCCAAATATACCTTCTCAAATGTCACATGTGGAATCTCACAGGAAAGTTCCTTCAATGAGCTTTTTTTTCTACATGGTGACAGGTCACTAATGCCATGTAAGTGGCAGGCACATACACATACATACACAAAAGAGATTCACACGCACACAGAAACATGCCAAAGGCATTTACCAACACAAGCATCTCACAGAGAAGCATCTCCATCAAAAACAGCCCTCTCTCCATCTGTTAAACAAATAAGGAGCCCCTACAAAGGTGTGCAAAAGAATCCACATGATCAAAGTGTGTGAGAATGGCAGCCTTGTCCTGGCCTGGCCATTATCAGGCCCCATGAATGCCTGTCTTCTCCTCTTTTGTAGGTCGAGGCATTGACAGTCACTCACCCGGCAATGACTGTCACACCAGCGCAAAGAGCCAGCCGCCGACAGGGGCCAACCACATCAAACGAGGCTGTCAAGGGGCCCTGCTCGTGAACCGTGGCAACAAACACCTCCTGATCCTCACCTACAGCTCTGCAGCAGACACCCACCGCTGTGCTCTCAGCCACTGCCTCCGCTGAGAAAAGATGTACTGCCTGGACCTCATTTCCCTCTCTGTAGCCCCCCCTCCTCTCCCTCTCTCTGTCAAGTAGTGCTTGTGTTAACCTCCAGCCTGCCGAGACACAAAGGGCTGCTAAAGTGTTTAAGAATGCTTTATGGATGCATGACAAGGGGAGGCTGACACTGCTGGGGGTCAAAAAGTATACAGAATGTGAAGGAGATACATTTAGTCTTACGTTCAGTTCGGAGCTGAGTCACACTTGATTTAAGCTGTATGATGTTTGAACTTCAAAAGTCGACTGGAAGGAGGAGACATTAATTTTCGATGGGCTGTGACAAGCAGTTTGGTTCAGAGAGCGTGAGTTTACCACCAGCTTCGGATTACACCAGTGGAAATAGTTGGGGCCTTATATGCAGTGTTTCTCTTCAAATCGTGACAGGTTTATGTTAGGTAGCAGTAAATGCTAACATAAATATTTTGTGGTGCTTTTAAGGGGCGGTTTTTATTCTTGCTTTAAAAAAAAATGCTTGAACCGCTTTGAATTTCGCTTTCACAATAATGTAATTTTAATTGCATAGATCTCTCGTAATTATTCACATCTTCACCTTTTGTGTATTTAATATTTATTTGATATGCAAGAAAAGTCCAAATATTAGTGGCGGACTTACAGGTGCAACCAACATATTTAACACATGACGCAGCCTTATTTATTAATGAGCTGTGTTAAATAACATAAGTGGAGCTATTTCAATATATGATCCAGACATATTCTTTGCCTCATTGCAGGACACAGTTTAGTCTCTCATCCTATGGCTGACTATGACAAGACTGCCACCTGTAGGCCAAACATGTGTCACTACCCATTTCAATCTACTGAGGGCACTGAGAACATTTCATTTAAGACACTGGCAAGTAAGAAAGGACAATGGAAAGAGTTTTACTATTATGGATATTATATTAGCCAATTTAACATATAATGTTAGTAATAACCAAAACAAGGAGCTGTTTTCAGTTACCGCTGCCCTTGCACACATCACTGATTATTAAATGTGGCAAGAAAAAACCCAAACAGACCAAATTTTGCAGACATCAATTACCATATACAGGAAGTCATGTGAGACAACAGCAGGAAGAACCCACCTTTTTCTTTATAAAAATTTAATAGCAAAAGTGAGAGAATTTCTGTCAGTTTGTGCAAATTAATTGACAAAGATGCAATTTGTGAATCTACATCAATTTTTCTGCCTTCCACATATCTGGTTGGTTTCAGTTCTTTGAAATCCTAAATAACTTTTCTTTTTATGGAAGCTGTGCAAAAATGGTACACTCACCTCCTTCTAACAGAAGAAACTTTCAGAACTTGAGCTTTACTTTAAAGAACTATTTTAATGTGTGTAAAACACTAATTACCAATGTGTTTGTTATCAGTTACATTGCTTCACACTAAAATTTGTACTAAATTTGTGACTATACAATGTTATAATCATGTACCTTGTAACTAATTTTAAATGGTAATGTATAATTCATCAGTTTTTCTCTAAATATTTTTTATAGGCCCTAATAAATTACTAGTAAAAATAGTAAAAGAGACCAGTAAAAAGTACTATGTAGAAGTACATTGAAGTATATAGAAGTGCTATGCTTAAATAAAGATAAAATAAATTAAAAAAAGATCATTACTAAATAATTACCTGTATGCAAGTATTTTTTTTCTTGATTGGCATTTCTAATTTTGCCATCATCTTTGCTGCTGTAACAAATTTTCCCACTGTGAGATGAATAAATTATGTATTATCTTTTCTTATCTGAAATGGTTTGAATAAAACGAATCAAAATTTTCGATTTGAAGTTTCATAAGAGATTTTCATTTCTGGCACATTAAGTTTATGTTAGTATCGATATATATATATATATTAACAGGAATCGATACCAAACGACTGGCTTGCACGTATGGGAAGTATTACAGTATTGAACCTCCCTTCCCTAAAAACCCAAACCCATGTATTTTATTTTTATTCACATTTTACACCTCTCAACTTACTTGAAAATGGTTTATATTTTTCCGAGCTCTCCACCAGCAGACATGATGATATTATTGGCCTCCCCTAACTGGCGGCTGTCTCCATAACCAACGAAACGAAACGAAACGGGTGACGTTCTAGTTAAAACACGAATAATTAGTACAGATATTAGCACATTTCCTAAACGCTCAAAAATTCCCGCTCGATTTATCTGCGCTCTTCTAGCCCTGCGCAATGCCTCAGACTATCGATCGCCCCTCACGCGGCTAGCTTGGTCTCATTTAAGATGGCGGCCCAGTGCTGAGGAGTAACGCGGTTGTTACATGTCAACATGTCACTTCTCAGAGTCTGTGCCTTTGCCAAATGTCTGAATCGTCGCGGTGTCTTTGAGAAGTGTCCTTTTCGCGTGTCCTTTGCGGAATGCTGTCAGCTGTGTGTGTCCAGGAGGAGCGGCGCGGTCAGACGGATATCAGGTGAGCACGGCGGCTCAGTCGCTCTTCATCTCCCAGCCGGTAACGGCGTGAGCCTCAAGTTCGACCCGGTTCTTCGTGAACTCCGCTGTGAATGGGACGATGTATTTGCCGTGAAATGTTGTCACAGGGAGTTGGTAAAATTTTCCAAGCTGTCTTTGTAGTTACATTTGATGTAAACTAAAGTGTTGACTGATGGCTGGAGGTTAATGGTTCGATCCCCTCCTCCTCCTCCTCCTCCTGGTCCTTGACTATTGACCCCGCTAGTGCTCAAATAATAGTTATAAAAATAATAATAGTAATAATAAAAGGAAAAAAATGAATGAATGTTTCACTCTAACAGGATAGGCCATAATCACCTTTCCTTAGCACACCATAATCAATGAAAACAAAAGAAGTTTAAATCTCACTTTATACATTAAAGTTTAACTCTTTTAATAAAATGATGAAAAAAAAAGAACTTTGTTTGATATTCCACTCTTTTGGAGATGTACTAGTACTGTTAGTGAAAACAAAAAACGTTAATGTTTAAAGAAAGTGATCAGTTCAGTTATTTTGCAATTGATTTGCATTTTGTTTATTTTTTGACTTTAATATATTCAGGAAAAGCTCTCATCAAGGTCCGATCACACTCGTACACATTCACTCTAGCACGCTGCCCAGTACAACCACAGCTCAACCAGCAACCCCTGCAGTCATACGCTTGAAATAAACAATAAAAACAGAAAAACAACATGGACTGATAAACAGGATCAATGGGTAAAAGAGCATAAGATATGGATAGAGCGACATTGCAGAAGGAATAAATTAATTTGCATGGCAATTTGTTTTCCTTACTGGTGCAGACATAACAGAGAATTCTCTGGAAAGTATGTGATCAGGCTGGCAAACTATGCCTTTTGCTTTCTGGACCACTTTGTTCTTCCACAGAGAACACAGGTCATTTAATCGGGCACCTGTGATTTTGGAGCAGAGCTTCACAATATTAGTCAGGCTGTTTTTGTCTTTCACAGACAACCCGCTGAACCAGCACACAAACGAATATGTTAAAGATTAAAGTTGGATAAAAAGTTTCATAAAATGTTCTTACAGACACAAAAGGAGTTTAATTTCTTTAGGAGGGGAATTCTTTGGTGATACCGCTGAACAATGCATTAAGTGTCATCGAACTTGAGTTGAGAGTCGAACACTGTTCCGGAATACTTATATGTTTGAATGAATTGTACCTCTTCACCATGCATAGTGCTGGCTTCCCGAAGAGAAGATGTAAAGCATTTATGTAGAATGTTAGTATGCGTTATTTATTGTCATCTCTTAATGGGATACAACTTTTATTTTTCAGAGACGCCCTCACAGCTTCAAAGAAGAAATGTCTCATGTATAATCCCAAACGTAGAAGATGGAAAGAAACGTGTCCTGGCTCAGTCTCAGTTGTTAGACGGTATGTTATTATGGAGGGCAGGCTGTCGTGTCACTACATTTCTATTAAATTTTCCATTACTAAACCTCACTTAGTACCAACGTGTAATTTAATATCAAACACTAGTCTGACATATCTGAGTTCTCAGACAGGACGACTTCTCTATATGCTGTCAGTGCAAACTGGATTTGTTTTTTTAAAGTCACCTTAAAGGTATTCTGGCACACTGATGTGTCCTTTAGAGCATTGTGTTACCGTAGTTATGTGAAAAATGTACAGTTTATCTTGACATGATACAGGCACTTGTGTTCTTCTCCACATCTTAGGTTTTTGTGCTACCAACCTGTGATATATTAGATAGGTCAGCAATGCCTAACAAACTGTTGCAACATGTAGTATCATTTTAGTGTATTACTCTAAAAGTACCTTTGCCGTACTACATCACATTCCCTTTCCGTGTCTCCCTCTCAGTGCTCGAGGCCAGGATCCATCAGCTTCAGTCTGATGTCGTTCTAGATATCCAACATGCAAAGGTGCAGTTTGTTACGGTTCAGTCTTCGGGCAGGTGGGCTTTATCTGGCAAGGGTTCCAAAAGCATTCCTCAGGACATTCCTAAATCAGGACAGATTGTTGCTAAAAGAGCCTCCAAGTCTCAGCCCAGTCGCTGGATGGAAAAATTAAGTGAAGAGAAGAAAAACAAACTCAAGAAACAACAGCACCTTCAGCAGAAAATACTGAAGAATGTTAAGGAAAAGCCTACAGCAAAATCTAAAAGTAGTAAAAGTAGCTCAATGCTCCCAGGGACAGCGCATAAGACTATATCTACCATAGCTACAAAGACTGTGCCCCTGAGCAAGAAGAGCAAAGGTCGAATGACAGTGTCTGATGAGATTCGTGCAGCGGTTCCTTCAACACCTACCACCACTGTTGCTGCTGCTGCAGCAGGGACAGCAGTCATGGCACATAAAGTATCTAAAGGGAAAAAGAAGAATGTAAAAACTGTAATTCCTGGTAAAGAGGCCCTTGATGATGCTGAGGGCAGAGCCAAAGAGCTGGCCGAGGTGGAGGAACTGGAGAGGAGGCTCAGCAAGCAAGTAAGCCAGTGGACCACATCAAGTGACCCGGAACGCCTGCAGCAGGACAGCGAGGGTACAGCATGTAGGGACATCAATCTAAGCATCCGCTCATACTTGGAGGCGTGCGTGTTTGCTGAGGAAGTTGAGAGGGCACACTGCTTCCTGCTCAGCCAGCACAGGGTTATGAGTCGACGCAGACACCTGACCACTGATGTCTACAACATCATGATGAGGGTGTGGGCTAAGAAGGTCAGTTCGACAGTCACTATTAATTTTTTTGTCTCCAACAAGGAGGTTATGTTTTTGCCAGCATTTGTTTGTTTATTTTTTTTTGTGAACGGAATGACTGGGAGGGTGTGGGTATTCAAAAATATACACGGGCGGCATTAATTGACTATCATCTTTCAGTGGTTTGATTTTGTAATAATACATGGACTTATATAATGCCATTATTTATTTCCATTTGTTAAAAGCCTATGTGTGCGATTACTTTGTTTGAAATAAATAGTTCAAATTAATAATACATTTAAATTGATTACCCCCTCATTTGCATGCATATTGAATAAAACAACAGAAACCTCTAATGAATGAATAGTAAATATTAAATTGCATTAATTTATTAAGTACTTTAGAGGAGACTTTAAAATATTGCGATATATATTGTGTATAGTGATATAGCCTAAAAATATCACGGTATCACCCAGCCCTATTAGTAGCTAATTCTAGAGTCACATAGCCGGCTGGCTCTGCACTTCTTGTGTCACACATCAGATGGCGCCAACAGTTTATGCTCCAACTGGCTGCAACCTAACTAAAAAGAGAGAATGCTGAAGTATGAGCAGGTTTACTGACACATGGGAGGGGCTTGTTTTGCCCTGACAGAGGTGTGCACTCACTGAGTGCTTTCCAGTTTTGGCTCTGACTTTGTAGCTAAAATACAAAAATGGAGTGGTGTCCCCCATGAAAATTTTCTCAGTTCTTCTAGTTTAAAAAAACCCCGCTAACACTAGATCGCTACTATCACTTGTTTAGCTGCAGCTCTTTTTTTTAGATCTTTACAAGTTATATATGCAGGTAGCCAGTTAAATTGCTATATTTCAATAAGCTTTATTGGACTGAATCTTCGCTGGTTCATACAGGCTTAAGGAACTGATAATGTAACAAGCCAGGTACAGCCTTTTCTATGTTACTTTTAATTAGAGAACGTGCAAGTCTAATAATAATAAATAAACATGATATGATAAATACTTGAATATTTGTTGTTCCTGTGGCAATTTACAAAAGAACCACATTGTTTAAATGAAGTGTTTGGTCATTCATTTTGTATAGCTCTATTATCATTTTAATCATTGCTTTGTTTTCTTAGTGTCAATAATCATTTCAACGTAAACATATACGAAGAGTATCAGAGCTAAGGCTAACAGCTGTTTTTACTGATTGTGAAAATTGCTCCACACAATTTCCCAGATTGACTCCTTGTGATTGCTTCTTTTACATGCCAGCAGTCTTAAACTTATATAGACCTTCATTTACTGTCATTAATGACAGGGAAAAGCAGCAGGTCTTAAGACATGATAGAACTGGTATTTTGCCATTTCTCCTTGAAAAATGGAGACGGCTGGCAAAAGATTTTCCTCAATTTGACTAATTAGTCAATCAAAAAATTTTAGCATCTCTGAAGTGTGAAGAGTTAATGGTTATTCCATGTATGTCTGTTTGTCTCTACTTGTAGGGCATATTAAACCAGATAGGCCGTGTGTTTATTCTGTTAGAAGAGGCTTGTTTGAAGCCAAATCTGGGGTCCTACAGCGCGGCCCTTGAATGTATGGGCCGCAATCCTAACTGCTCCCCAAAGATTGTCACAAGGTATGTACATACACATGCATAACAAACGAATAGCTGCCTTTTTGATTCAACAAGTTGACACATGTGTTCAATGTCATTTCATATTTAATGAGAGGGCAACTAGACTCTTTTTAGAGATTAGAGTTTTAAATGAGGATTGAAATAGCAAGTAGCAATACAGAGATTTACCAGCAGGGGTCATGTTATGCTCATGTTCACACTTTGCACATCCTGTTTGGTGTGTGCTGGTTGCTGAATGTGCCCAGTTAACCCAATTGGTTGGACTGTGGTTTTACCACTTTAGTCTTTTAGGATTAAGGAGCGGTAAATCCAAAAGTGCTCAAAAATGGTAAATGGTCTGTGATTTTCATGCTAAATTGGTGCAACAGTATGATCTTCACTGGGTCTCGGTGACATCGTGGCTGCATCCTGACTGATCCCTTTCAGTCAGTAGTAGTAGGTTGGTTTTCAGTGTCTCTCCTGTTTTAAACTGACAGATATAGGTTGTCTTTATACCTCCCATCAATGCTAATATTATTTCCAGGGCAACCAACCATTTAACAGCTGTTTTCTTAATTTTTTTCTCTGGGGTTTCTGTGAGGATTATTGAAGCTTTTCATAATGCCTCCTAGTGTTTTTTTGGTTGTTGTAGCATGTAGACAGAGTCAGTATGGCTTCAACTGTTTCATTTTTTAAAAGACAGAAGAAATCTGCTGACAAGCATTTTAGTGTAATGCATTTGTTTTCTGACCTAACAAACTTTTGTAACTTTTGACAGCCAGCTACCCGGTTGTGTCTGCTAACTCTAACTGCAGATAAACACTGTTGATTATTATTAATCTTGTTGCTATGTCACTGACTGTGACAGTTCCATACTTGGCACGTACTGTATGATATGTACGTGCTGGGGACAACTACATGTCTGTGTGAGCCTGTTTGATGGTAGTCAGTACAATCAGCTGGCCTAGTGCCCAGCCAGTGGCAGACCTCATATTGAATTTTTGTTTTTCAGAGGGCCTAACATTAGTCTGGAGTTTTTATGATGAAAAAACAACAGGATGCCCTGCTAGTTATTGTTATCATGATGCATGTTGATATATAGACCCTGAACATGCATTAGACACAAACTCTTTTAAATTAGTTACAGAAGTTTTGATCCAGTACAGGAAGTTGCCTCCTGTCCAGTCTGGATTTCTGCAACAAGTCATAACATAGGTGAAGGTCCACTGGTTGAAGTCAGAGGAATATTAGATTTTAGATTTATCAGGTAAGAAATAATATTTCATTTTCTGTCCAGCTTAGGGGACCCAGGTGGTCTCCTTTCAGGCAGTCCTTCCAAACTCCAGTCAAGTTCTTCAATGTTATATGACTCACCCAGGACTGGTCTTATGAACTCTCTTCCTTTGGAAAGGGTGTGCAGGCTGAGCCCACAACCTTGAGTCCTTTGAAGGTCTGACCTTTAAAGAGTGTGTTCTGTGAAGAAGGCACCCTGTGTAGTTTCTGATCACAGCATGTATAATAGCCCACTCCTACAATCTGATTTTGGAGTGAAAGTATTTAATTAAGACCCCTGAGTCTCTGTTGTCTTGATAAGTTGTCTGAGAGCTTCATCAGCCTCAGTACCTCTCACACAGAGAGAAACGTGCATACTTTATTCCTGAACCCTGGAGACATCACCCTATGCGGCATGGTCCAATAGCAGGAAAGGTGCAGGGCAGCAGGGTTGGCTGTAGGTATCTGGTTGGGCTATCGATCACTGTAAGCTGATACTTATATGACATTGTTGTTCTGCAGTGGCGCATTTCTGCTCAGTCTTGGTGAGGCAGCTTCTCATTTTTTGTCTTTTCATAATCATAAATATTATTTTCTCTATCAATTAATTTACTACTTGCCTCCCTGTACCAAATTGCCAAGTTTACAGAGTTTACCAAGTTGTCTTCCTCTTTATTATGACCTGACTGCTGTTTTCCCCAAATCTCTCTCGTCACCTTTGGTGTCTCCCATTCAGCATCCTTGCCCTCCATGTACCGGTCTGTTCCCTTCTCCCCTGTTACACACACACACACAAGCATTGACTCACACATACATTTATCCCTTTAAGTTTTCCCTCCTCTGAGTGCTATGTCCTCCAGAGCTCTTTGGTCCCTAGAGTGCAGCGGGGAAGTCACCAGGCTAATTATGCACTATCTTTCAACCTCTCCGCTCTCTTTGTTCCGCTGGACCACACTGCCAGCTCGCAGACTAATCCTCTCTTTGTTCAAGGCTCTGTCGTTTTCTTAGACCAAAATTGCACATTGCATCACACGAGCCTCTGAGCAAAGAGTGAAAAATGCAAAAATAAATTAATAAATAATTAAAATAAATGATTAACTGACCTCTTTGGTTTGCTTTAAAAATATTGCCAAATGTACACTTAGAAGTGTAGACATGACCAAATATTGTAACAATATTTTCTTTGTTGTATTGAAGCTTGTGCAGAAGCCTGCTTAATTCTGATTAGATTGGGTCAGTGGAAGTTGCTGAGCTAAGGTTTCCTCCACATGGTAATTAACTGGCTGTTATTTGTAAATGTCTCAAGATAAAGGTATGCAGGGAGAAGCTCTGTCATCTTCTGCGGCCTTGACAAATGGGTTTTCCTCCCCTCTGGTTCTTGGCTCAGTTAGGTAGTTCTTTAGGTAACATCTAGGGGTCAGTGCAACAAAACACTGTCTTCAGGCTCGTCAATCTTTGTTATTCAGGGACTTTCTGTGGCTTTTGAAGGTTTTACCCCTGCAGACATGCAACGTGTGTATTTACACATATAAAAAAATTCCTGCAGAGTGTACACTGTGGGCCATACAAGTGCTGCATATAAAATACTTTGAAATGTAATAATCTAGTTAAATCAAAATGCAACTACTCCATTGAATGCTGGTTTAACTTTTGCTTTCTGTTGATATTATATTTGCACAAGAACAACAATAACCTTTATGTAGAGCACCTTTCTAAACACAATTCCAAGGTGCTCTACAAGTTATAGTACGTCAGTTTAATTTATAGCACTAGGAGAAGTTGGCGGAAGTGGCCGGGGAGAGGAGCGTCTGGATCTCCCTGTTCAGCCTGTTGCCCCTGTGACCCGGACCCAGATAAGCGGCAGAAAACGAAACGAAACGAAACAAAACGAAACTAGGAGTCATCCAGTGATTCTTAACATATAGAACAGATCTAGACCAAACTCTTTTATTATAACCTCCTCCAGAAGTTTGAGGAGGGTATGTCCCTGAATATAATAGTGCTTCTCAAAAAAATCATTGAAAAGTTCATTATTTTCATAATTTATTTTAAAAAGGTTAACTTTCATATGTTCTATACTCATTAAAATAGAAAAATGTTTAAAAAAAAATTTGCTTTACATGTAAGAAAATGGATGGATGGATGGGTGTATTGACTGTATTAAGTATACATTTTCTTAAATAACTGATGGGAAATCACAGTATTTGAATATTTTAGGTGCACCATTATGCCATTATACTGCATATACATTTTACTGCCATAGAGAATGTTACCAACGTAACCCAAAACGTTGTGAATGGATTTAGATTAAATTTGGAATTTGGTTTGGATCGATTGAATAAATGATTAACTTCTGATCGTGGTCTGGATCAGGATTTGGATCTATTTTCAAACTTGGACATATCTCAAAAATAATTAATGGATTTTTGTGAAATTTTGTGTGTAAATATAAGGCCAAGGAACAATGCTTAAATGTTGGGAGAGATTCTGAACACATACTTCATTGTATAGTTACATCACAACAAAAAAACCTTAATTCTGCAAACAAAAGCTTGAATAATTGAATTTCTATGCGTTTTACCGAGTGCTTTCTCACATGTTGATTAATTTAGTTATTGATTAAGAGAGACTCAACTTTCCCCCAACCCAAATTTGGAGCACCCAACCGTATTGAATGTGCTTCTTCTGAAGTTCGAGCTTTGTGTAAGATCTTGCAGGCCCAATTTATGGAATGGAAGAACATGTCACTGTAGCTTATCTGAAAATTCATACATAATTTACACAAACACAATGTTATCCCATTAGAGCACACATGATTCAAAATATCCCAGACAGAATAGGTTTATTCAGAGGCTGTCTTTGGTATAATACGTGAAATTGAGTTATGAAATAATCATGTTATTACACCTCTTATTTGTATTCCATGGACCAGATGCACATTAGCATTATCTGCAGTCCATCGTGGAGACTGTGCTCTCTCTGTGTTAGATCTCTTGGAGATTCTTCTTAAATAAACATTTCACTGATGTCGTCAGACCCTGTCTCCCTCCGGATCAAACTCATACTTGGAGGATGGCACAAAGGCCCGCCAATGCAAATACTTGGATTGATATTCTGTAACTGTCACTCAGACATGGCGAGAGATATACAACAATTCCATAGTCAGAGGGTTGAGAGAGATATCAGAAGGTTGTGAATTTTGAACTTGTGTTCATCATAGCGATTATCATATATGAAAATCTACTATACTTCTTGCCTCATCCATTTTTTTGTGAACGGAATGACTGAAAAAGTTACAGATGGATTTTGTTGAAGTTTTCATCGAAGGTGCATCTTTGGCTTTTTTGGTGACCAAAGATCAAGATTACTTAAAGGTAGAGAGGTCCATCTCGTGTAATTTTGTACTTGACAGCGCTGGCTACAAATGATTAACTTTTGGGCTTTCAGGGTCAAAAGTCAAGGTCACTGAAAGGTCAAAAGGCATTTGTTGGTCATAACTCTTGAATGAAGTGATAGAGATAGGTCCAACTGGTGTCATTTGGCACTGGCTACAGATTATTAACTTTTGGCCTTTCTAGGTCAACAATAAAGGTCACTGAAAGGTCACACAGTTTTGGACAAATCTCTTGTAGGAATTGACATACAGAGGTGTAAATGGTGTCATTTTTTTATCTAGGAGTGGGCAATATATGAAATATACTCGATATACTCATGTCTTGTTCTATGTGAGATACAGTTAATGACTATATCACAACTGTAGAGTACAAATTGTGGTATGAATGTTTTAAGCACAACTCTCACAATGTGCTTAATCATGGCCCAAGGGTCAGATCACGGGACTTAAATTAACAGGTCTCGAAAAGGTGTGGGTTGGACAGATAATTGCAGATAACAGGTCAGTTCTGGTACTGAGCTTCATGGGAGTGGGAGGGTGTGGGTATTCAAAACTATACACAGGCGGCATTAATTGACTATCATCTTTCAGTGGTTTGATTTTGTAATAATACATGGACTTATATAATGCCATTATTTATTTCCATTTGTTAAAAGCCTATGTGTGCGATTACTTTGTTTGAAATAAATAGTTCAAATTAATAATACATTTAAATTGATTACCCCCTAATTTACATGCATATTGAATAAAACAACAGAAACCTCTAATGAATGAATAGTAAATATTAAATTGCATTAATTTATTAAGTACTTTAGAGGAGACTTTAAAATATTGCGATATATATTGTGTATAGTGATATAGCCTAAAAATATCACGGTATCACCCAGCCCTATTAGTAGCTAATTCTAGAGTCACATAGCCGGCTACACCTCTTATTTGTATTCCATGGACCAGATGCACATTAGCATTATCTGCAGTCCATCGTGGAGACTGTGCTCTCTCTGTGTTAGATCTCTTGGAGATTCTTCTTAAATAAACATTTCACTGATGTCGTCAGACCCTGTCTCCCTCCGGATCAAACTCATACTTGGAGGATGGCACAAAGGCCCGCCAATGCAAATACTTGGATTGATATTCTGTAACTGTCACTCAGACATGGCGAGAGATATACAACAATTCCATAGTCAGAGGGTTGAGAGAGATATCAGAAGGTTGTGAATTTTGAACTTGTGTTCATCATAGCGATTATCATATATGAAAATCTACTATACTTCTTGCCTCATCCATTGGGCCATCAGCTTTCTGAACACTAAATCTGAACAAACACTGAGCTACTGAGATATATTTTGCTCTTAGACACTACTTGCCTCCGATTGTTAAAGAAATTTTAAATTAAGAGGCAAGTTTTGTCTGTTTGATTGAAATGCAGTTTGCTTTATTACCTCTCATAAATACAAGCTGAGATTAAAAAAAAAAAAAGTTAGCATTAAAGCTGTCTAGAAAACAAGACATTGATTATGTTGTTCTTACTCCCAGAGCTTGTATGCGTCATTGGGGAGTGACTGGACAACATTTTTTTGTCCCAAATTCAAGTCACATTTAATTCCGGAAAGCTAAGCACCAAAATATTTACAGTCACTCTTTGTGAAGAGATGTAAAGTGACTGTAAAGAGCATGTTAAAACCTTGCAACTTGTCTTTATCCAGGTGCCTCAACCAAATGGAAAATGATGGCTTGTCCGTGGACGATGTGTTCAACCAACGTGCATTTCGGCAAGACGAGAGAGACATGGTGCTAAAGGCCGTGCGCATCATCCAGCCCGACTACGAGCCCAGCTTCGACACAGCTGCAGGGCCGTGCTTCTCATCACTGGTTCAGGATTTCTACGCAAAGGTATCAGAAGCTAGATTTGGGACCTTTAGTCATGTAATTGATTTGTTGAAACATTCTCAATACAATACAATACAATATTATGTTGCCACTGTTGCGCGACCTAAATTGATCATATTATTGTAGCTTTCTAAAAAAAAAATTACTTAATTTTGCAAAAGCTTTCCTTTCCCGTGAAAAGCAAACAGTTCTGGTTATTTTTTTCCATGCAAAAACTCTTTATTTGATTTTTTGTCCTCGCTTTTCTCACTGGCTTGAAATTTATGGACATTGTTTTATGTCATGTTTTTCTATGGCCACACCTTGTGTCCTGCATCACACAAAGATCATTTTTTTATTTGTAACTTCTAACAGACACGTTTTTTGATTTTCTGTGACACTTACCTTTGCCAAGGAGTGGAGGTTGTATTTTTGCTTGTGTTTTTTTATTGATTTGTTTTTGAACAGGATAACTCAAAATTCAGAAGGATTTTTATCTAATTTTCAACAGAGATGAAAAAAGGCCAGATTTGAGTGAATAACCAGATTATTATGTTTTTAATGGATTTTATGAGACAAGCAATGGGGGTCATTTTAAAATCTAATAAGGCTACAGACTTGCAGTAAATATTCATATGAAGCAGCTTGATTACAAAAAAAAACATTGCGCTGTGAGTATAATTTGTATTTACTGAGGTGGGATTGTTTGGCCTTGTTGGAGGTCTGTGCTTTCAAGGTGCTTTCAAGTTGCTGTTTTTACTGTTTGAACATCAATGTATTAGTTAAAACACAATGAACTTTTACTAAACCCAATCAAGCACTTTTTTTTGCTTGTTCCAGGTTTTATGACATAATCTACTTTAGTAGATATTTGTTAGCATTTAGCTGTTTAAAAAAAACATTTTCAATTTGGTTGAAGCTATTTGTTCAGCCACTTGCTGCACACAAACCACCATCTTTCCGGCCATTTGGTAAACATCACAGGAACTTCACTTGAGAAGCTGCTGCCTTTCCCTGTAATCTGCAGTTTGCATTTACTGCTAAACTAACAAATCTGCTTCTTACTGTTTTCAATCTGCTCAGCTCCATTTAGTGCGATGCTCCTCATGTTTAAAAAAAATGGATTTTCTTTCAAGTAAATGCCTGCAAACATCACTCAGGTAGAATAAATTACAGTCTTTCCACTTGGCGTGTTTTTTCCAGATACTTGAAGCTGGGGTTCCAAACTTCAGGTAATCAAGCATAAGAACCCAAAAGTAGCAACTCTGCTCCCCCTCCCCTCTTTGTTTCTGCTCCGTAGCTCCGACCCACCCTCATGGACCGTTGCTTTGACATGTCGGTCTTCCTTGTTTTTAGCTTTGCTTATGCAGTGGTTGATAATGCTGGAAGAGCAACGTTTCCTGCTGCTATCGGCTTTTCACCATCTATGGGGACGTGCAAATGCATCTACTGTACCTTTGTAGAACAGCCAGGAACACCCTCTCTCTCTCTGAAATGACCTGTGATTGGCTGAAAGTACCATCATGGGTAGATTTTCGTTAAGCCTCAATACAGAGCCTAGAGAAGGTGCAGAGGTCTAGTCTTTTATTAGATCACTTGAATTGCAATATTTTCAAACGTTATTATGGAATTTTGTTCGGTGTTGTCAAAAATGAATTACCTACCCCAGCTTTAATTCAATGGATGGAGAATCAGATATGGAAATTACTTAAAATGCCCATATCTTCATCAATG
>KV751319.1:14601800-14614667 GCA_001698575.1 Mola mola
TTATATATTTTAATTTTAAAAATAATTGAAAAAAAATATCAATGGACCTAACAGATGTATATAATAAGAATTACATACTAATCTCGCTTTAGGAGATGTTTGTTGTAATCTGCAGTTTATAAAGTAACACTCTGTGTTACTTTATAAGGATGCAGACTAGGTGTCCGCCATTACATGCATTTTTCAATTTAAAATCATAGCTAAAAACTCTGTAAAAAGTTAATGAAAAATGAGTTGGAAACATGGGCTTTATGTTAAAAGTGAAAAAGCATGTCTATAAATACAGATAAGAGTTTTTTTTTTTTGTTTTTATTTTTTCAAGACTGCGTCTTGTGGGAATGTTTTGAGAGTCAAAGCACCGAAAAGCTTTGAAAGCTGTCAGAAGGTTTCAGCTTGACTACAGAAGATTTAATTGTCACCCTCTCACAGCTTGAAAGGCTCTGGCCTATTTATGAGAAACTCTGCTTTCTGCGGGGTCCTACACTTACTTCACCTCTGGTCCTCTCACCTCTCCTCTGTTTTTACCACCTCATGATTCTCGCATGATTCATGAACAAGTTTTTGTCAGTTGCAGTAATTTCAGTCTCAATTACTTTGGTTTCATCTCAGTGATATACTTTTGGTCAGTTTTAGTTTATTCTTGGCCTGTGTGTGATGGTCAAAACTGGCATGTCATATTTTTCTATCTCAGGAGTGGATGTAAAACTATACCTCTGACTAAAATGTGAAGCAGGTCAAATGTGACTGCTCCATAACTGTTGCCTCTGATTGCATTTGAAAAGGTGGCTAGCTGTAATCGTTTGATTTTCTGACTGCGGCTGTGACTTTTTGGCAGGTCGGATCTAATGACTGAAAGGCTGTGCAAATATCTGGTCCACTAGATAACAGAGCAGCAGACTGAATGTTCTCTGGAGTATTTTGAGTTGGTTCAGGCAGCAGACTCACAATCTAATTAATGCTGTTTGTTGGTGTGAGATGGAATTTTGATTAAGTTGATGCTATGTAATGCAGTTTGATCTACTTTCAACTTGTCATCAGAGATTTTCTAGTACGCTTGAAACAATTCTATGTTAGTGAACCAGAAAGTTCTTCAGGATAATGGTCTTCAGTTAACTGGTCAGATTGTTAATTCATAGAGTGAATGTATTGTGGTCTTTAAACATGAGAGGTTATAAGATTGAAACCACAAAAATGAATTAATTACGCCATAGCTCTAAGATTTTCAGTTTTAAAATTGTCTCTCTTTCACTCTCCCTTCTCTAAACTGTTGTGGTACATGCACTGCAATCATTATATTGTTTTCCTCTTAAACTATATTAGTCCAACTGAATATGACGTCCAAAGCTGGACTCACAGGTTGTCTAGATGCAGGAGTCTGGTGCCATGAGGGCTTCCTCTTCTGCCCTATGTATGTTGTTGGATCACAAACCACGTTTAAAGATGGTTTCTACCAGCTTATGCATTGGAGTTTGTACATGCTGTGTGTTCTTTTTGTATTATTGTCCTATTTATGGGTTAATGACTCAAATATTGCCCAATTTTCCCATTATCTGTCCAATAATTTATCAGTGCATTGCAAACATCTAACTATTGTAGGATTTAAAATTTGAATTCAATCTGATTTGTATTAAAAAAAAAACAACACAGTTTTACTTATTGCAGTATTATTATGCAGCAAAGTCCTTTCTATAGAGCTTTCTCTTTGTATACCAGAATTTTTTTCTACTCAAAAAACTATTGTGCAAGCTCATACTTTACATGCTATCTATTAATTTCACCCCAGTCTACTGATAATGAGTCGTTTAGGTCTTTGCTCTTATATTGCTTTGCAGTTGTAATGTCTGGAGAGCAATTTATCTGCCACACAATCTTAAGCTTTGCTCTGAATGCTGACCATGTCAATCCTGGTTCAGGCCTGATTTACAGCCCATCTTATCTGCAGTCTGAGAACTAACGAATGTTTTTATAATATGCTACATTTACTCTGATGCATCTCAGAGTTGCATCTCTTGAAACAGAAATTAACTTTAAAATCCCATTTTATTTCTTCCAGCAAGAAATTTGTCAGCATCTGACAAGTCGGTTGCTCACTTGGTCAGCTTGTTAGTGCAGTCTTGTTTGATCTGCTGGCCTGTAAGGAGCAGCATGTTAGGGGCTCTGCCCCGAAGACATATGACAAGTTGATTTACTACAGCCGCACACATACATTCAGTAATTCAGTTTAGGCTTCGGAATCAATATTGGCCTCAGTATACTGCCTGAATTTCTTTCCCATCTCCCCACAGGTTACAGCAGCTAAGAGTTTGATCCTTTTCGGCATTACAAGAACCGAGTGAATTAACAAAGAATCATCCAACTTCAAAACTCGCTAGCCAAACTGCACTGCTTGCTTTTTAATGTTCAGTTGAATCCTCAGAATAATGGATTCTATGTTTGCTTCCAAAAAAAGCTGAGCCAAACCATGTGAGATTGAAACTCTGTTTAACATTCTCTTGGCAGCACACTGGTTTAATTATTTGGCTATTGCTCACTGGGCCGTAAGGACTGTGTTCTCTCTCTATCCCCAGGTTGTGTACTAGCAGCTTCCAGCAGTCAAATAGTTATATTTAGGAAGGGTAGAGGTGCTCAGAAGGCCATGTTCTGTCAATCTAGATGTCAAAAGTTAATGCACAGGGCAAGAAAGTTCCCTAGTATCATACAGTATTAAGCGATCATAATCATTTTTCATTTCATTTCATTTTTCTCTTTCTCCTTGTTACTTGTATGTCTTGTAGAGGCAAGATCACCACTACCCCAAACTGGACTTCACTCAACAGGAGCTCCAGGAGCGTTTCAAATGTCAGCTCAGTATGGAACAGGCCTGCACGGTCACCATCGACTCTGTGGAGGCTGCCAAACCTGTTACTAAAAACATGGCAAAAATGGTAAAGACACGCACCTGTTGCCCAGCTTGACCTTCATCTCGCTCACATTATACCAGGCTGGTAGAAATGTTGTTTTTTTTAGCTCTCCAATGCTGTAAACCTGTAGATACTTATAAATATTTGTGTTATAAAGTGGAGTTATTGATAAAAGGTGTTCATTTTGAAATCTTATGGTCTAGAATATATTAGAGTTACAATATATGATATTTTAAAACATCAATTTTTTTGTCAGATTTATTTTGAACATTTTTCTCTTTGTGCTGCATTTTGTCTCTTTGAAATGCCAAAAAAAAAAATCTCTGCAAACTCACATAAATATTGTGTTGGCAATTCTGTGGTTGTGTTGGAGTAATTAAAATATCATTCATTTATGTAAACGTCCTGTATTTATATAGCGCTCTTCTAGTCATTGTTGACCACTCAAAGCGCTTTACACCACAGGTTTCTGCATTCACCCATTCACACACATTCGTACACTGGTGGCAGTGACTACCTCGCAGGCGCCACCTGCTCATCAGGAGCATTAACCATTCACACATTCATACACTGATGGCGCAGCATCAGGAACAATTTGGGCTTCAGTGTCTTGCTCAAGGACACTTCGACATGTTGATTGCGGGTTCTGGGATCGAACCAGGAACCTTCCGATCACTGGACGACCGCTCTACCATCTGAGCCACAGCCGCCTCATTTATGTAGTCACAATAGTGACAATTTTGCTACGAGTAAAGTTTCTGCGTTACAGACTTTGAAATTACATGCATTTAGGCCTGACCGGTTTAAGGAAGAAATCTCATATTCCTTTGGCATACCATCTTTCCAAGTCTGGCATTTACAGTCCAGCCTGGCTCGTCTGCCTCTGCAGATGGGGGACGTGGGAAGCGAGCGGGCTGAGTGTCCCTGGTGGTCAGGAAGCATTTACAGACAGATAGGGCAGAATAATAATGTATTGTAATGGAGGCCTCTGGAGAGAAAGCAGAGTCACCTCTCCATTTATAATCCAGGCTGTGTCTCTCTTCACTCAGACTCGGCAGAACTCTCTGACTGATGAGGGAACATATGCACATAGAAGCCTGTGTGAACAGCACATACATATAACAATAATACTTCCACAGGCACATGGTTAATACATGAAGGAAACTGATTCTCATTTTCCATTACTTTCATTTATTGATTCAGGTCAGTCATGAAAGTCAGTAAGCAGAGGACAAGATGTTATAGTAGTGCATCAAAAAACTAAAGTGCTGCTTGTAAAGCCCTTGTTTTTCAGCTGCAGGCTTCAATAGCATGTTTTCTCCCATGTTTAAGTCTGAGCACAGAGCAGCAATGGTTTAATATAATAAGGAGAAAGGAAGAGGATAAGTGGGTAAAAGATGCCAGAGTCTTCCTTCACGATGTCATAAAAAATGGTTATACTGGGTGATGGTCATTGAGACTTTATATACATTGACCGAAGCATATAGTCTGTGCATGTGAAACATCGCCTTTGTCACATTTAAGAACTTTTTATTATAACTTCACATCATGAAAAAACATTTTTTTATTTTAATGAATAGTTTGACATTTTTGGAAATTTAATTATTAACTTTTTGCCAAGAGTTCGGTTGAGAAGAAGAATAAAAAAATACACTCCAAAGAAGGCGTTTGTATTAACATAAGGCCTGGAGGCAGGGGAACTGTCATCCTGGCTTTTCCCATGACTCCCATTAAAACCACAATTTGCTGTTTTTTGGGGTTTTTTTTATTTTTTGTCTAGATTAAGTAAATGTGTACACCATAACAACAAAATGCAAGATTTAGAGGTGGTGTTAGGCAGAATGTTTTACACCTTTGGCAGGGCCAAGCCATCTGATTTCTCCTGGTTTTCACTTTTTGTGATAATCTAAACTAAGGTTCAGCCAGCATCCAACTTTGTGCTAGAAATTGAACATTATTAGTCAAAATGTCAAACTCCTCCTCTACAACAGTAGAAGTGATGTTTTCTTCCTGTTCTAGTCTGAGATGAATTATCTGTGGCCAAATTGTGTTCCTCTCAGAGGGATAGTCTGTTCTCTCCTGTCGTCATTCTGAGCCTAACCAGCCTAACCATGAAATGTAATGCAAGCTCATGTTGCAAAAGACATTGTGTCTGTTGAGAGGTGGCCCCATGTTCAGCTTCACAGTTTAATAATGGCTTCCCATTTGGTTCATGCAGAATGAGATAAACAAGGACTGCTGCAGCAGTGTGTCGGACGTGTCTTTTAAGAGTTCCCCGCTGGCATCACTGCCATCAGATAGGATGACCTCCAGTTGTGTTGTCCTTTCAGAGGAAGTTGCTGGCAGATCAGCGGGCACAATGGCAGAAGATCCTCCTCCAGGCCCTGAGGGAGAACAAGATGATCCTATCTAACACCAACACCAAGGACTACAGGCTTAACCTCTATCCCTATCTGTGTCTGCTGAAGGATAGCGAGTATGTTGACATCATGATACAGGTAATACAAAGCACCGAACCCAGACAACCGTTCAATGAAATGCCAGAAGTCGGCACCAACAAAGACTTGGAGTGTTTGAGCTTGGATTTAATGAACAATTTCTTTGCTTCACCAAAATATTATAAGAAAGGATGTGTGGTGATGTCACTGTGACACTCGTTACGTTTTCACAGCATGTCTGTTGTGAAATGTGACCCAACCACTCTGGGAAACCACAAAACATAAATCAAGAGGCTGACAGTGACAACAGCAGCAAGTGCATCAGGCTTTATCTTTGGCACCAAAGGAGCGCATGCTTTGATCAGATACTTTTGCTTCCAATATAGACACGCCCGCAGCGTGTGACGTTAAAACCAAACCAATTTGACTTTGAATTTCCCTCTGCCTGATGGATGTCTTTCTCTTTAAACTGAATAAGAGATGCCGACAGATCCGCTTTTTGTTACGGAACTGTCAGAAATGTTTTTTTACTCCCAGTTAGACTCTTTTGAAACCTGTCTTTCTCTTGTCCAGAGTGTTGCCAACATGCCTCCCAGTGGCGAGGCCCTGAAGATTTTAGCCAGAGATCTGGGCAACAGGGTCTACACCAAGTACTCTGTGCGACAAAAACATGAAAATCAGATGCTGGAGAAGTTGGGCAACATTTACAATGCTTACACAGACCTGCTGGCCAAAGATACCAAGGTAGAAAAACCATCATGCTCCAGATGTCCTCCCAATTGTCTTTTATTTTTTAAAAAGAGAATTTAGCTCCTGTTTATCTGCACAACATTTTCTCTCATTTCTTTTCCATGTACTAGAATGAAACACAATAAGAAGCCAACTTAAAGTTACTTAGACCTAGAGGCTAGTTATTTGTAAATGGACTAAATTGTCTGTGTAGCACTTTTCTTATACACTATCTGTACTGATCACTCACATTAATTCACACATCTTTCTCCCATTTAAACACTACTGGCTAAACTACCTGCTCATCAGGAGTGATATAGCACTGTTCATCCAAAACTATACTCTCTGAGTCATAGCTGCCCCTCTTTTAAATAGTTGTTAATACTAAGCTGTAATAATAAATCAGAATTTTAAGCTCTAAATGTCTAAAACCTATAGACATGCCATGTACAGCTCAATTGACTCTACACAGCCTGGAAAGGTTCATACTGAAGGAAATTGTAGTTCATTTTAAACAGCTCTAGTTGCTCTAGTAAATTTAGGAATCAATCTAAACCACACTTTATGTATAATATTATAATATTTAGCATTGTGGCAGGCCCTTAACCAGTGTGACAGATTTGGATTGAATATTTTGACCACCGCCTTATTGACATGAGGTTCATTGTTTTTTAGTCTAAACTACTTGGCTTTTACATTTTTTTATCATAACTCTTGAAACATGTAAGTTATTTTTGAATAGATGATTTAAAAAAAAAAAAGGAAAGAAAACAATGGTTTGACAAATTCTTTTAAGTCTGAACATCAAAACAGAGATCAGCACTCTCCAAGATATAAATGCCTATAGCTCACTTTGAGAAGTGATGACTTACAGTATTTGTGTGATTTGCACAATATCATTCTAATTACAATCTTCTGTTTTTCCCAGTATTGTCATATCCTTCCCAGGGAGCGTTGGTGTGAGCTCGAGATGGAGCAGAGGTCAGGACCCAGCTTGCAGGGGGGAGAGATCCACTGGCCATACATAGTAACCCTGGAGCTGGGAACTTACATGGTGGATATGATGGTCAAGAACCTCAAAATTAATAGCGACATCCTGAATCCGGCTTACGATAGGAAGTTCATCCCCATCCTCTACCACATGTACACCTTCCGTAGCACGCGGCAGGTAAAGTACATGCTGAATTGGTCTGTTTAAGGTTATCAAAGGAGTTGGTTACCCTTGTTAACCAATAATAGGATTTTTGCAGATTAACTCAGATTCTTTCAACTGAGAGTTATGTGGACAATGGTCAGAGATTATACTTAACTGGATTTCCTGGGAAGTAACTTTGAGACACATAATCACAGGGATTAAAAATAAAAGTGATGAGCTGTTCCTTAGGAAAACCTTTCATTAGTAAGTCCAATTATCATATCTATTTTGACAATACACAATTACTCTGATTAATAAGTTTTTAAGGTGAAGTTCAGGTACTTTTAATGAAGAAGTGGAGCAGAAATAAAGGGGGACGCCTGAAAAATCCTTGACCTTCACTTTGAACAAGAAGACTGTCTGTCACTCTAAAGCCTGTTACCTCGTTCACTTGCGCACCCGCCTCTCCAGTGTGAAGCTCAGATGAGGGTGAATTATAAAACCATTTCCCTCTTGTGTGAGTTGGCAGAGGGAAGAGTTGAGTAAGATAAATAGGTTCCAGGCTAATCCCTTTTCTAGTGTCCCCCTAATTGGCTCGCTGATTTACTGCTATGGGAACCTGCAGGAGGTTGAGCCGACCGTGTCTAGGGAGAGAGAGAATAGTGAACTTTCTGGACTAGGTGGACTTTGATAGAGTTGCATGCTGTTGCAGAAATTTGTTCAGGTGTGTTTTTTTATATTCACGCACTCACACCTCTTCCCATTTACCACTTAATTTACTGATCTTCCCTGCTTCCCTTTTTTCCCCTTTTTTCTTTGGACGGACCCACACCAGGGGAGCATCCTAATAATTTTACAGCACAGCACGACAATCTGCCTTTCGCAAACAATGATGATGTTTTATTTTATTTTCCTGTCATTAAATTGTACTTTTTTTTTTATTATGGTATCTCCTACATGCTGTAAGCCTTAATTAGATCCAGGATGAAATGATTTACATCAAAGCCATGGCCTGGGAAAAACTTCCCCAGTGTGCGACCCTGATTTCTGACCAGAGTTTTACATCATTCAATTGACAAAAAAAAGTTCCACCAGATCATCTGCAAGTCTGACAGCTCCAGTAATATAAGGAACATTTCAGAAATTAGTTTTAATGAAAAAAAAAAAATGGGACAAACTATTAAGCAGGGAGATTTATAAGCAAATTATCACAGTTTCATGTGAATAATGACAGTGATCTCATATGTACTGATGACGGGTTGCAAAGATGTCCAAAAGAACAACTTTATTTGTATTCTCTTTGAACACCTCTGCTTCTGCTAACTAGATCTGCTCTTATGTTTCACTGTCTAGATCGGCTTTATCAAGCCACACCCGATACTGACTCAGATGCAGCAGGAGGCCATGGAGACCAAGCTGACCTTTGACTCCTATGTGATGCCGATGCTTTGCCCTCCTATGCCTTGGTCTTCTGCCAAGTTCGGAGCCTACCTGCTGACGCCTACCAAGCTGATGCGCACAGTGGAGGGGGCCATACAACATGAGGCGCTGCTGGAGAAATGCCAGAATCTCCATCCGGTGCTGGACTCTCTCAACCAACTGGGAAACTGTGCTTGGAAGATCAACAATCCCTTATTGGACATTATTATCTCCATTTTCAATGAAAAGGGTAATGATAAATTAGACATCCCTCCTCCTCTGTCAGAAGCCCCTAAAATACCTCACTTCAACCCCCAAGATTCATCTCTCACTGCATCTGAAAAAGCCCACATGAAAAGGGAGGTGATAATAGCCAAAAAGAAATATAGTGAGATGCATAGCCTTCGAATGGATGCTCTGTATAAACTCTCCATCGCCAACCACATGCGGGATGAGATCTTCTGGTTTCCTCATAACATGGACTTCCGGGGACGTACCTACCCCTGTCCCCCGTACTTTAATCACCTAGGAAGCGATGTTACACGAGCTGTCCTTGTGTTTGCAGAGGGAAAGCCCCTCGGTCCGAAGGGCCTGGACTGGCTTAAGATCCACTTAGTCAATTTGACAGGTCTGAAAAAGAGGAGTTCACTGCAGGGACGGCTGGAGTATGCTAACACTATCATGGAGGACATACTGGACTCTGCTGACAACCCTCTCAATGTCCGTATTTATTGCTCTTCTATTTTCTTTCTGATAAATTTGTTTCAAGCATACCGTCATATATTCACAAAGCAGTTCTTGTTAGAACTAAAGATTACATTTTGCATAAATACAAAAGAAGCCACACTTTTTTTAAAAATGTCTGAAATATGCCAATTATAGCATGACCCCCGTCTCTCGTACCAGGGAAACAGTCACTTTATGCAGTGACAAAAGGAATATCTGTCAAAACAAAAGTAAAAATGCTTTTGAAGCAGTGTTTATGTCTGCAGGGTAATGTGGCTTGTGTTTGTTTTTCTCAGGGTAAGAAGTGGTGGATGAATGCAGATGAGCCTTGGCAGGCTCTGGCCTGCTGCATGGAGATATCCAATGCTGTGAGATCTCCCAATCCAGCAGAGTTCGTCTCTCATTTTCCTGTTCACCAGGTACTGGACAGCACAAGAATTATTTCTGTGTTTGTAGTGTTGAATCGCAATATGAAGAAAGTCTTTAGTCAGACACAACAAACCAAAAACAGTGAATACATTATTTATCACTTGGGTCAAACAAAGCTGAAAGATATACGGTGATTTGGACATATCCCCAGAAAATTACTTACCTGGCAACACCCTAGGCCAATCTTTCAGCCAGTTTATAGCCTTCGAAAAATAAGATGTGCCGTTCAGTCAGGGTTTATAGTGCTGTTTCTGAGGATACATCAAAGTTAACAAAGCAAGACCTCCCCAGACATCTAGGGCCATTTTGTGTTATGTTATTTATGTTAGGTAGGCCCAATCTTACAAACCAGACCACAGCCTCAACTACTTATTTACTGACGCAAGACATACGTGACCTGTCCCTCTTTTTTACCAACCAAATCACCCAAAAAAAACTTTTGGAAGAGTTTCCGAGCAGCCTTAAGTTAAAATGTAGCTTTATTTGGCACTGAGTCTTTCATTTTTATAAACTAATACTTAGTAATTAAAAAAGTGTGTGTATATATACTTATTATACAAATCAAACACTAAAAATTGTCATGGTAATTCCCATTTAAGACTCTGGGCTTTAAGCATATGTAACAGAATGAAATAAAAGATGCGTAACTTTATTGTAATCAATATGGTTAAATGTATTTAGCACCTCTTCATGGCTGTTTTGAAAGTTACAGTCAGTTAGCTGCAGATTTGAGTTTCAATCTGCTCCGGGACTGCAGATGAAAATTAACCTTTACGTTAAATATATCACATTTAAATGAACTTGACATTAATTAATTAATACTTTTCCTGATTAAATAAATAAAATAAAGGGAATAATCTGAACAGCAAAAAAGACAATTTGCATCAGATATTTAACTTAAGTTTCATAACTTCGATAAGCACAGTGGAGGCCTAATGCTCCTCTACACACACAGATACCACAGCTAGAGCCTAAACATAGGTGACATAGTAGAGGGATATTTTGGTCAGGTGCTGCATTTGATGAAAATTAAATGATTAAGACAAACTCTGCAATTGCAATTAATGTTGCTTATTTCACTAAAATATTTTAGTAAAGCTTTTGTGTTTATTTTGCCTTCCGAGCTGAATATGGAGGTGTTGCTGGTACCCACATGCAATTAACCTTATTTAAATAAATCACTGTGGAGGACAGTACAGTTTAACTTGTCATTGCGACAATGTTTAAACCCACAGGAAAAATCCGCAAAAAATTTGATCACTTTTCAGTCATTGTGAATGTGAATAATTTAGCATCAGTTAAGTATAATTCCTCTGTCTGATGCCAAATCCGATCCAGATGTTGCTTTGTACCATGCAGCTAATTCTGTACACTCATAAGTGGACTGGTAGTCTAATATCCAGTGCAGAAACTATTAGACATTGCAATATGTTGTCGTTGAACAGCTCATTCAGTTTCTCCACTCTTTGGCCAGTGTTCATCTGCCCTGTATTGCTCGCTCTTCTTTGTTTCACTTTTCTCTCTCTTCTCTTCAGTTTCTTTCTTTTCTCACTTCCACGCTTTTTATATAATCTGTTGTTTTTCTGATTCACCCTTCACCCTCTCCTTGTGCTGATCTTTGCAAGTCTTTTTCTGTCTCCGTTCCCTGCTCCAAATCAGAGCTCTAATCATTTCTCGCCTTCCCTCCACCTCTCCCCCAGGATGGCTCCTGTAATGGTCTCCAGCACTATGCAGCACTAGGCAGAGATGTTATTGGTGCCACATCAGTCAACCTCATGCCCTGTGATGTGCCCCAGGATGTGTACAGTGGAGTAGCACAACAGGTCAGCACCGACTCGCTGTTTTAGGTTTGCTTTGAGAAATTGTCACAAAAATAGTGAAAAATGCTCATCACATTTTTTTCAGAGCCCAAAGTGAGCTTCTTCACTCCAACCAATCATTAAAAATGCAAAGAATCTTCATTTACTGCTAGATATGAAAAAGAAAAGCAACAAACTTGACATTTAAGAAGGTGGACTCAAAAAAGGTTTAATAATATTGTTTTAAACAAGATGGAAAAATTGTCAATCATTGTGGCTCTAATCCAATGACTCAGTGGACGAGTGTGCATAAAATCAAATCAAAGCTAATGGTTGCTGTGAGCCTGCTCATATTTAACCAGAAACAATTTCGAAGCTAAACTTAAGCTGGAGGCATTGAGTGGAAGTGAGGTGCAGCCAGGTTTCTATCTCTCTGTTGTACGTTTTTAATAGTTATTGTTAATTGACACTGTACATTACAGGTGTCATGATTAAATAAACCCGATTTACATGAACGGATAACCTGTACAACATGTAATAGTGGCAACTATCATATTACTGGTGATCATTTATTATTGTTGAAACAGTCAATTATTCCATTATTTAATAAACAAAAAAATCAGTTATGGGAAAAAAAAAATGTATTTAAATTTTTTGGACACTAGTCACCTTGTTTTTTATAAAATTACCATTTCCACACATTCTTCCCAGAATATTTGTGTGGTATATGTATGAACATTAAAATAAGCTGCCCTGTTAGACTAATGCTCTGAAATCTGCTTGTCCAATTTTGCTTGAGTTTCTAGAATTTTTTTTTTAATAGCAGTCAGTAAATAACAAGGAAGGCAAAAATTTATTGTCATTTTCAATTTTTGCTCATTCTCTAATGCCACCCAAATGAAATCCTAATTGAAATAAATGTTTTTATCTGTATTTTGTCAGAAGAACCCAATGGGTCCTATGCATGTGCAACTCAACAAACAGAAGAAGGAAGTGTGATGGATTGTTTTCTATACACTTCTGTCATCATTTCTGGGAATATATTTTTTATTTCCTACACTTTCTATCCTGAGGCAGCATTTTTATTTTGCTCTGGCCAAGTAGGGGAATCCATATTGTTGAGCGTTGCTGTAAATGTCATTTTTGAAATGGTTGCGGTTTGATATTTACACCTGTGTCACATAAAGTCACACATGTGCTTGTATGCATGTATAACATTTCGCCCTGTTTCAGGTGGAGGAGTTCCGTGCACGGGATGCAAATAGTGGTCTAAAGATCGCCCAGGTCCTGGA
>KV751319.1:14614697-14633095 GCA_001698575.1 Mola mola
GTGGTGTACGGGGTCACACGCTACGGGGGACGCCTCCAGATAGAGAAGAGACTGAAGGAGATTGATGAGTTCCCCAAGGTACAGTAGTGGAGGAGGTTGTTGATGCCTGTTTAATTTTTAGTGCTCTATCAGTGTGGTATGGCAGAGTTGCCTTTCAGCACAGGCTCTCTTCTATGTAGGACTGCCCTTATACCTCAGGCTATACATTGTGACACACACTTAGAAGCCCAGGAGTACTTACAATGAAGTACAAGGTCTTTTCCACTGAGGTCTACCCTCCTTGCATATTATTGCTCCATTGTCTCCACAGACTCCTGTTTGTGCATGGAGGCATTTATCACCCAGTGACTGTATACAATTACAGTACGGTTGACTGGCCCACCATACCAAATCGCTTCAATCGAGCTGTATGGAAAAGGACCTGAGCTTTTAAAACTTATTTTCGGTAACTTAATGTATTATTTTACTGCAGTGAAATAAGACATTGTGTCATGGAGTCCATGGCTGTAATACAACAGTAGCTATATTTGGTATTATGTGCACAGCCATTATGACTCTATTTTTACTTCAAAACCATTGCACTTCAAATGGGTTGAACATAAATGGTTCTTTGATGGGCACACCCATTCTGTCAAGTGACACCATGGCAGCCGAATGGAAGCGTTTAATCTTCTTACATCTTAGTAGTGCTTGTTATCTATCAAGGAGCTATACAGTTCCAGTTAATCACATTGTCTGTATAGTTGTGACCAGTATGATCCTGCTGACAGCGTATCTACCATCTCCCAGCCATGACTGTGCTAAATAACTTTTGCATAATGCCCCTAATTGTTTAAACGAACTGGGAGGAAGTGTAATTGTGAGTAATTACAGGGGGGTGGATGAAGGATGTGGCAGCTGCTACTAAAGAGATAATATTGCTGTAATAGTATGAGAAATGTACCAGTCTCATGCAGCTTTTATCACTTATATTAGTGTTTAGCCCCTACTGATGACTAAGTGAACAAAATCTATGGTTTGTTTGAATTGAGAAATACAATATAGCAATCAAAGGATCGAGTGTGAACGTGTGGGGAATAAAAACATCAACGTCATGTGTTTGTACTTACAGGAGCATGTATGGGATGCATCTCATTATCTGGTGCGTCTGGTCTTCAGTGGCTTAAAAGAGATGTTTACAGGGACCAGAGAGATCCAGGTGGGTTCAAAACACCTTCATAAAGCCAAATACAGCAGATTTAATCCTAGAATTATTACCTTTATTAAATCATTCTCGTGTGTTCCTAATTGCACAACAGGGTGAGTGACAATTATGTTTAAAAATATTTTCAGTATGGTAGCAGTGTCAAACCTATTTTGATTACTTTTAATTTTAGGGGTCACTTCTTCATATTTTGTAGCGACTTTTCATGGAAAAAACAATGTAATTTAATATAAGTGATGGGGAGATTTGAAAAAAAATCTTCAGTTAACACTTATTTAACTAATTCCAATTCCAACACTGTTGTAACTTATATTCCTCAAGTCAGTGCACAGCATCTGAGCGTATAAAATGCATGTACAAACACGAAACATGAAGAATTTAGTTCCAGTTTCTTCCCAATGCGTTAAAAATAATCACTATGTATAAATCCAACACAACTAATTTAAATGTCACTGAAAAGAAATAACAGAATCTTTCCCTTTTTTTCTCCCCTGTGATCAATTCCGCGCATGTTGTTTTCAGAAAATCTCCTAGGAAAGACACGCAAATTTAACCTTACTGTTCTTTCACTGACTTCTACTACTGCACATAATATGTTATGTTATTTTTATTAATGACTTGTTTACCCTGTCATCGCTACCCATTTATCACGTAGACCCCATCTCTAGATGTAGAACATGCACCTGGTAGGGGATTGCAAGTTATCTCCACAGGCAGAGAGGTGTCTGGTGAGGAAATGGCAACCCCACCCACTGCTGTGTGTGTGTGTGTGTGTGTGTCCTGTGGGGACTATGTGGGGAGAGCCCACACTGAGATGAAAAATCCCCTTCCCATTATGCGTCGGTGCTGGTTGGACGCTCTAGAGTGCATGTGTGTTTGCGTGTGTTTGTTGTTATTGAATAGCTCACATCCTCTTGCACTTTTTCAGCTGTGAGTTGAAGTATAGGTGGGAGAGAGGTAGCTGATGGATCGCAGTGCTGTCATTCCTGACCTCTTCTATGTTCTTTGTGCATTTTCCCTTTATTCTGTTAACACCTGCTCATTCTCCTCAAACTGTGATTCCACCATCTGTCAGTCCACTCTTCACTCTCCCTTTCCTCCTGCTGCTCATCAATCTATTGATTGATCAGTCCATCTCTCCAGCTGTCTTATAAGGTAATCTCTTATTCCATTCTCTGGTTTCATGCTATCTTCATCCCATTCTATGTGGGAATATAAGGATGGAAGCAGTGATGAATGGAGCAGCTTTAGGCCAGACTGCTGCCTTGTTGGCTGGGACATATTTATCTTTGTCACAGCTCTGTGTGCGCCTGCATGTGTGACAATAACAGGGCTTCTGTTCACATGAACTGTGCCAGACACTTATGCAAACATCACTGTCATCCATGAAATTTTTAGAGTAAGTAACAACTCCCCACTTGTTCCTCAACAAGTCTGCAGCAATTGTTTGCCAATGTTGAGGTAAACCAGCAGAACTTAATGCAAAGATCGGCTGTTTATCAGAACATGAAAAAGCAGTTGCTCTGTTGCCAACATTCCCATGCAAACACAACAAATAACCAGCTACTCACTCTCGATGAATTAATATTTCCTGTATGTGTTTGTTTTGTCTCTGTGGCGCAGGATTGGCTGACGGAGAGCGCCAGGCTCATCTCCAAGTCCGGCCACACTGTGGAGTGGGTGACACCCCTGGGTTTACCCATCATTCAGCCGTACCACCGCATTCGCAACCAAGTGGTAAGTCCCATGTTTAAACACGTGTGTGTGAAGTTAAATTTGCATTTGTCTCTGTCTCACACACATTATAAAGGAACATTTTAAGTAATTTGGTTGTAGAGTGAATGTAAGCTGTAGCAGATTCTTACCTTATGAGAGGTGCCACACCCACTTTTTGTATTTTAATGCTTTCTATACCCTTAGTGATAAAAAGCTTAAGTTCTTTTTATTCTTCACTTGCTTGTCTTTCACAGCCTTGTTACTACTCCCATAACTGACCTTTTCATGGCAAACATTGTGTACGGCTTTTAACTCGCATAACCACATGTATATGCAGTAGAAATGATTCTTTATTTTGACATTCAAAACTGACCATTAACAGAACCCATTGTGTCTTCTGGCTCAGTGCGTTTGTTATTGTAATACATTATTTGACCCAGTGTTGTCTTTTTGTTCCAAAGTGATCTGCTTCAAGTCATTGCTTTTATTATAATCATAATTTCATTGTGTAATATCCTCTCAATCTCTTTCACCGGACTTGGATGGAATTTCTGATGAAGCTGATGGTTGTAACCAGTAAAGCTGTGTGTTAGCTGGTTTTAATTTAAAGTCAGAGGTATTCATTGCCCTAATATGCGCTGATAAAGACAGTATGTGGACACCACAGCCAAGTTGCAGTTCTGTTTTTAATTCTCCTGGAATCCTCTCGGAGATTAAATTATGCACAGAAATGCCAGAGTTCCTGAAGAGGTCCAGTGAATGGGCCTTCCCAAGTATGCTTTAGTCAGACATCATTGCTTTTATTTTTCATTTTGAGACAAGTAACTTTTTAAACAACAAGAAATTAGAAAAAAAAATATTTGTTTCAGGAGATGGGGATGAGTATATTGGTGTAGAATATAATTTGGTTATCATTACTTATAGATGAACATAATCGTAGCTGGTCCTCTATAGCAGCTGGGCCCCAGAAAGCTTTCCCTGTTCTCCCCCTTGTGGGAGGCCCTTCTGGTACACCCTGTGATGATGATATTTATCTTACAGCACAATGTAGCTTAAGAAATGCAGCTCTCCTAATAAAATAGCAAGATGTTAATAAATGTTAAAAAACTTTTTTTTTTTTGTTTCTGAATACAAGCTGTGGTCTTGACATGAATCAATAGGCATTTGCTTGAATTGAGGTCATTTCCAGTGTGAATAGAGCCAAACTACCTGGCATGCAATTTGATCAGCCTTTTTCCACAGATTTTTGACAAACTCTCCATTTGGCTCAGACACGGACATGTCTGGATTCACTCCATTCTCTGTAGGCCGTCCACTGCCGATGCTCAGTAGATTTTGTTTATCCCCAAACTAATATCTCAATGCATTAATAAGCTTGTTAAATCTACTTTAGTCTGTTTTGAGTTTTATTATGTCCACTAAATAATTGTTTGCTCTTTGTCTTTTAATTTACTCTTTATTGCATCACTCACTCTTCTTTTTCAGTATCACAAGGATACTGACTCCCTAAAATATTACTGTCTTGTCTTCCAACGTGCAGAACACTAAAACAATCAGGAAGCTTTAAGTAGTGGATGCTTTGCGGATGGAATGTCCCAGCTGGGCTTTCCAAGTCTCAATAGGGTTGCGAGTGTGCCCCACTGATGGTGTATTGTGATTACTGTGAGTGCACCAACTTCTAATGCTGCTCAACAACTTCGTTTGAGTTGTCTGTCGCTATGGAGACCCTGACAGTGGCCTGTCTTAGAGATAACATGTCCATGTGCCGCCACGTTTGTAGATAACGTGTGTGTGTGTGCATAATGAAAAAGTCAGCATACAAGTGTGTGATTATATAAAACTCATTTTACCTCAAAGATTCTGAGGCTTATTTCAAAGGTGAAAAGAGAAGACAAATAGTTCATGCATGCCACACTTAGACAGCAAAATGATGCCCGCTCCTCAAGTATGACATCAAGCACAAGGTTGTTGTGAGACTGCCTCTCTCTGCCAGAGAGGCAGTGACACCTCGCATGCAGGGGGCAAGGGAGCAAGGTGACAGATGGCGGGTCTCATGAGGGTGCCTCCCTCTTGTCGCTGTGGTAGGGCGCATTCACTTGATTTGATCTACCTCTTTTAATGTCCTGCTGCCTGCAGGACATTAAAAGAGGCAGGTGGCTGATCAAGCCTCTGTTTCTTTTTAAAGGGCCTAACATGAATAAATGCTATGATTTCAAAGATGAATGAGGTTTTAACTTACATCTCACAGATAACTTTCTTCATCCCCTGCAGTAATTCTATAATCCAGTTGCATCACTGGGCAACAAAAATTAAACTAACTTGTAGAAAGGTCACCTTTTCCTTGCATAGCTGGATTAAATTCAATCCCCCAGTCTCCTCTCTGCCTCTTAAATCCATGGTCACAGTTTCTGGGGTCATTAGTAATTAGACTCTAGATAGGACTGGAAGATGAAGTGTGAGTCACAGTAGAAAAACCGTAAGTGGAATGTTGCTACAATAGCATCACATCATAATGAGACAGGAGTGTGTGCTTCTGTTTTGTTGGTTGTTTTCATTGTGTGTACTGTGAGGGGGCACAATTATCAACCTGTGTAATGGAGTATTTTCCATGGCTGCTGAAAGTTGAGGAAATTACAATAGGATGGAGTAGCTGGATGGGGCATGAACATACATCAGGGAGGCTGCTTAACAGGATTGGCAGATACTAATCGGATCAGAGGTCACTCTGGCTCAGATCCCTTGTTTGTTTTTCATGGTCCCTCCCTATCAAAGTTGCAGTGAAATCTCACTCTCTGGGGATGGTGACAGAAGGTCGTCATCACTCTGATCGGTTGGATTTGACCGGATTTGTGAGTTTCTAGTGTGAATAAAAGCTTATGATCTAGTGTCCTCTGTGATCGGTTTGAGTTAGGTTTTTTGGAGACGATTAATGTTTTCCCTGGGCAATTAAGCATTGTGTTTAATTTTTTACTATAGTCAAAAATTGTTGCTCATGGTCAATAGCAATATAAAGCAGTTCAGTGTCCACAATAATCAATAGTTAAACATGAATAATATTATAAAAGTTAATACCATTTAAGTAAATGAAAATAGTTAGTCTTACTGGTCATGTAAAGATGAAGCCCTGGGCACTGAAAAGGGCCCTGATGCCCCTGCACAGAAGACACCTTTATGGAAAGAAACACACATTTTGTGTTTCTTTGTTTCTTTAGATCTGCGTTTTGGTCGATCTCAGTAGTGTCTCAGCATAGTCATTTTGGGTCTCTGTGGTTGCTTTTGTGCCTGTTTTTGGTCATTCTGCATTACTCAATCTGCACACTTTGTGTTTCTCTCCAATCCATGCATCTTACTAATGACAAACACATATCAGAATTAGACATCTGTTTCTGTTTTCCTGGACGATATTGCTACCTCGCTAAACGGATCACATACTTTGACCGTAAAGTCTACCCTTTCTTTGTACAGAAGCACAGTTACAGTACACTTGGAGACATAGCTGGGGCCTGAACTATCAGAATGAGTCTACGTCTGGGAAACTATGTATCTCTAAATGTCAGAATGATGCCCTCCACACTTCCTTATTTCTTGGAACACAAGTGAGCTGTCCCAGGGGCAGCATGGTGTTTCAATGAACTTGCAGAATCTTGTGGCATTTGGGGAAGAAATAATGAATACAGTTTGAGTTTCAAGGGCACCCCCATGTGTTCAACAAAGGTGGTCTGGAAAAGGTCAGCAAGATACAGAGATGTGTGTATGACTCTGCAGCTTCAATAGTTAGATCACTTAAATAGATGAGATATGTGAAATTAACCGCTGTACACAGTTCTTCTGTAGAGGGATTTACACTACCGGATCTCCCCACAGACACGCAGCAGGGTTACCTAAGATCTCATTCATCTCAGCCTCAGGTTTGGAGTTAGCTCTTGTACACAAATCATACACAAATAGATTATAATGAACAGGAGTACAGTGTTCAGTACTGACCTCATTTATAGCTTGGCAGCCCATTACTCAGACCAAAGGTAACCTCAATTTCTTTTACCCTCCTTCAAATGTCTCTGTAAGGACACAGTGAGAGGAGGTTAAGAGGTGAATCATGGACATATTCCCCCCATGAGCCCTCCTAAAAGCAGTGATGGATGAGATTGCAGCCATGGGGTTTTACCACACTATGTTTCTATTTTTAAAACCATTTCATGATAATTGTGCAATTCTGTCATTCATCACACAGTGACCTTCAAGAATTTGACCGCAGTTACCAAGCTGGGTAACTCACTGGCTGCTTGACACAAGCTTTCCTTTGATCTGCGTAAACACCTGTCACTGTAATCACTTTAATATCCGTCCAGATACGCATTTGATTTTTCAACATGACTGTCAAATAGACTGATAATTGCAGGGAAGTGTTGTATACATGTCTGCAGCCTTGTTATCAGCATAGTAATCTCTCTATTCTGTTTTTACATAGAGCAAAGTACAGCAAAAAAAAAAACCCTCTCAGAATTTTGCATCAGCAAGGCCACTCTCAAAGGGAAAATAGCAAGCTTATAGGATACTCAAGTAGTGGTGTTCAAGCTGATAAAATATCTGAAGATTCAGGAGAGGTCAAGGACAAAAAAGGAGTGGAAGACCAAGAAAAGATTTAAAATTTGATGCGAAGCTTCTCAGAATTTGCTGAGAGACCAAAAATAGCTCAGCAATGAACTGGCTCAACTTCTGGCAACTTCATTGGGATATCAAGTGTACCTTTCTACAGTATGTAGAAGCTTGATCAGGAATGTGGAAAAGTAGCAGCAAAGAAACATGTGTTAACCTTAAAACTTTGCCAAAACAACGTTATAATACTTTTTGCCTAGTATTATATCATCTCAATAAAACCTTTTTATGTCGTGCCATCTCATCGGCTCACTCTGCTTATAAAGACAAATAGACAAAAGTTTGTCACTATTAGCACCTCCATTGTTTTTCATTTTTAGCTTAACTAGCTGCACTGTCGGGTGGTTGTTCGATTGGTCAACCTCTGATTATGTCTGAAAAATCTATTGAAAATGAACGTTATTAACCTTGGTAACCACGTATATTTCTATGTAATGTCATCATAACAACACATTTTTTCATTGTCTATCGTCATCATATTAATGAATTTGAGTCTCTTTCTAACTGCCCAGAGACAGTTTGAAGTGGTGAGAACATAAAGGGACACCCTGCAGCTGTTCTGTGGAAACTGAATAATCTGACAAGTATTACAACTTCTGACAGCACCCATGTTGATTGCGCTGGATGATGGAGACATTCATTCATATGTGAAATCCAACCATTCATTTAAATCTCATTTGGGTGTAATATCTCAAATGTTCAATTAGTAAACAGGCTTGCAATACTCACACAAGTCAACTAGTGTTGTTTTAAATGAGGTCTTAATTTCTTAATTTCCTGCTCAGCATTTTTGCCAATGCTGACTCAACAAAAATCAATTCTGACAATCACTGATGTAGCACAGTGTAATTCAGCTCTAGAGTGCTTTTTCCCTTCAAACAAAAAAAAAAACATGTTATCACCAGGCGCCAAAAGATATTGCACTCCTAAGACCTGTACTAAACCAAAGAGAACATCCCGTATGAAATTTCCTCTTTCTTTCCAAGAGGTCATTATAGGCTCAGGAAGTGCTTGGAGCTGAATTGGGAATAGTCCAAACTGTGAAAGGATGTTCCCTTCAAAGGGCCTGTGCATTTGCAATTTGTATAATTGGTAAAATAAATGAGCTGTATTTTAGCACCAAACACGTGGTTATTATAGGCTCCAAGGAGTGCCAGAATGGCTACGCTCATGCTGTGATTTCATTTGCTTCTGTTTGAGACTCTAATTATTGAACCACCACGTTGCCCAGTATGACTAATTTCTTTATTCTGTCAGTTTGTGCCACAGTTCCATATATTTTACCCAAAAACAAGGAATATGTATTTGTCTTCACGTTAGTCCATTGATTACCTGTGCAAAATTTGCTATTTGTTGACAATATTGAGGTTGAATCCTTCAGTGCCTAACTCAGTACCTAAGTAATTATGCTAAATTACTTTTTCAGAGTACCATTATGATCTCTGATAGATAAGTGTTTTTGGCACTTTAAATGTAATTAAGTTGAAATAGCAAAACATTTCCAGCAGTTAGAAGAGATAAAGTGCTGAGGGAGAGCAACAGATACATTAGTGTTGGCTGAATGCAAAGTAAAGAGACTAATGCAGAACACTGATGCACATTGCACACATTGACAAGGAGTTGGCCGCCTGTTGCCAGTCATATCTTTTCCTGATAGGAGCCTGTCATTCCCACCTAGGCATGTTTCCAAGGGTCAAGGAACGACTGCCCTGCCACAGATGCCTTGGCACGGCTGGCTAGATGGACCGTGAAGGCTTAGGGGCTTACTGTGTTAAGGCATCCTTTCACTGAGAAGTAAAGGCTTGAGTCTTGATCTCTGAGACTGTGTTAAAAAAAAAAAAAAAACTTGTGCTACGGATGAAACCACTGAGATTGAAAGGAGGTATTAGCCTGATGCCCTTTCAGTAAGCATAGACTGGCAAAGAGCTGGCAAGATTTAAGCAAAAGTTACAGGTTGTTTTCTAATGGGGATACCCCTGCTGGAATTTTTCCTGTCCTTTATTTCACCTTTTTCTCCATCTTCCTCCCTTTCTGCATGCCTCTCTATCTTCACATAGATGGTTGTAGATGTACTGTGTAGGTATGATGACGTGTGAACAGGAAACACTCCGAGTGTTTGCACCCCAAAATATTGTCTTCGCTTACTTAATTCGTGTTGAAACAGGCTGAAGGTCGAATAAAATGTAATTTTAAACTTTAAATCATTAGGTTGGTTTCAATAAGCCTGTTATTATGCACATTTTTGATATGTGCATAAAAAACATGAATGGAAACACAGAAAGTTTGACGAAATCCTAAAATATCGCGTACAAGTTTTTACATTTGAAGGAGGTGGAAAAGTTGCCATATTGATATAAGCTAAACGCAAATAAGCGCAATGGAAACAGCTGAAGCAAATAATGGAGGACGCTTGGAGATCACGTGACTTATGCATCGCCCAACTCACCCCTTTTTCCACTGCAGTATAAAAGCGATTGTGGCAGCAGCAGATAAAAAGCACATATCAGTAGTAGTAGGTTTTGTTGCATTTTACTTTCATCTTTTTCTATGTGTTGTTATTTGCGCTTTTTAATTGAATCATCAGGTTGCGCCTGTACTGGCTCCGTGGTAAAGAAACTTTGCCATCTGTTGGCTATGTCAGTGATCTAATTTCTAATATTTGCCTAATGTTAGTGGATGGAAATGCACATAAATGGCTTTTTTTTTTTTTTTTTTCCCTCAAAGTTTTGGAAAATTGAGTTAAAATTTGTGGTACATTCTAATGGAAACAGCTAATGACATCAGATAAGTAGGAATGAAATAGGGTGAGATGTCTGATAAATTTTAACAAGTGTCTGAACAATATGTTGCTTGGCCAGCATTGCCCTATCACAGATATATTGATTGACAAATATCCCTGTTTTGTGAAATCTTTACAGACATGTGTAATATGATCAATGCAGCAATTTGCCATACCATCCCTGTTGCGATGTGATATTGGACTTGGACTTGCATTTATAAAGGGCCTTTCAAATCTACTGTCTCTGCAAAAGGCTTTACAATGTTTGCCACATACACGGGTGGCAGTGCAGTACCATCTAAGTCATTGAGTCAGAAACTGTTCACACACCAATGGTGCAGCGTTGGAAGCAATTTTAGTTCAGTTTCTTGCCTAAGGACGCTTTGACACGCTGACTGCCAGTCCTCCGATCACAAGATTTCTCCTAAAATGGTTCATGGAGTTTAAATAGAATAACCATTCAATTTGTCTGATGCTGGGATTATTTCACTATTAAAGTCCATTATATTCGGTTATGTTGAGTTTTTGTTCTTCTGCATTTTAGGGACGATGGATATATACAAGATTATAACTCTTACTTCCGCAGGTGTTATCAAACTTGTTTTTAATAGTAAATTGATTAATTAATTAATTATTTCAATGTCCTTTCGGTGGTCTGAGAATCTGTGACCAATCTTTCGCCAGCCTGAACAGGAAATGAAAATAGATTTGATTTTTTGATTTGATCAAGTTTTGGAAATGCCCGTTAGTTGAAGTGACTCATGTCAGCAGATGTTAAATCATGAACCTGATGGTGCATGAAAATTTAAACGCTAGTATGAAACAGACTGATGTGGCTAGAAGAACATTAAACTTGCAATAGTATACATTTAAGGCTCAGATTAAGCTCACTGCCCTCATACAATTGGATATCTTCTTATCTTTATTCTGCTTCTCATCCACTTTATCTTTTATGTAAAATATGACTTTGACTGCCTTTAGTCATCACACCAGTGCACCAGCTTCTGAAATATGAATCTAATATTTTGTTACTGCATTGCCTATTGCTCACTCAAAATGCAAGAATGTGTCTGTATTTGAGTGTACTGTTAGGTATAATATAATAAACTTAGTCACCAGACAGCCGCACATGCACTATCTTGCACCCGCACACCTGCCGAAACAAATAATAGAAAAAGTGACATCATTTTTTTCAGGATGCCATTAGTCCACTGTATTTTTTTTATTGGAATGATGCACAATGTTCCAAATATATTTTTAACTGTTAAGCTCCCGCCATTTGCCTTAAATTCTTGTATTGCTTCATTGTTAAAAAAATAATAATAATTGGTGAGTAGAAATCTAGTCTCTGCTCTTATTTTTTATTCTTTTCCCATCATCTGTTAGAATTTACCTTTACTTATCTTATCCCGAGGGGCTATAATACCTGAATTATTATTACCTAGTATTTAGAGTAACAGACATCTGAGTTATGCACAGTTTCAACCACTACCAACCTGCTAGACCTGATATTGTTAACATATTTGTCTTTTTCTGTCCTGCAGCTGAAGAGTACAATGCAGCATATCAACCTCCAGATCAGCCATGACACCAAAGAGTAAGTCTTCCTACAGCTAAGACCTGTTTCTCCATTTCCATACGCAAACTGACACATATAATCTGGGTAGTAACCTCTAACAAAGATAGATGCGTACTTGGTTAGAGAAATTGGTTCCAGCAGGGGTTTTTTTGGGGGGGGGGGGGTTTGGCTGTAGCGACTTCACGGTCTCAAGATTTCAGACATGGAAGTAGGAAGTAGACCTCTCGTGAGGCAATTAGCTTCCATTTTCACGACCTTCAGCTTCACAAAAGCACTGCTGTCTCCAGTGAGTAATATTATCACTAATTGCCAACTCAAAGTGGAATGTAACTTTGAATTTGTCATAAAGTAAGAAATGCGTAAGAAACTGTTTTGAAAACATTATTTTACACTTCTAGTTTCTGGTAGAAGACAGTGAACTGCCTTTAATTTTCTGAAAGAAGTGAGTTTTGGCAGGTCTAACTTTATCCAGAAGCTTCCTTTTGATATGCACTGCATAATATTGTGCAGAATTATATTACTGCCAATATACACTTATTAACAAGAATGAAGAGAAGCAAAATAAAGTCAAGATATGAGATATGCAGCATTAAAACCCAAAAGTAAATTCCAGTAAATTGCTTTTTAGAATGATAATTAAGTATTGCATGTTTTACTCCACATGACAACACAATTGTTAAATTATTGACATGTTAGTTATTGATGCTGATGATCAGCCACAACATGAAAAACCAGTGACAGTTGAAGTGAATATCATTCATTAACTCACTGCGGTGCAATGTTATAGATGGAAGCGGCTTGGAAGACGCTCTGACACTCCACAAATGTGTTCAGGGACAGGATTATGTGTGCAGTGTTAAAGAGCTCAAGGGGGTTAAAAAGACTTCGAAATTCCCTAGATCCCAATTCAGTTGGACACGCTGGAGCAAGTCCAATCCACCAAGGTGTTAGACACCACATGGGAGTGTCATGAGGTCATGTGACAAAAAAAAAGGCTGCATCCTTTTAATGTCTTTATAATGTGAATACACACATGTCACTTTGGAGTATTATTCCTCTTTCTGTACTTGCAATTTACTGGGTACGATCCACTTCAATAGATGATATTTAACTTTTTGAGATATAGAAGACAGGTTGATTTTGATTGTCTCTGAATTCATTTGTGATGTGAATGACATGATGGGGAGGCATGAAACACATGCAGACAGCGTTTTAGTGGAGACAACAGAGTGAGGGTGATAGAGGTGAGGAGAGGACAGAAAGAGACAGATTGAGAGACAGAGTCGTGGGAAGATGGAGCGAGTGCAGATGTCAAAGACTGACAGCTGTCCTCCTCAGTCTGACAGTATCCGCAATACAACACAGATGCAGCAGTCTGAATACTGAATAAAGGTACCGAGGCAGAGATGGAAGAAGTCAGAGTCGAGGGGAAGAGATGCCACTTTAAAAAGCCGCCTCGTATAAAACTTGAAATTTGCTGTCAGAGGCGGCATCAGTGTTTCACAGGCTGACATTCTGAGCTAAATTTGACACTATAGCCATCGCAGATTTTACATCCACAGACACACACATACAAATGTGGGATTAAAAAAGCCCATCCAGCGTGTAAATACATAAATGGGGTCACAGTCAAAGTAGTGACAGCCTTCAAGCCCTCTCTAACACATCTTCTGCCCTGTTCCTCCCATCTGTAGACAAGTGCTGATTATCCAGGGACTCTAAACTGCAATAGGAAATATAGGAGAAGCCCTACATTTGACATACGAGATATGAAGTGCACCAACGGCTCTGAAGAGGGAACCATAGTACTTTAGAGAGGTGTGGTGGCTAACCCTCAGAGTATTTACTGTGCACTTTACCAGCCTCTTGGGATCTGAAGGGGACATGTTTGCCTTGTGTGTTAGTGTAGGTGTGAGTCAAAAGAAAAGGAGAGCGACAGTGTCATTCTTTGTAGCTCACAGCTGAATGCGCTTGCACATTTCCAGGAATCTGTTTTTTGCTCAGCTCAAGACCAAAAAATAGCAGAACTTGACAATGAAAGTCTTAACATGTCCAAGCCAAAAAAAAAAAAAAAATCAAATAGACAGCAGGAAAAGGAGAATGAAAACTAGGCATGGTGTGTTCCTGTGTGTAGCTTTGGGTTAGGCCCAAGCTCTCTCCACTCTGCCTTCATTCCCATTAGAGGAGCGTTCTGGTCTGTGGCAGCCCAGAGGATTTGAGTGGCACAGGCTCAGGGTAATGGGAACATGGGGATAAAGATTGGCAGGAGGCTTTTTTTTACTGCCAGTTCCATCATCAGTAGCAGCACTGCATTTATATAACTGTATACTGTTTTTTTTTTTATAAATCACTTCTATTTTTTATATCCTCTCATGTTGCTATTGTTTGTAAGACGCGGTGGTCACAGCTGAAAATAAATATTGATATTGAAGTCTGGGTAGACAATTACATGTAGCAAATAATGTAGATATCATAGCAGGGAACACAAAGGTCCAGCTGATATACTGTACTTATGATGGAGCCACAAACAGTGCTTTTAATTCCACCTGTTTGTCCACAAATGTCCACAACACAAAAATGTGTTAAAGGAATAATTCAACATTTTCGTTAATGGGTATTCCATTCTGGTTGCAGGTTACAAAAAAATATAAACTTAGCACAAAAAGTAAGGAAATTTGTATTTGTTGGAATATTTCTGTGTTGTAACAATACTTCTTGGCAATAAATCTTATACCGTTGGAAAGCCCGTTTATTTCCCTTTTTAATGGTGCCACATTTGTAAGGAAAATGCATTTGTGGGATGAGCAGAGTTGAGTATGTGGGTTGCGCCCATGAAAAACTCGCCAAAGCAGTGTGTGACCAAGCTTGTGACCAGCATGAGAAGGAGGAAGTTTTTCATGGGCGCAACCCACATACTAATGTTGGGAGAGTCTGACCACATTTCTTCATCGAAGATGATGGTTCATCACTATCCTTCCAGGTTTTAATAATGCATTGGACAGTTCTTAACCCAATTTTAGTACTTTCGCCATCTCCTCAGTTTTCTCTGCTTGATGCAGGCCAATAATTCGACCCTTATGAAACAGATTACCATCTTTTCAACAACCACAGGATATGTCTTCCGACATGTTTTATTTAAGAACTAAGCAGCCATTCCCTCCACCAGTTACGGTTAAATTAATTTTTGCCATCTGAAGCCTATTAATCACTGCAATTATTATCCAAGTGTCTCTCCTACGTATGTGTTTAGATAAATCCACTCTATTTGAGTCTGGACCTTCATTTGATGTGCTGTATATAATACAATCACTAGTTAGAACCGTTTTTAAGGGATTCATATTTAATTTCCACTCAGAAATGTGTTGCATGACATTATCTTCACACTCTTTACTGTAACATTATCAGACTATAAAACATCCTCAACGGTACAGTGCATATTTTTATGTAACACATACTGTGCCAAGCAGTGCACAAACAAAATATTGGTTTGCTGTCTCCCTGTGAGTGATCAGCGCAGTTCATAATGAGGCCACTCATTATGATCACGGATCACGATTCACTGACTGCTTCACTTCACAGAGACAGTCTTCTGGAAATACCTGCTTTATATTAGAAAGCTTCAAAGCTCAGGGATTAATGCAGAAGCGTCTCTCACGTCTCTCCTTGGTGTTCTGTCCCTTCTCAGGAGGCCAGACACAGTGAAACAGAAGAATGCCTTTCCACCAAACTTTATCCACTCTCTGGACTCCACACACATGATGCTGACTGCTCTCCACTGCTACAGGTATCCTCAATTACATGCTGTAAATAGAGCATGACTGTCCGGAACACCTCAGTTTAAACGTTTCATGTTTTTCCTGATGCAGTCATGTTTTAAAGGTTGTTTAATTTAATACCTCTGACACTGACTCCCCATATGTGTACTACCTCCTCATTTTAAATACCATTATGTCACCTAAGATATAATTTATTATATATGCCCTTTTATCACAAACTCACATAATTTAATAATAATAGATTTAATAATAGCTCACATAATAACAGACCCTTTGACCGGTGTTATAATACACCATTGGACTGACTCAGACTTTAAATTAAATTTGATTTGATTTTAGCAATCTGTCTCTTTGTGTCAAAGTCTTAAACTTTTAAATGAGTGTATCTACTCCTTTTTTTTTATATTCTCTCACTGATTTTAGCCCATGTCGCCTCTCTTTTCCTTTTTTTGACAGCGCTGGCCTGACATTTGTCTCAGTTCACGACTGTTTCTGGACCCATGCTGTCACTGTGGACACCATGAACAAGGTATCAAAACTCAGTACAACCTTTATTTATTCCCAACTGCCCAGATTCAGACTCTTTCCTGAGTGATTTGTTCAGTCAGCTCAGAGCTGTTTACAACCTGTGCATTGATTAATTTCCTTTGAATGCAGATAAGCTTGTTTTAGTGCTTTTACAGCAGATGCTATTGATAAACATATTTAGTAAATAGTTTCACAGTTTTATACATTAACAGCCTACTGGCTGTAATTAACACCATTGAACCAATCTGATGTGCTAAATAAATGGCTGAAACGCAGCATAGAACAAAATGGCTCAAATTACCATAATTTTCTGTAAATTTTCTGTAAACTCAGAGTGTAGCCACAACTTTATGTTTATACCCAGTCTCAGAGGAGTTACAACCAGTGATGATTCAGTACATTTATTCCCTTGAAACCTTCTTCATTTCACAGGTAATTGAACACAGTGGTTAAGGAAAGGTCTTATATATGTAGTCAAACACATGATGAATGCTCTTATGTTAGTGGAAACTCATCCTTCCTTCATTCTTCAGTCACCCATTTTCTCAACCACCAAGCTGCCAGTGTGGGAGGGTGTCCGAGTAATGTCACTGTGAGATGCGTGTACACGTGGGGGTAGAAACAACCCAGAATGACTTATGACAAAATCAATAGGAGGAGTTCTTTTGTTCTTTAAACTGAGCAAAGCACAAGGGAAAATGTTCAATATCCAAAGGAAGAAAACAGCTTGTTAGCTCTGCTGGTATGGTCAGAGCCCTGGCTTTTAATAGGGTGGTGGCTAGTTTTGCCGAGACACTGGTAAGGAGAAAAGCACACTGTTACTGCACATCAACTTAAGTGCAAACTAATGGCTTAAAGTCTCTTTTAGCTATTTTTATGTGGCTCATAAATACTGTTTATTAAATCTTATATTGATTTTAAACCCGGTGTCCCACCACCAATGTTTATACAAATTTCAGATATGACAGAAATCCTCAGTGGAAGTCATAAATAAAATCCAAAATATCAAAGATTGCAAAGTTTTCCTCCTGGCTAAAGAGGAAAAATGTATGTATTGATAAAAGCAAATTGCGAAGGACTGAATAAATCACAAATGATACTCAAATAATGGATGTTGCCATTCTGCTCCTGTAGAGATGAAAAGCTACCATCAGAAACATCTGATTTCTGTGGAGTGATAAGGACGCAGTGATGCTCCTCAAATTAAAACTCAAACAAGCAGATTGGCGTGAACCTCCGTCAAGGCACAACATTCCTTCCATTCCTTTATGTGGATTGGCCCTAAAGTTGACCCTAACCTCCTTGGCAGGATAATAAACACTATAATTACTATCATGTTTTCTGCATTGTTGTTGTTAGTTTATTTCATTTAAACCCTCTTTTTCAATGTTTTAATGACACCTGTCTGGAGAACTAGCACCACTAGTTGTGTTACTTGTTATAAATGCACAACCACAGTGGGTAAAAACCCCCACTGACTTGCATTTCCTTTTCTCAATTTTCTAAAATCAGGTTAAATTTTGCACTGAATTTTAAGAGTTTACGTTGAGTGGAGTTTTGCTTGTATATACTGAAAACGTTTTGCGTTTTCTAAATCAGTAGTCGTTTTAATAACAAGGTCAAACCGGGAATTCAAACTATGCAAAAGTACAGACAAAGATTAGGTAAACTCAGTAATCGGAACACGGAATACAGATCGGACACAAGGAGACTTACACAGAATAAATGCTGGACTGCTCGCTAGAAAGACAAGACAATCTGGCACAGGAGGAAGGGAACACGGGGGTTAAATACACAAGGACACGTAGACAATTGGAAACAGGTGGGACACATTAGGGAGAAGGAGTAATCAAACACACCTGGGGGACAAGACTAGACAGGAAGTGGGGAATAGACACATAGGGATTTCAAAACAAGAGTGGAAACACTAACTGACCCTGACACTGCATTTTTATACTACATCATCACAGTCCAGCCCCCTACTGTGCATACTTTCTTGACCGTTGTATCTTTCAGTGATACACGGATATTCTCTCTCTTGCCTTTGTTCGGTTATGTTGTGGATATATGGAGGCGCGTCCAGGGAATTTGTTGGTTGTCTTTGGACCAGCTTAATTCAAAGCACTCTTCTCTTTGCTCTCTTCCCCCCCCCCCCCCCCC
>KV751319.1:14633111-14643119 GCA_001698575.1 Mola mola
GCGCTGCACAGTCAGCCAATCCTTCAAGAGCTGTCCAACTTCCTGCTGCACAAATTCTGCACCGGCCTCCCGTAGGTTTGCACACCGACATTTGATTATCACTTATATAATGAGTATAAAAACAGTTAACTTTTTTTGTCTCATATTCAGAGAGGAATACATTCCTGTGAAACCATTCTTAAAATATGATATTTATATTGTCGAAGTATTATGTAATAGTCCCTTTGCTGTTTGAACTGTGGACATTAGCCACCAATCTCTCTGTCTGTGTTTATGTAGCGTTTATGACTTTAATGCTGTCAACAAAAGCCATCACACACTAAACATGGACCTCCCACACATACATATGTAGTGCAGTAAGAGTCAAAGCAAAAGTATACACACATGCAAGGTAAAGTTATGTTGGCGTGAGTTTTTCCTCCACTTGTCTGTGACACTTGATACAAAATGATTCTCTCTCTCTCTCTCTGTATTTGTCTTACTGGCCTCAGGCTGGGTCACGCTCATCATCTATCTGTGTTTTCCTCGCGTTGGGATAATTGGACACCTTCTCTAGAGCCTTGACTTCACAGCAGCCCTCTCCTGTTTTGTCTCCCTCCCTCGCTCCCTTCGTCTCACACAGACATTATTACTCCCACAGCCTCGCACACTATTCACTCATAAAGGCAGCAGAGTGAAAAGCTTTTTGGATTCCTTCACTTGTCACAATGTGTTACTGATTTGAAACCATCCCTACAATTTAGGCAGATTTGTTAAATCGAGTCCCTTTCTTTCCTCCAGAATTAATATTTCAATTTTTATCATTTATTACATTGAATACAATCTAATTTGGTACAGATGTTGACTGTTCCCAAAGCATGAGTTTCACCGACTTGTGATTTGTCCCCTTGTGTCTTTATCGGGCTAAAATTTAATTTATCCAGTACTTTTATCACCAACTACCTGCAAAATAATCACATTCCCATCACCTATTCTTTTTTTTCAAGTGCTTAAATAAATGTTACTGTGTCACATTTAGGAAATTATGTTGGGTGGCAGGTTTTATAGTATCCCTTTTAACAAATTCATTGTTTCATTCAGTGATGAGCCAACAATGTTTAAACCAATAAAGTCAGTTTATTTAGACAGCCTTACCATACCACTGACTATCACTATAAATATACAATGGTCTTCCTCTGTTCAGCGTCACTACAGTTGAAAAGAATACAAAACAGACCATTAAATACATGACCACAATAAATAAAATCATCTATGGTAACCACAGTATGTACAAAAGAAGAAATAACTGCCATGGTGCAGCATTTAGCCTCTTTGTTCCACTATAACTTGTCCATTTAGCCTCTGTCCCACTGTAGCCAGTCCATTTAGGTTCTGTCCCACTAAAACCAGTCTATTTGGCCTCTCTGTCCCACTAAAACCAGTTTGTTTAACCTCTATCCCACTATAACCAGTTTATTTAGCCTCTGTCCCACTATAACCATTCCATTTAACTTTTATCCCACTATAACTAGTCAATTTAGCTTCTGTCCCACTAAAACCAGTCTGTTTATCCTCTCTGTGCCACGAAAAGAAAAATATTAGCTGATTTACACTGATTACATGAATACATGTAAATCATTACTTCCACTTCTGCTAATACTATGAAGATTTTGCCCATCATAAACTCAACTGCCCCATCAGTATTTTAGCATTATTACTGTGAACATGATGGCATGTTAACAAGCAATTAGCTCAAAGTAGCATACCCACATTTGTGTCGGTATAATTCAAAGTGGACTCAGGCACATGAAGCCAAATTTACAAATTTGGGTGGGGTTTTATATGTGGAACTGTCAGTTAACAGAACCAGGATGAGACAAACTCTTTTCAGAGTAATTAAAGGCCTAACTTACTTTTATTCTGCTCCTTTGTGGCAGGTCTGAGGCCAAGAACAAGAAGTACCAGGAGTACAGGAGGCTGATGCTGCTGCTGGCCAAAGTTCCCCAGACAGGTCAGTTTGTTTGCAGCTGTCTGGCTCCCAAACAACCGGCCGCGCCAAGGCTTGGCTATTTGTTTGAAGGAGCCAACATACCCGGAGATGGGGTTTTTGTATTCTTTTTGGGTTTTTTTTTAATTGGATTGAAGAGGGCTTTTATGTCTTGCAGCTTTGTTTTAGATACACAGGAATGACTTAACTTACTTAACTGGGCTCTCGCACAAACCTGTATATTCTATCGTATTTTATAATTACTAATAATGGCGCCTGTTGTTTGTTCCATGCTCCCATTATCCGTCGGAACAGTGGGGCCACAGAGTTTGGCATATGTTTGATTTTAGCTTATGCAATGAGCAGCGGCTTCATGCCTGCCTGCACCTTCACTAGCAGGTTCAGATTCCCATTTTATGCTACTGCAAGCGTGTCTGTGTCGGTCAGGTGGATGGAGGATTTGATGTTACGCAACTCCTCACTCGGTCTCCATCTGTACAGTTACTGTTTGCTTGGCACTGACAGCTGGGTTGTATAAATTGATTACTGTTAATTGTGTCCCTCCTCTGCATAATCAGCTTACGTGGCTGAGATAAGTCAGGTGTGCCCCTGAGAGTATGAGTGTTCCTGGATGGTTGTTGTGTTCACTGTTCAATATGCAACTTAGTGGATCTGGTCTAAAATCCATTATAATCTTCACCACGAAAGATCCTGGATTTATTATTACAGTGAATCTCGATTCACTGAGTGTAATCTGGCAAGAGATTGAATGATGATTCCATGACCTCATCGATGATGACGCAAAGCTGGAGGGCAAATTGCCATGTAGCTACGCTAGTCTGACTCCAGTGGCAAAAACTTTTGAATTGGATTTTTCCTTTAAACCAGACAAAAAATAGACAAAAGTGCATGTGAATTCAGGCTAGGCACTATGAACAAAATCTTCTATCGCATAATGGATCATTTCATATCGATAATATTATCATAGCCCGAGCTGAAGCACATCGACCAGATCCTGGTCAAACGGGCTCACACTGCAGCGGCCACCTTCATACTGGAGGCAGTCAAACATAACGCCGACAGTTCAACGCTAAGCTCCTGTCTGGAAGAACTCTCATTCAGTGCAGAGAGGACAGAAATAATAAATGGCATTTACCAGAAGATCTGAGTTGATTCAAGGGTCTAAGGGCAGAGGATGTCACATCTGTACAGTTTGTCAAAGCCCAGTGAGATAATATGTAAATTGTGATTTCGGGCTATACAAATAAAATTTGATTTGATTTGATTTGATAATAATATCATTATCGATAATTAATACAACGATATTAATTAATAATATATTGTACTTTTTCTGCAAATTCTATGACAACATATCAATGTGAAATAGCCACGTATCTCATGACAACTTTTGACAACTAAGTAAAGAGTAAGTAAACCTCAAAATCACTGTTTTCAGTGAAACATTATGTTTTTATCATAGTTTAATTTATGTTTAATGAATTTAGATTATATTAAATATTGACTTCCTTAAATAACTGATGAAAAAAATCAAGATATTCCCATTTTTGTGATGCACTAGTATTGTGTTTAATAATATGCAGATCCTTTCAAACTCATTTGAGGTTAGTTTTTGCTTCAGTTATTTGCTCTCCATGTAGCTCATATCTTTGTCTCTCCCTGTACTGTGTTGTCCAATTCCTCTGTAGGCTGGAGACGTTTCGATACCATTTTTTCAGTCCCAATACCGATACTGATATCTGGGATTCGGGTATCCGCCGATACCAAGTATTGATCCAATACCATTGTGATTTTATATATATCTTCATGTTGTCAGCGTATGTGAAACGTGTTCCCTTACTGTCTCGTAAAGGTTTAGGAGAGCAGTTTCAGAATTCATAGCCAGCGCTTTGCCAAAAGAGTAGGGAAAATATCTATTCATATGTCATATCGCTATGTCCTAAGATGAAGCATGTCAGGCTCGCAGTCTTCATGAAAAATAATTCCAAAGCCATCACCATTCTCTGTTGCTCATATTTAATTTCAAGTGAAATGTAAAACTCTTGAACACTATGGTTGGAGTTCCCTTTCCAAAGATGAGCTGAGGCTGACAATGCCATAGACACCAAGTTATCGTATACGTATTTACACATCTGACACTGACATTGATGACAATACAGCAGCAGTCTGTTGATTCAAGTAAATACTGTTTTACTTGGATCAGATCTCTTTTAAATGCTAACTTTTCAAAAAACTTTGGCATCATGTGACACCACTAAGGCTGCATGTTGTGTAATAGCATTATTACATTAAATTCTTAAAAAAAAATCAATAAAGTAAACTTCAAAAGTAAACTGTGGGCTGGATTTAAGTTCCTTGCTGTGATGATTATCATATAAATGAGCACTAACTGTTTTCTGACAGTTCATACAATTTCCACCAGTGTGTTAATGATTCTACAAGTGCCCAAACATACAGTTGTTAGTTTGTACTTCAGCTTGAGCATTTGGGCCAATGTCCTTCCTAGCTGCATTCATTATTTTGCATTTAGAAGCCTTTTTTGGCATTTTCCTCAATAATTCAAGCTGCGGCTCCTGCTGGTGCAGCTGTCAGAGAGGCAGAGCAGGTTCTCGTCCAGAGCTAAAGTTAGTATTCAGGTGGTCTGTTCCTGTTCATATAAAATTTACTGGCACTCAGAAAAACTGACAAGCTGTGACTATTTTAAAGAAAAAATAAGGTTCCTGAGTTTGATTCAGAACACCGCAATATATACAATATATTAACCGTATGCTTAGGTGATCATTTCTCACATCCGAATAAGTCAAAGATAAATCAGTGCTGTGAAATTGTAATGACTATAATAGCCGTAGTGATTCTCTGACTGCTCTTGCACAAACATCAGGCCAAAATTTCTATTTGTTTGATACTTTGGTTCATGACCACACTCCTGCAGAGCTGACATGACATTCCCAACCTCATGTGTTCTTTGTATTTCGTGCTAATTTGTATATGCTTACACACTGAATTAAGATAAGGTGGTAAACATTAATACTTTCTAAACACCGCGTCCAGTCAACATGGTCATTCTGATTGTGTTTTGCGACATTACCATTTAACAAGATACTTATTGTATTAAATGATAAAGTGACCTAAATGTATGGTCACACATTAAGGAATCATGCTATGTTGAAATATAAGCTCCTCTGACAGTTACACCCCCCCAGATAACATCTGTTGTTTTTACAGTGTTTGGGTTGTGCCAATGTCCACCAGACATACCATATATGTTAATATCATGTTTAGGGCTGTACGGTACAATCAGCAAAGCAATGTGTGATTACTTTTTCAGTTTTTGTGATTGGAATATGATTTACAATTACTAGAAATCCTTTTTGCATCAGAATTTTCATACTTAGTGAAAAATCTATTGAAATCATGGTGTAGTAACATTTGCTTCAGTTTATACCAAGCAAACATGATTTCTTTATCTGGAGAACCAGCTTTTTGGCTCACTACATTGTTTCATTATTATGCTTTTTTTTTTAAATTTCACATATTTTACCTTTGCCAATTGCCACTTCTTGCGATTTGGCCAAATTGCAGTTTAGATTATTTTGCGATTAATTGTGCAGCCCCAATATTACGTTTATATTGAGCTGTATCACGGGTGGTTTACTTTCTTCAGACTTTAACCTGCTCTGACATTTTACCTCTCGCCTCTCCAGGTGATTTTGATCTCCAGCAGGTGAAGGAGTCCACTTATTTCTTCAGCTGAGAAGCTCACTGGGGCAAGCTCACGGAGGGAGATGAGTGGAATCGACCCTGCAGCGGGGAGGCTGCAGCCTGGGGTTTCGGCTGACTTTGTCTCCATTAGACATCAGAAGATTGATCCAGCCACATCCTGCTGGCCTCCCGGTCCACAGACTGGCTGGAGCTGCTGGAGCTACTGGAAGTGGGGGGGCAAAGCATGGAGGGAATCGGCACCAATGGGAATGTTGAGACTTCAATCAGTGAAAAGTACCTTTTCGTAATGGACATATTCAGGTGTGTGTGTGTGTGGGAGTGCACGTACATGAACCATACAGACTGAAAAAATGTGAACTTCTGCTACTTGGTAAGACTGAGCAGTAACTTTTCACCAGCAGACTGTGATTGCTAGCGGCTGGGAGCCCTCCACAGCGCGCTGACCCGCCTCGGCAACTGTCTCACCTTATCGTCGATCTCATCAGTCACCGGATGACAGCACGCTCGCTGACACTGAGTTCTAACAGCACTTTCTGTAGAAGTTTGAGCTAAGGTAAGCTGGACTTTACTGATGAGCCAAGACTTGCTTTAACGGTATCATGTTTAGGGTACTCTTACTTCTTACCTTCGTGGAGTGACTAAGCAGGCAATCGCCTGTAAATAAATGTGTTTCTTAAAATGTGTCCCATTTCATTCAGTGGTTCAAAGAAGAAGCTGGTATTCTCAGAGTGCCCAAACAGGCTGAATGAGCCAGCCTCTTATTTAGTTATATCTGCATATTTGAATTTGGTTGTGTATCGTGAGAGATGAAGTCCTCCTTTTAGATGCACCACAAAGGGTTTACAGGCTTCGCTAATCAACTCAGATCTTATTTTTCTGGGCCAGTGCCGCATCTAGAAGTAAAAATAGCGAAAGTGCTGTCTGATCATGGCTGGAAACGTTACAGCAGTTTCAGACAAAAGGTGCTGTTGATGTTCAAAGGCAAATGTAGGCCCAAACAAACAAAGCTTGCTAAGTGAGAGCGTTACGAAATGGAAGTAATCTGCGATGGTGGATAGATAGTGTCCTGATTAAACTGTAGTTAAACTTCTTTCATTCTTCATATTGTATATTAAACGAGTAGTTTGACAGTTTGGGGAAATATTTTCACTTTCTTACTAATTTGTCATTTCTGCTCTCTAAATATAAAGCAAGAGCTTATAACTGATTACTTTAGCATAAACAGTGCAAACAGAGGGAAAACAGCAAGCTTGACTCAGTACAAGCATAACAAAAATCCACCAAGCTCACAGATCACCGTGTTTTACGTAAAACTGACGACTAAAAACAAAAAATGCTGCAGTTCATGGGAGAGTATATATGCAGAACTCTGTCTTGGCAGTAACAGAAACGTGGAAGGTGGATTTGGTATTCTAAAAGCTGGAAATTGTGCTGCTACTCAGCCTTGATTCCAGTGTTGCTCCTAGTGGCCTTTTGCAGTATTGCAATAACATACTCAATTTTAAATAGATGTCTATAAAACAGTGAGTTATTACTCTTTCATCAACTCTGTTGTGTATTTTTAAGCCACAAGAGTTTAATATTTAAGAAAAAAAAGTTTTAATCTTAAAATATGACATCTTGACACTTTTCACCCCACATATTGTGGGGTGAAATGAGGTCTCGTCACCATTTTGTCAACATTTGAAGCGTTATTTCTTTTAAAATGATCTAAATTGTAGTTGAACTGAGTAGGTGCTGTCTTTGGGTGTGGTATATACTGTCATTTTTGACATAGCTAAAAGGTATGCACTCATGCTAAACGTGTGTCAGGCTCACTGTTTCCTTATTTACAGTGTGGCTGAAACCTTGGTGATGTAGTAATTACTCACTCTGTCAAATTTTGCCTTTAGACATCCTGATCCGTGATCTGTAATGCTAAGCTAAGCTAACTGAACTGCTGGTGGTTGTTTGACATTTACTGGGGACATAAGAATGACATCGATCTTCTGATGCAACTCAGCATGAAAGCACATAAATGAGCATATTAAACACAGTTATTAATTCCTTTAAGAGTACAGGCTGCCATTTAGTTGGCATTTATCTCACAGATTGTGCCCTCAGGTTATCATGCTCTGCATGGCTCCACAGTAAATTAAACTGTTAATTTTCTGGGATCACCTTAAAGTCTCCTGTACACCGAACCTGCCACCATGCAGAACCAAACTTGAGACCATGTCTCTTAGCAGAGGAGGATGCAGGGGTTGTCTCTTTGTCAATGGCAGAGCCATCTCATGTGAAGTGCTCTTAGGATCTTACATACTTAACACATCTTAACATTTCACAACTTAGCTGGACACACAGCTGCAACGCTTCACATGACCTGATCACCAAACGCTTGCCATGGGTGGATGCCGAGGGTGTGAGTGGCTCAATCAGTAACTGTAGCTCAGGACAGGGGGGCGGTGAGACGGCCGTTAAATAGCTTTAAATAGCTGCTGCTGCTGCTACAGTGCTTAATATGGCAGGATATGGAGCATAACGTAATGTGTTTGATGAGGTTATGTTTGTATTTTGAGCCAAAGCACTGTTGACTTTGACGGTGCGGCGTAAACAGAATACTGAAGTTGTCCTTACAGCAAGTTGCAGTTGCCCTGTAGCCTAATGGGCCTGTCTCAGTTTCTCTGGGGTGATTCCAAGGATGTCTGCTGTTAGATCAGAAAGCTGCACCGGCCCGCAGTAATGGAAAACAGCCTGTAGCAGGAACCCATCCGATAGCCTCCATTATGGGTCCACTCCCGAGATTAACACAACTTGTTGGTGATGACTATGTATTAGTGAATTACATAGCACTAAGGTGATGGAGTCCTGAAATCCCCTGAGAGAAGAAAATGCAATTATTCAGCACCTTTTGTAAAAAAAAAAAAAAATTTCCTCTGTTGAGCCCACATATTCAGCTCTTACGCCTGATCATCCCTTATAAATGCTGATATTTTAATATGGGCCATTCTACCAAATTGGTTCAAATTCAGAGTTGGAATTTTTGTGAAATTTGTATGTTATTTGGGAAAAACTTTTACCATATTTATGTTGCACAAGATCTTAGGGGCACATATATAGTATTTGAACAGTCAACTTTCACATTGTATTTTCTAACTTTTCCAAAATATTTTTCCTTTCCTAAAATTTGTCACAACCGAAACACAAACTTACATTAGAATAAAAATAATTATATTAACCTTTTCATATTTTTTTCTATTCCCTACTGTACAGAGTATTTTGAAAAATTAATATATATGGTTTCTGCATCAAAATTAATTGAAATTAATTTTTAGCAGAATTTAATAATTATTTTTTCTAAATGTACCAAAATTTAAACGCTATCTTTCCTTGTAACATGTATAAAGTTGATCATATTGACTCCATAATTCATCATTGCTTAAAGCACACATACACTTAACCAATCATTATCATAAAATCTGGGTTCATGATTCAATACATTTTATTTTTGTTAGAACACCTGTTTTTTCGGTAGTGACTGCACTGTTTCGGTAGTGACCATACTGTTGCTGTAGTTACAGTCGTACTTTTTTTGAGAGTGGCATCCTAATCACTTAACTCTTTTTGCTATATTTTAACTTTTTACATGTCTTACAACAACTGAAACTTATTTATTCATCATTAAATGAATAACAATGGTTTATCTTCCAGATGAAATTTTTATTGGAATGACAAACAATAATGTTCAATAATCAATGAAATAATTTTTTTGTGTGGCAAACCATTTAACAAAACCATGCTTTCAACACTGCAGGGCATCACTGCATGACATTTTTAAGTAAAAACAGTAAGGTGCAATCATTAAAATAAAGTTTTGCAACTTAAACAGTGTTCTCTCAAGGCAGACTATATGCTTTACAAGCATATAAAAAGAAAGAAAAGCTTATTTTCTCAAAATGATGAGTTCCTAAATTGTAAACAATGATGTGCAAAACAATTTTTATTTTTTTGTAACAAACATTTAACAAAAATAAAGTTTTCTAGCTTAAACTTAAGTCTTTCAAGGCAGACTCTCTGCTTAACAAGCATAAACAAGAAATGGAAAGAAAGGAAAGCTTATTCTAACAGACAGCTTCCCAGATTGCAATCAACAAGGTGCAATAAGCATTGCAATTATCATTTCCAAAAACATGTACTGTTGTGACTTATACAGTAGAGGTGCAATTTACATTAAAACGTTTTTTCTTTTTTCAACTTCAACTAACATTGGTCTCTAAAGGTAGACTCTGCTTTGAAAGCATGAAAAAGAATAGAAAAAAAAA
>KV751319.1:14648533-14668713 GCA_001698575.1 Mola mola
GTGTTTAGAGAAATGGTCCAAGCGAGTCGACTCTATGGTGGAGCAATTTTTAAAATAAGATGCATTTTATTTTTTATTTTTTTATTTTAGAGCATAAAAGACTGGGGAAATAGTGGAGTTCTCTTTTAATTTGAATGCCATTGTGCACACTAACAGATCAAACAGAAAGTAAAGGAAATAATAATATAAATGAGGGATACTACATGGAATCATATTACATCCTGAAAATACTTCAGAAACAACAAAAAATATCAGTGTTGGTAGTGTTGTTATTAACCAATGAGCAAGACATAATCTGAACTCAATGGTGTGAATGTACTTATGTGACAAAAGTTGACAACACACAATCAGATCATGTCTCAGTCCGCATGAAGAGCCCTTGTAGGTAAACACTTAATGATTGTGTATGTGTATGTAATGATTATGCACACAACCGAACCGAAATACACATCTGAATTATTTTAAAAAATGGAATGGAAATAGGTTTTTTGGAAGCTAACGCCTTTTGAATGAACATATCTGCTGATGTTGCTGTGTGTGGCACAGATGCATCTGGGCCTGGTCAAGCCTGGAGGCGGTACCGACAAGAAACACAACAAAAATGAACGGCCGAGTTGTAGCATTTACATACATCTAAATACATGAAAAAGTGCATTTAAAGAGCTCGGGGCAACATGCTGCTTAGATGGACTGTGGCGTGAGACAGTAAAACTAAACTAAAAAAACAAACAGGATAGAAACCATGCAGACCTCACAGCGACTGGCACAGGGTTATATACAAACTGTGGGTGGTACTGTGAGCGGCTGGAGGCAAAGTGATACATCATTTGTTCTGCTTACATTATCCGCTCAAGTATCAGTTCATACCTGACAATATGAAGTTTGACGAAGATTATAAAGATTCCATTTTCACAGACTTTCTTTATGTCTACAGCTTCGGCAAAACTAATCTAAATAAATAAGTTGCCTTCACATGTAGAATTACCAACCAAGTCCGTTATTGTCACTGAAGAGTGTTTTGAATATCAGTATCTGTCCCAGTTCCCAAAAAATCAGTCCAAATGCTGAAAAATTGCATCTCCGTAAACCTCTGAAAGAAACAACAGAACATCGTCCGCATCAGCTCATCGTTCGGTTATTGCTTTGCACAGTGTGACTGAAGTTTAGTGTAAAATTCTTCAATTCTTACAATTAGTCAGTGCCGAATGATTGAGTCTACGCCAGGTCCTTCACATATGAACCTCTTAAATTATTTCCATACAAAAAATCCCAGACCTGAGATTTTTTCCTTTCTTTCCTCAGCTTTTTATTAAAATTGTGGGCTGGACTCTACTGATATTGTCTTCTGATTTCATTTTTGAAGGACTACCCATCTCTTTTCTCTCTTATACTTCCTGTACTGTGTCTTTAAAAGAATTTTGCCACCAAATGCATTTCTTAAGATAGTGCCTCCACGACACAATGTGACATCTCATAACAAGCCTCTGTATTCATTATATCTGAACACCCAAATAGGTTCCACAGGGCATAATTTGGGCATAAAACAAAAACACTGTGTAAAAATTCTACCTTCAACTTTGTCCCAGTCAGAACTCTCAAGGTGGAAAACAATGCAGGAACATCAGCCAAACAAAATGGAAATGAAAAAAACTGAACATTGAGGTGGACCTCATTATCGGGTCTGTATAATAAAATCCAACTGAAGGAGAATAATAACAGTCCCAATCGTACTCGAAGGATTCCAATTTCCACTCTCATTACTCAGTGATGGCTCGGGCATTATTGGAAAGAGGTGAAGTGAAAGGCAGATCTGGGAGAGAGGGTCTCCTCTGTAATGCTTTTGGATGCAAATCAGCAGCATTGGATGAATTCTTATTTAGGCATTAATGACGGACGCTCCGTGTTAAACATCCTGCAGAGTTTCCACATTGTCCTTGGCTCTGGATCCACACAGTAATGTTTTACAGTAGGGTCGACACTTTCAGGGGTTTCATTATCTGTGGGAATTGACTTTGGCGTAGTGATACAATGACCGAATTAGAAGAAATGTGAAATTGACAGTTGTGAGAGAACAGATTAATGTTTTGATTATGGAGTCTGAATACATATTAAGTCATATAAAATTCTGTTACTGACTGCCACTGCATTATAATTTCTATGCAACATGATAGGAGTCCTAAATACCGCTAATTCAAATCTGTCTTCAGGTGAGTGTCATTAAGATCTTGTCAGTTCTTCAGGCGTAAAGTTTCAATTTTACAAGCAGAGTTTGGACCCCTTCAGAAAGAGATTTTAAAAATACGACTAATGACATCAGCAGTGAATAGTTAAGTGATTTTACGTATCCCTAGTTGGTCAGCAACAGGACTGAACTGTAGAGAAAATCTGTGGGCTTTCAGGCCAAAGCAATGAGCGGAGAAAAGCTAAAACACTCAAATGCAGAACTGAATCACCATTCTCTCTTTCTGGTTGACCACAAATTAGCGTTAGCCATTTGGTTCACTGTAAATAAATATTGAAATTAAACAAACATGCAACCATTTCCTGTAGAAATCAATGATTTGGCTCCCCTCATTTGTTGAGACATGGAAGACTAAAAAAGCATCAATTTAACTTCTCTCAAATTTGGTCTATAAACATTCTTGAAAAAAAAAAAAAAACACAAAAGAACACAACTTTAACGTTCAAATTTTATATGACTTTTAGGAAACCACAATGATTATACCTTTGTATCATCTTATACAGTGGTAGATTAATGGTAGATACAGCAGTTAAATCCCAATGAAGAGTCGACTTCTGGTATATGAAGCAGGACCCTGATTTCCTTTTTATGCCAACCGCTCCAAGTCTGCATCAGATGAGGTAAATGATGAAATAATGAAGCAGATATGCCACTATGTTGTTGACTAGGTTGTGAAATACAGTAAATCAATAAGTTGGGATGAGAGGATGCTGCTTCACCACTACTGATCCGTGCAACTTCTAAGGTCTGTGAGTAGAAACATCTCAATAATGCAGATTCAGAAGTCATCGTACAGACTTTACGTTATCTGAGTCTCCTCTCCTGTTCTCCTTGCTGCCAATCACTCAACAGTCATACATTCAGAGTCAAACTGGAGAAGCCAGAGCGAACACGAACTGGAGTAGAAAGAGCTGAAAACCCCCATGGTCCTGCAATTAAGCCCCTCACCGTGTCTAAAGGTTTAGTTAAGATCACAAGTTTGAAGACAGCCTGGATCTAACTTTGAGGTGGTCTGTCTCCGGAATGCTTACTATAGAGTCCTTCTTGGGATGTCCTGAGTCTCCCACACCTGTTCCCACACCCCCTACTACCTGCCCTGCACTGGCCCCAAAACCATGCAGAGAACCAGGCAGGGATGCCACAGGGAAGGTGCCCACAGACATCTGGTGGGGCAGAACCACCCTATGTGGTACTACACTCCGGACGCCTGTGTGACCTGACGGGGTCTGAGGGGGTCCAATGGAAGTGGAGGAAACTCTTGTAGACTGTGGAGGACTTGGCACACCTGGCTGCGCCCCTTCATGAGGCAGTGAGGGCTGAGAGGCTGACAGAGCCCTGGCATCTTGGCTCAGACTGCCCATTTGCAAGGAATGGGTACTCTTATGTGTGCTGGGCCTGTGTACAGGGCTAACTATGTGCTGCTGGGCCAAAGAAAGCTGGGAGCCCGAGGCAGGACCAGCAAGGGCACTGGATCCATATTGGAATGATCGTCCTCCAACTGCCAGTGGGCTCTGGATAGGGGGGCTGCACAGGACAGAAGCAAAGGCACCAGAAGCAAGGAGCTGAGACTGCAGCGGGGAGGATGGTACAGGGGTAGATACGTTTTCAATCACTTGGAATCTCCTCACAATCCTGGGGGACTGCAGGCTTCCTGTTCCTACAGAATTTCCTTGCACGGGGGGACAAAAGTTCATGGCTACAGCCTGCTGCAGAGAGGCAATTGCTGAATTTTGGGGCTGTGTGGATGAGCCGGACGGAGTGAGGATCCCACCGTGCGGAGGAGGTGTCATGGACATGGCCCGCGATCGAGGCATGTCAACGTGCTGCACCATCTCCCGATCGTATTTAACTATCTCCTGGATCATCTCATTTTCACGGTTGTTGAAAACACCAGAGTTGAGATCATGCTGAACTTTGTGCATCAGGAGTGAGTTCTTCTTGCCTGCAATTAAACAGAGACAGAAAACAGCATTAGTGCTCAAGCAGATGCTACTGCACGAAAAGAAAAAACAGCCCCAGATGATGTCTACTAGTAGTCAGTATTAAACTATCTTCTCTTACTCTCAGTTTTTACAGGACACAGCTTCATCATCTAGTTGTATTTTCCTAGCCACCGTGAGCATAGGAGTTTATACATGGAATTATCTTTTTAAATGGTCTACCATAGCAGCACAAGTGTGATGCATAACCATCTGAAACGAAAACATCCTGAGAACCTCTGACCTCAAAACACCGACACAACAGCGTATTTCTTACAGTGAGTTATGTTAGATTGTTTGTTGGTATCAATGCCTGGGAGTTGTCACTTCGTAATTATCTGTTGTGTTTAAAACAAAGTCTGTGTTAACTCTGACAGATGCAAATGGCCAGTATAGCAAAGCTACTGCTATTGATCACGTTTGCAACTTGTAGGCAGTTTGTTTGTGTACAAGTAGAGCAGGGCTCAGCGATGAGTTGAATTTTAATTTTGTTTACAATTATCCTTTTCAACGAAAATGAAAAGAAGATAATCGGCATATAAAGATTATTGGGCTACATTCTGTCTCGCAACTACGCTCCTGTTTTGAGCTCCGCGATAAATCCATTGCACCCCTTTTTTGTGGTACACTTTTGCCACTAAAGCCCAAAATCCCATAATAACTTATGGAAACTTTCACATAGGGAACCTGTGCTCCCCAGGTCACGGAGGGTTACTCCCTGTAGTTTCAGTGCAGGTAGCCCTGGGTTTCCCATCTGCACAAGCAGACCTCCCCGAGCAAGCGCACTTCAGCAACTTTCTGCTTTTTAAAAGAACTTTGTGTTGGTGCATTACAGCCTATTTCAAGTTCAAGAGAATTGGATGTTGAGAAGACATATATTATAAAAAAAGACCAATAAATTGTTGGTGATGTTGTTTTGAAAGTCACTAATTGTGTCAAATAAGTGTTAACATAATTGATTAAAACAATCCTAATTATCATTTTTTCCTGAGCAGGCCAAATATAAATGTATAAAACTAAACAACATAGATTTTCATTAATGTAGTTGATTGGCTAAACAGAAAATAATTGTTAGATGAATCAAATAATCAAAAAAATGATCTATTATTTAATAAACAAAAAATAATCATTAGCTGCAGCCGTATTTCTGTCCAATGTTCTGCTGGTAAACCCTGGAACCTGGCATTCATTTATTTGGCCCAAACCATCTACCACAAACACTGGTCTCTCCAGCAGCATGCTGCCACATCGAAAATACTGATCAGGAACTGCCCTCGGACTGTGAAAATGAGCTTAAAGTGCCAACCTGGCCTCAAAGCTCCACAGATACAAATTTGATTGAGGATTCACAGGATCCATGGATGCCCCAGGCACTTGCATATGCAGCTTATCCTTGGAATACTACAGGTTGTGAAATAAGGCCTCCATTAACTGGACTTGCTCCATCATATCCAATTGAACTGGGATCTGGGGAACTGGAAGCCTGGTCAAACTTTTGAGCACTTTATCACAGCTCATGTCACTCTGTTCCTGAGTAGTTTTTGTGGTATGGCAGGGTGCACTGTCCTCCGGAGGGGACCGGTGCCCTCAGGGAATGCTCTTGCCATGAGGGGGTTTACTTTTTCTTACACTGTTGGCGGAGGTAATCACAGTGAGTGCAACATAAAATGAGTAATTACTATATAGTAAACTCTAATGCAACACAGAATGTGCAGAATTGTAGAACACGTCCAGGAAAGACCACATTTAAGAGTAAAATAGCAAGTCTGATATTCTTATAGCCTAGAAGGGTCTGGGGTTTGTAGAATGGCAACTCAAGCGTAGAATCCAGCTTAGTCGTGGAAAAAGCAGGCTACACCCAGGTGCGCTGTTTTAGCAGAGGGTTTGGGCCCAAACAAGGAAACACAGCTGTCCTGGATCCATCTCACATGATCAATGAAAGAATACCATGAGTGTCAAAACACTGCCAGGCTTAAATTTTCTGGCTTCTGACAGCTGTCACATTAAGCGAGCGAGTGTGTTAGAGGCTGTTGTGTCAGAAACATGAATTTACAAGTTCTTTTTCCCTGTCATGATGCCAAGGTAGGGTGATGGAGGAGGTAAACAGAGACATCTCTTTTCATGATGAAGTGGGGGGGGGGGCTTGACAATATCTCAATTTATCAGCTGTTTGCTTTATTGACTCAGTCAAAATATCAGAGTTAAGCAGAAAGTTGAACCCAATTGGCATGCCACTTTACAGAACCTTTCCTCAACTTAAATAAGATGTTGAGGGGGGTGAAGTAGAAGCAGAAAATTAGTTTTTGAGAGATGTTGCAGTGTGTAGGGCAACACTTTCTCATCCAATTTCTCCTGGACTCTCCTCGGAATGCACCGGGTTGGCACTCTCAACCTGCCCTGGCTGGTACCCAGCTAATTGGAAGGCTTGAACGATGGAATATCTGGAGAAAACCGATGATGGTGACGATTTTAAAGGTCAGTCTGGGCAATTTTCTGCTCGTCAAACACTGCTGGGGGCAAAGCTGGTTACTGGCATTCTTAGCTGCACACAGATGATCAACATCTGCTATTCCTTAGGGGTGAAGTGCAACTCACAGTAGGTGGACACACAAATGGTTTTCCGCCTGCGGGCAACTTGAGTAGCACATATAAAGTAGCTCTTCTGCACTACTGTCATAAGTGGTCACTTTAGTTCTATGCAGCAGGTAGTGTGGAAGTCTAGTAAGAGGACTAGGCTGGTGTTTTGGTAAAACCTATAAATTAATGGTCCAAAGCCTGACTAATGAACTCATTCCTCTCTTACACATTGTGCGGCCTGGACAGAGGGAGAAGGATGGGAGAAGGCAGACTGTAATCACTCCTGTGCCATCCTGGAATGTTGCATTGGCACCATCTATGGACAAGCATTTGGGAAACGAGGCTTGCTGATAAGGTCCTCCGCCAGGGTGTGAAAGGATGTGGTAGAGGAATCCCCCTTTGTTGTCCTGCAATCTTGGTGGTTATGTTTAGAGAATTCTTGCACCATGATGTCTTTGAAAAATGAGCCCTTCCTCCATATGAGGCTAACAGCTGGTAGAGCAAGAGTGTCTGCCTCTGCCTGATGGCACTAGTCAAGTGGTCTTTTTGGTTACTCACGTATGGCCAAAAAAATTCTACAGGCAACACCCAAGGGTGACAGCGACTTGCAGATTAAGGCAGTTAAGGCTGAGCTGAGAGCAATGTGACAGGTACTCACTAATGGGAAGGAGGTCCACATGCCTCCAGTGTTAAGCTTCACTGGGTATTATTAAAGCTCAGAGCCATTTTGAAATTGAAGCATTTGTTAAGCCAAACCTTCCTCTTTCGAAGAATTCCCGCATCCATCACACTGGCGCTTTAAAAACAAATTTATTACTACACAACACGTACACCCCCTCGTAAATAAGTGTTACTTAGCTTCTACTGATCTCATCTCACAGTGTTTACAAGTTGATGCATTAAGGGTATAAGGACAATGGATAGAGATTAGGCCTTCCCTTTGCAGGAACTGCTCACTCAGAGACCATTTCTGTGAAAATGTATAGAAAACTGCTGAAACAAGCCTGGCACATCAACAATGTGAACAATTATGATCTGTCAGGCTTAACTGATCCCAAATAAGCACTCCAGGTCACAGGTGCACAACCAAAACAATCCTAAATGTGATTGATACTGAGGATTAGTGTCTTTTTTTTTTTAAATTGATATTTGAAGCATTGGTTTGCCCTGAATGTTAATATTAGAATCTTATGGAGACACAACCAACAGTCACTTTGTGGACTTTGAAAGAACAACATCTCTGTTAGTATTAGTAAGCCTGGATTTACATTTCTTATTATTTTATTTCTTTGGTTTCTGAAAGTCATTTCAATTTTTCGATCCAGATGATGGTTCTGGCAAACTATATGGAGTCCAGTGGGAATATTTGGCTGGTGGTTAGAATCCTAAACATAGGTGATCATTGTCACGTTCCTGGGCTGTCAAATACTAATGCAGTGGGTTTCAGAAATGGATACACTGGATTGGATTGGAACTACTAAAACCAAAGTGCCCATGATTGATGAACCAGGAATAAGATTCAACATCTTACAAAATGTTTCTTGAAGGCTGCTAAAGCATGGAAACTAGCTGCTATGGCAACCGCTGGCATATGAAATGTATTCATGTGAAATGGTCACATTTTGGTGAGGTTTTAGATAAGACCACAAAAGTTGAACTGTACTTAAGAGTTAATGAGGGCCCGTTTTCAGTGTGACACCAAGTTTTTCTTAACACAAACATGATTTGATTCTCACTTCCATCAGCCTTAAATGTTCTGCGACTGGCACAGGAAGTGTACAAAGGCATCTAATATGTGTAGAACTCGTTGATCACTCTAAAACTGCTATGTTTATCTTGACATGCTAACACCGGGCTCTCAAGGATTGGCAATGTCCCTGTGCAGATTTGTGGTGTGTCTGTCATCACTCTAACCAAAGATGCCCACTGCTGAGTAATCATTTTAACAAATAGCTAAATTAATCTAGAAAGAGAACAGATACACAAAATAAATGATGCTCACAAGTGTCACACAAGTGAAATGGCTCTTTGCTGAAAATGGCAGATAGCCACAGGAAGCAATCAATTGTCATGAAAGATTCACACTGCAGAAACTACATAATAAATGATTCAGAGCTGTGAATACATTTCCAGCCTTAACTGCTTTCTCCCCTCATATACAGTATGTGAACGCTGATAAGATCATTTACATGTCACATCACAGCTGTCAGACAGCGTAATGTTCTGACCCTAATCGGACATTCATGAATGAATACATTTTCCTTATGATTGATGTTATCTTGTGAATGACTCATATGCTTATGTAAGCGCCACACCTTTGGTTTTCATCCGGGAAGCATAGTGTTACTTACTCACTTTGGTCTTTTGTTGTAAATACTTACTACGACTAGTGTATGACTCCTATAGACTAGCATTTATCTGTGTAAAAACCTACCTGTTATCATGTTGAATGGGCAAAATTAAGCAAGTAACAGGTATAAATAGCTTGGACAATCAAAGAATCATGTTAATTCTGCAAAGGTGTGACCACGGTTACGCACTAAAAGCACACAGTTTAACAGCATCGAACAGTAGCATCTGGTGGGGTTCTTGTTGAACCGGGGTGGCCGTCTTACCTATCCTGTCCAATCTGTCAATGGCAACCGTTTCAAAGGCCCTCCTCATCATGGGATATTCCTCCAACACCTCATTGAAATTGTCCACAGAGAGAGAGTACAGGCGACAGTAGGTGTCCGCTCGCACGCTGGCCGTTCGTCTGCCACGGGTCAGCAGACAGATCTCTGATGAGGTGATATTGAGAGTCAGATCACGAAATGGTGACAAATCGTCAGAAAGTGACAGAGAAGAGAACAGAGGAGAGGTCTATTAGACTTTACCCACCGTGCGCCAAAGGTCACGTTCCATTAAAGATGAAGAGGTTAGAGTTGGCTATGTTTGCTTCTTTTCTCTTGGCAGGACAACCTTGACTCAATTGATGTTCTTAAGCATCAAAGCTACAACTAGCGAGAAATTCACACCCAATAAGCTAAATAACATAACAGGTTAAGATACTATATGTGCAGGAGTTCAGATACAGGCTATTTCTCTTGAACATTTTAATATTGGAAGACCTGCACAAACTTCTCAAACGTGGGGTCAAAATAAAACTGTATTATGTATGCTGTTATGTTGTTGCAGTGTGTAGTCAGTGAGATCCTGTGACAGTAACATTAAATATTTCCTCCAGCACTGGCACAGCACTGCCAGCTGAATGAAGGAAGCACATTACATTACATAGCTACTTCCCCCTTTTTTCCCGTCTTTTTGCTAGGATAGGCTAACTGGCAGCTGGCTCCAGGTTTATGGAGCCATTTGGTATTGATAGGATGTCGCACACAGTTGCCAGACATTTTTTTGACTTCCCTCACATGTATACACTGGGTCTATAAAACTGATGCGTACCTACAGTTGCTTCATACACACAGACTTACATTCAGTGGCTAATGGTCAGGATACAACAGCTTTATATTCGGTGGTTATTCAAAAGCATGACATTGCGTCTGTCAACATTTTTTGCCTGTCTGATAACAGATTTATATATCCACAGTAGAATGATGACTAATAGCTAATAGCTGAACGACTCTTAGAGTAAGAATGTGGAGTCAGCGGCTGTAATGGAGGTAAAAGCTCTGAGATGTATGTGTGAGCTCTTTAAATAGAACTATGACATGCAGTCAGAGCAGTCTACTGATAAAAGCTTTTTTGATTCTGTGTATAAAAGTTTGTCTAATCATTGTGGAAGAACAAGTACTGTACTGCTGCTGGTGAATGGCAAGAAATGACTCTTGCCATTATTTTGGTACTAACTCAACACTGAAATCATGAAATTCAACAGGATTATTTGTTAACTTTGGACACATCTTGTATTTATTGAACTTTTTTTTAATGGTAAACAATTAATATTGTTTTACCTTTCCCGCTGACTAAACACTGTCATCCTCCTTCTGCGTTGGGCATTTGGGGAGGGGTAAAAGTGTGCGTTGCAAAATCAGAGCATACTTGCAAACACAGAATGTGTCAATTAATTCATCTATGGTTCATCAGTGCTGTCTTGCCCAAACCTTGCACTGATTAGATTTTAGTGGTCATAATTCCAAAAATAATCAAAAATGAGAGGTCCAGCTGGTGTCATTTTGTAGCTGATTGTGCTGGCTACAGATGATTAACTCAGGGCTTTTCAAGGTCAATGACAGATGTAACACATATTTGGACATATTTCCGAAAGGTAACTGACATAGAGAGGTCCAACTGGTGTCATCTTGTAACGCCAGGGTTCATCACAAAGCCAGAAACAGCTGCCTCTGCCATTATGTTATGGCATCATCTGTCAGCTGGCACCAAAAAAGCTCTCAGAAAAAAGTATGACCTTGAAATTTAAGCAGCGTATGTTATAGGGAATTTAGCTGCATTGGCGGAGGTTTGCGTTCTCTGAGTGCATTCTCTCTAGAGTTGTTTTTTTGGGATTGTTGGAAGCCAAACTTGAAATCAAAATTCAATTAATTGCACAGCGGCAGTATTGTGTATGTCAAATGACATGTTTCAAAGTTTTGTCCAGTCATGTCCAAGACACTAAGGTTAGGTTTTAGGCATTAGAGATGCTCCATTTTTGTAAGAGTTGCGGTAAAACTCTGAGAATACACAAGATTCCCTCTCATAATGTCCTTTCATTAGCTGCCACTTGGGATCGTCCTGGTTATACATAACACAGCCATTTGCATACCGCTAGCATCATTAGTGGGAAGTGCTGGGAGATAACTAATGAAACCATTGAGGCTGCGTTAAAAGGCTTCTCAAACCACTGGCTGACCATTAGTAGCTTGTGGATAAGGCAACTGCCGTCCTCAAATATGATTAAAAATGCTGAGAAACACAGGATGGGTTTCACTGCCCGATATGTTCACAGGAAAACATCTCTTTTATTTTGTGAAATTAAAAACCAGTTCATTGATAATAAACTAACTATATTCAAGCCCTTCCATCTCAACTTTCATAAATTATTGTCATTACGAATGACTTTCCTGCAACATATTGTAAAACCTCAGACCGATTCTAGCAGTAAAACACACCCATGCAGACTAATCGGCTGTAAATATGCAACTATACAAAAGCTCATTTCATAACATCTTCATCAAACACAATTTAGGATTAAGCTGTTATCTAATAAATTCTTAGATTTCCTGGGCTTTGTTCTATCAGACAGCAAATTTGACGGTTAAATTCTCTGTAAACTGTAAACTGGAGCCAGGTCGCATAGTTTGGCCAATCTGTGGATTTCATGATTGTCAATAGTTGAGAGATTTTTACTACAAAATAAACCGTGGATCACTCCGCTGAGGATAAACCCTGTTATTCCTTCCATCCTCGTCCACTGCTGGTTTTGTATATGAACAGAGAGACCTGTGGTTTCCACCCTCACGGCTGGGATGGCTCTGAACAGTCTACGCTTGACATTACAAAGGGTCCCGTCATCCCCATTGTGCTGTTTTAATGAGCTGTTATTTAACTGTGTGTGTGCTGTGTATCTGCGCTCCAGCAGCGCCCTGAGCACATTAACATTACTGCCAGTTAACGTCAGTCCACTGCAAGAGGGCGCCATGTGTTAATAATGCAGGCTAAACGCGATTGCGTGTCTACTTGTGTCCTACCTCTGCATCGTACGGTACACACTGTTATAAATCCCACGCCTGAAAGCGGTGAATAGAATATAATGACAGGACAGAATAGGAAATGTACTGTTTCTGATTATTTCTAAAGCCTGGCCGATATATACTGATTGGTCGATATTGGCCTATCACAGCTATATCACTATCTGCGTATGTGTTATCAATACCGATATCAAAAAATGTAGGTTTTAAAGAACAAAATGCAGAAAAAAGATGCCGGAGGTGATTTATAATTATTCAACAAATTTGTCATTTGAGGCATCATCACAAAAGAAATTGCATATATTGGCCGATAAATTGATAAAAGAATTTTTTTACTCCCTAAAACAACCCAAAAAAATTGCATTTTGGTCGAGCTCTATCTACAGTATTTCAGTTCGTAAACAGAATACTATTGCCCAAAGGTTTTGTAATTTAACTCAAAAAGTTCATCTTTAATGTATTTGAAAGTCAGTAAGTGTTTTGGGCCTTTTTTTTGTTTTAATCCTGATGGTTATGGCTGATACAATTACAGTAAAACATTTACTGTAACTGTAAAAACATTTTTTGAGATGTGGCTCATGGTTTTCAGGTTTGAAAGAGTAAAATGAGTCGTAAATACCGGCTGAAAAATCACAGTACTCTAATTTCCAGAGATGTACCTTGAGGATATATTGTATGAATACAGTAGAACAACAGAACAGTCCTACTGTACTCTGTTCTGTACTCTGTTCTGTACTATTTATTCTTCTGTTCTGTCTTATTCCATTCTGTTCTGTTTTAGTACCAAAGAGGAATAACAGGGTAGGGGGAGTAGTAGTAGCAGAATAATACAAAATAGATCCGGACATAATCAAATAGAATAAAACATAACAGAAATAATACAATGAGTTGTTCTGATCTATCCTATTGCTATCCTAGAATGTTTACTCTCCACTGTCCTCTTTTCTCTACTTATGTTTTATTGAATATGGTTATTTCTTGCTCTGTTCTCATATTATTCTAAGCAGCTCTCATGTGTTCTGATCCTTATTGGTACTGAAACACACTAGAACAGGACAAGCGGTAAGTGATGATCCCGAGGTGACAGCGACGTACCTCCGAAGTAGGAGCCGTCCATCAGCTTCATGCCGGTGTTCCCTTTGGTCAGGACGCTGACCACGCCGTGCTGGATAAAGTACATCTTCTTGCCGATGGTGCCCTCTCTGATGATGTAATCTCTGGGCTGGAAGACTTCAAATCTCAGTTTGGTCAGCATGGCGGTCACAAAGTTGGGATCGGCGTTGGCAAACAGCGGCATGGAGGCCACCAGCTTACGGCAGTTGAAGTTGACGATCTCCTGCGCGGCAACGGGAAGCAGGGCTGGATCATGTTGGATGTTGACGGGCCGCTGCGCTTTGTGCTGCGCGCTATAAAAGTCTCTGTTTGTGTTTCCGTGCAGCAGTAAAAACTTCACCGCATGAATTTCAATCAGGAGGAACAGACGGCCGTGTTATGATTTCGTCTCATTAGTTTTGGGGGCGTCTTAAACTGCTGAGGGTCTGATTAATTCAAGGTAGGAGTTCATCATTTATCTTTTGGGATGTAAAAAAAGGGATATTATCGATGTTTACTCAAAAAATTAGATGACAAAATAACATTTCTAGAGCAAACACTTTTTTTTAAATCGACCTCTAAGGACCCTGGAACGGCTTAATAGGGTATTTTCCCTGGTTTTCTCATTTTCTGCTACCTGAACACTGAGCCGCGAGAAAATCTTGTTTACTGTAAACTGCAGTAAATCTTTTCCACTGGCAGCAGAAAAATCAACTTTTGTGGTTTTTGGAAACACACAGCACACACCCAACTGTTTCTCTTTCTTTAAAATCTAGCCATATTTTCAGTAAAAACTGGTTAAAAACAGGTGAGAGAAGGATGGAATTAACATTTTTTAACACTTGCAAGCCACAGCTGAGCATTATCGGGATCTTATTCCGATCCGATTCCTTGCTGGAGTAATGAGGAGTGTTTGAATCACATTTTGGTGGATGCATGTGTGTGTTCGTACCTCGCGCAGAGGCTCATTAAGCTCCTCCAGGATGCTCTCCTCATCAAACATCTTGCCCTGGTACCTGTGCTCGTAGTAGTCATGGATTTTCTGTCGGAAGTCGGCCGGCAGCTTGTGGAACGACATGTACTGCTCCACTTGTTTGTACTGGAGGATGGAGAGAGGTGCAAGAGACAGCGGTGAGGGCAAAACAGCAACATCGATGAAACAATGACTCATCGACCCTCGTTAACCGTGACTGAGAGGAGTCAGTCTGGAGGGGCGGCGTTATGGCCGTTATGCCACACGTATCTCATTTATACACAAAATGACCTTTTTCGGGCCTGTTCACAGGTTATTAGGACGTACCGCTCTGCAAACTTCCAGTGATCCGTTTATACCTCGCAGCTATGGAGAAAAACCTGGAGCTGCTGAGGAGACCCGACAGCTCTGTTAAAGCTGTGAGGATTCATCACGCTCTGCTGTGTTTAGAGAAAGAACCCAAACACAACCCCAACCACAGCGAGTCTCTCTCTCTCTCTCTCTCAGGTGGCCTCCACCAGCAAAATGTTTTATTGTCAAGGGACAAATCAACAAATCCTTATCGGGCTTTTGGAAAACCATCAAGCAGTCTTTGTTCCTCGCAAGAAAAAAATATAAGAAATGAATCTCCCATCATTTGAGAAGATCTGGAATAAATAAATAATTAAATGGAAGCATTCGTGTTCAGTGACTGATGTGGAAAAGGAGTAAGTTTGCTCTTTATGTTGATAAATATGTAACTATGTGGCCTGAAAATACAACGGAATTGAAAATGGGGACCGGCTGCAGCTCATCCCATGTGATTCACACCATCACGTATTCAACAACGTTCTGTTTTTCCACATCAATCGCAGCCTGGATGTCCAGTTCTCTCGGCTCATTATGACGCTCCGTAACACGTTTCATGCCTGGGTTCCCTGTGAACCTAGCAGCCGCTGGAACCGCTGTGCAGCATCTCCCGTGAGGAAGAACAGGAAGGCGCCGTGTCAGCTGGGGAATACTGTACGTCTCGCTGCTGTTCTGCATTTACTGTACACATGACGGCTGTTGTTTTAACGTGAAGGTGGGACACCGCGCACACACATGCACGAACACACACAAAACGCCCTGAGGGGGAAGAATTAGATGTTTTAGAACAGATAACCCCTGCATGCAATGGAGAGCTGTTCACTTCCTGTTACATCCACAGCGGGCTCAGGGATAACAGATGTGACAAAAATGACACTGGGAGCATAAAACAAAGCCAAAACAATATGAATGAATCAGCAACTTGTGTAGCCAAAAACAGGCGAGCTTTGTAAAAATCACCACAGTCACTGCAAGTCAACGTGGTCCTGCTGTTGGACAGAATTTCAAATATTACATAAGTGCCCCAAGTGTGCATGTTAAACAGTGAGAGTCTTCCCACGGCGGAGTAAACTGTCAATTGGATGAGTAGTAGGTTTCGGGCGGAGGGTCGAGTGACAGCGTCTTCTGTCCAACGAGCGCTCAGGTCGTCTCCGCAGAGCTCCAACTGGTTGATCATGACGTAAAGTTTTGACACTCACTGGCAGGGAAAAAAAGCAATCGATTAGACCCAGTCAGGTACTCACTCACCATGTCTGCATCAGTCAGCAGAGTGACTGACAGCTGACAGATGTCACCTGGAGAAATATGAAAGTGATGTCTGCTGATGAAGTCAAAAATGGTGGTCAAGCCAGAAGCCAGAAAGACCATCAGCCTGCGTCAGGGGACGGTGGATATATTAAAGAGGTGAGGCAACCGTGTTCCTGTCGAGTAACTGCCGTCGTCGAGACGCTAATGTTTTCACTTCGCAACCTATCGTCCACAATCTCAGGCGAGTCACCCTGATTGTTTTTTTTTCTCTGACTTTTTATTGCCACTGGCATCAACTGATTAGGCAAGAGCTTTATAGGTCAAAGGTCGAGGTCACCAAACATTCCCCAAATTCGGAAAAAGAAATTCCTATTTGTTAACATTGGTCAAAGAATTCAAACAAACCCATCTCGTCAAAACACTAAACCAAATTGTTTCTCATTTACACCACTTACTGAAACTCTCAAACCACGGCTCCATTGGAATCTTAATTTTGGGTTCGCAATATGACCTTTTTTCTCAGACGAGAAAAAGTTTAAACATAGTTTCTTCTTGTTTTCTTTTCATAAACAAAGTAGTTCTGTCTCATTTTGAGGTTGTTTTCTAAACCAAAACCAAAAAACGCTGCATATTTTTTTTCCATTCATTCCCTTGCAAAAAGTGAAACTGAAAGTATCTTCTTGGAAATATGAAAAAAATGTAATTTAAAACAATTTCCAAATCAAATAAACACAGGTTATGTTCCTGGCTTGGAATTTACATGTTTTTTTTTAAGGTCCACCTGAAACGGACGTTTGTAGAAGACGTTACTTAACGTTGGGATGAATCGGGATAGCTGGTAACTACAGCAACGGTCGTAGCTCCACAAAGCTCTGCTGAACTCTGCTAAACATTGAAGGTTGATTGACGGCTGGATGCCATGACATTACTGGTTGAAATTGGCTCGTACGTGGTGACTTCACACGACTTGTGGTTTAACGTGAAGAAAACAATATCGGATTTTAATATAAAAAGACAAAGGAGTGTGTTCTTTCTCATTTTCTCTGCAAACACCGTTCAATATGTGTTATCAGCATATGAACGCCCGATCGTATGCTTTAAAGGTATGACAAGAGCCACAGTTGGACTTTTTTCATCACATCTCTGGTGGCTACCGTCAAACAAATTCCTGAGCAAATTTGCATAAATCTGCGAAACAAAATTGAATAGGGATGTCATTTTTTTTTTTTTTCCCCCTGTAAAGGAATGTTGGTACATAAAGACATTTGGTGCAGGTGTCCCACACAAAGAGTGAATTTTGGGCTTTGGAGCTCTCTGAGCGCTCTTGTCAGTAAAGTGACGAGGTTGATAACTGAACTGAATGAATAAATAATTAATAATTTTTAAATAGCTCTCCCAACACTGTCATCACAACTCTCAGTACATCTGAAACGAGCTGACGGCGTCTGAAGGTAAAAACTGCAGCTACAAAGAGTCACTGCGCGTTTGTTTGTGGCTCATTAAATTCCAGTGGCAATCTGTTTGGTTTTTCCTTCCTTTTCCCAAGTCAGCCATCAGAAACCTTAGCTGAGGCGTAAAAAACAGTCTTGTACACGTGTTATACAACATCTTCATACGCATCATTCACCCATCGGAAGGAGTCTAGTTTAATCTCGCAGAGTGCCAAATACCTTCCTCAGTCTTGACCAGGCAGTCATGATTTATGAGGACGCACCACGTATGGCGCTCGCAGTGACCTTGCTTGTAAGAGCCGATGACACACGTGTGGAAAAGGACGGGTCACCGTCCAGGAAATTACATCGTGTCACACTATAGGGAGACATACGGGTTAGAGAGACAAATGGGAGCTTGACCCTGTTGCATCGCCTGACATGGACCTTAACGGAGCACGTAGTCGCTGTCAGGATAAGACATCACTCATTTTCTCTTCATGATATAAACCGACGAAAAAGATCAAAACACTTTTATATAGGAATTACGCGCTGAATTTGGACGATTCACGTGAACGTACATATTTATGTAGCGTGACTTTATGTATTAAACTTTAATGACACACACGGACATAAATGTAAAACAAGCAATTTATTGAACCACTTCATTTATTGTGTAAAACGATTTCAATCTGAGTCTCGTTTGGTGTTAATTAATGGCGCGGAGCCACGGTCGGCTGAGCACGGTGGCGCTAAATGAAAACTGCACGAGTTGCCATCTTCAATCACCTTCATCGCGCCTTAAACATAAACACAACCCAGTCAGCTACACTGGGAATTTTATTTTTTTTAAAGCATGAAGGTTTATTCATTGAGGACCCAGATAGCAGTTTCTGCTAGCAGTTTCTAGCTGGCAAAGCACATGAGGAAAAAAAAAAAAAGCAGAAGTCGTTTTGCTTGACAAATTCCTCCCCACCTGCCCGTGTGTCAGTAACAATAAAGCTGCAGGAGACTGCAGGAGTATCCAGCTCATTCAGTCAAGCGTGGAGATAAACTGGGAGGCTCGTATTAAGTGTCTCCTGTCCGGGGATTCAGTGCCTGGCAGGCTCAATTAAAACGAAATGACACCTTTCTCTGACTCTCCCTTGCTCGCCCTCCTCTTTAAAAGTGCGTGTTGACGGAGCCGAGTTTTATTGACTTTCTGGTATTTTATTCTTCGGCAGAGTAATTAGCAACCGTGTCACTCAAAGTCAGCGTGACTCTTACACCTCACAAAAACTGTGAAGTGAAATACAGTTCTATAGGAAGAAAACCATGTATTTTGGAAATGCAAAATACATGTCATTTCTTTAGAGACAGATAAATCAAGGAGGGGAGAGAGGCATCCTGCATGTGCACGGCCCAGCCCAGAAATCTGCAATGAATATTTCCTCTACTGTGATGACAGGTGTTTGGAAAAGGAACGAAGTTCCACTTATCGCAATACAGGAGCCTCCAGCAGTACTTGTGTAAAACTACAAACACATTTCATTTCATAATCCAGTCTGTTCCTCTCAGCGTCTGGACTCGGTTAAGGGGGTGGGGGGTCGGCGGCTCGGAGTTTTCTTTTTTTATGGGACATAAAGCCTGCAGCTTGCCAGCATGATGCATAGCTGCCACTGTAAGCTGCCACAGAGGGAAGGGAGAAATTGAATTGGCCGCCCACTAATGGGCCATGTCACTGCGCATCAGGGCTCAGGATGTGACAAGTCCTCTGTGTCTGTGTGTGTCCCGAGTGGATAAAACCCAAGTTGACTTCATAGCATCCTTTGGCTCACTGACTGAAGAGTGGAGACGGACTCACTGGAATATAAACACACACACACACACATCATCTCTATGTTGTAGAGCAAGTTCTTGAACTGTCGCACCGATTAGCTAATTTATTGCAATATTAGAGCTCTTCATGAAGTGCACTGATGATGTGGATTCATTGTTTTTCAACAAAATGACACTGAAGAAAAATTCTGATCTAAAAAGTTTCTATTTATAATTTGTAATTTAAACCAATCAGAACTAAAATCAAGCAATCAAAATACAAGTGTAGCCCAGAAACAAGCAAAACAATGACCCCTGACATTAGAAAATATCAGCAAATGGAGAGATACTGGAATAAATATCAATAATAAAGGGTTAATAAAATTAATAAAAAGCCTTTCAGAAAGATGTATATGTAAGAAGTGATTCCTGAGATGTTACCGAGGATCTGAGGCTGCGCTCTGGCTCATAAGGGAGCAGCAAGTCTGCCAAAAAACTGGGGGCTAAGCCATGAAGCGCTTTCAAACCAATCAGTAAAAACCTTAAAATCCAGGAAAGGGGATACCAAAGTGGCGCTGACGTTAGCTCACCTGTTTGTTAGAAGGCAAGATTTGCTCGAGAGCTCAAGAAAACTCGAGGAGAGAGCTGACCTTCTTTTTGATGGTGGTGTTTTTTTAAATCCATCAACTCAAAATCTGTCCGAGTTGTAGGTCGTCCAGCAGAGGGTCAAGTCACAGTCCAGGTTATGAAGTCTCTGCTCGATGTGTCAAAGCCCGCTGGATCTGTGCCCCCCCCCCCCCGGGGGCCCCC
>KV751319.1:14668757-14705969 GCA_001698575.1 Mola mola
GGGGTCCCGTCTCTCTCTCTCCCCTCACCACTATCTCACACACTCACGCTGCTCTGTTGCTCTGCAGGGAGGAGAAGCAGGAGTGCGGTTACATAATGGCTAATGCCCTCTGTCCATGTGCGCTGTCTGCTGGCAGATGGTGTATCTTCCAACCTTCAAGGGCAAATGGACAGATGAAGCCAGGGAAGGGCTGCACATGTTGGGAGGTGCGGAGAAACACGGGATGAGGCCACCGGTCACCTCGACGTGCAGGAGCGGATAACAAAGCTGCCACAACCGCCTCATTTTGACTTTGTTTTTGGAGAATGTGCAAAGACCCACGGATGCACGTTCCAGAAATCCCCGTCCACAACACTGTGGCCCCTGTCAAACAATTCAGAGTTGTATCTTTGAATGGATTTGTTCGATCCGTTTTCAGGCAGCATACAACATTTTCTGACCTTCATCAGTGCGTACTTGTTATTATAAAGTGCCAGGCCAGTTCACGGGGGAATGACATCTCCAGTCACCATGATTTCACCCCGAGTGGAGTCTATTTGAGTTAACCAGTGAACATCGCAGCCACACACTCATTAGCATTAAAAATCAAAGCACTTTGGATTTGTGCACTTTTCTGAGGACATGCTCGGTAAGTCATACATTCTAATAACGAATAACAATTGTCTATATGCTAATGCATATGCAAAAAGGTTGAAATTGGTCCTTTGAAAGGTGAAGAATTCTTTAAAGACATTCTTGGATCCAGACGAATATCTGGATCACCCCAAAAAATCTAATCACGTTCCAGTCCAACCTGTCCTGAAAATTTCATCAAAATCTGTCCATAACTTTTTAGCTATCCTATTAAAAAAATACAAAAAAAAACGCAGGTAAAACAATCTTCTTGTTGGAGGTAATAATAATAAAAACAACAGAAAATATCCCTATTTCCTTGCAAATCTTATTATAGACCTACTAAAGATCTAGAGACAAAATGAAAAAAGAAATTAGGATGCAAAGCTGTATAGAAATGTTGTGCTACACATGTAGTCGTGTTTGCTTCGCTTCTGATCTGAATTTCTAACTCTGAGGGCGTCCTATCTAATATTTATTGCACTGACAGAATAGCAGATGAATTACATGCCTCGTGTTACAGGCAACAAGGGATCTAATTCTGTATTCCATCTTGGAATCGATCGGTTTTCACCATATTTGTACATGGGGCACGTGATCTAAAGGGACATTTCCCGTGACGAACGCCTTTGGTTCACCTGCAGAGCAATCTGTCAGCTGGAAACGTTGAAGAAGCTCCTGACATAGTATTCGATTGTTTCACGGTTGCAGATTTAATAACTGAACTACACAGATCACATGTTAACATGAATATAATGTACTAGGTAAGGCCTTTTTGTTCTGTTTTTATTGGCAAATAGCTGTTTTGTTCAGTCTCTTTTGCTGATCGAAGGGTGTGGTTCTTGATAGCACTTTGATCTACATGCTTTTGGGAGGCGAAACAATTTTCTGTACCAAAGATACGATTAAGTCTATAAAGTTGCACTCTGCAGCTCTTGTTACATATTTCATGCTTACAGTGAGTACAGATGCTCTATTGTAATTTCCAACAAGATGGATTTGTCTCCTAGGGGAATCTTGCACAATTTCCTGGGGTGAGTGAAAGTATTGGTGTTTAAAAGGGAAGTAACCATCCACCCCTGATTACAAACACGCATGACCTGTTTGGTGAATTTGTCCCTGAGTAGTGAGCTACAGTAAGTAAATAAACAATGAAAGGTGTAAACAGTTAGCTGGGACAGAAGATTTTATCAAAAGTAATGGACAAAGTGGCAAAATAATCAACAAATATGAATGAGTATATACAGTATATGAATATAAAGAGATTAAATAGATAAAAGTAATGTATATTTCACGAAAATAGATAAAAGCGATGTATAAGGAATAATTAACTAAAAGTAAAAGTAGGCTTCTCGACAAATCGTTCCCAATTTAATGGTGTATTGTCGCAGCGCTAGGGGATAAATGGTCAAAATAGTTGGCTAAAAGTAAAAGATATATGTTAAAAATAACAGATGAATACAGTCAGCTAAGATTAATGGTAACTACTTGAAAATTCCAGCTTCTTCCATTAAAAGTGGTGGTCATATTCTGCAAGCTCGACAAAACAGACCTAAAAGACTTGATAACGTGACTGTATGAGGTGTTCACCACTGTTGTACAGTTTTTCTCAATGACATCTCGTTCTTATCTCTCACTAACTGTGTGTCTATTTATACTCCTGTCCCTGGACCTGGCCCACCGCTAACTAAACAACCTGTGTTTGTTCTGATAAAGCAGAAAAAATACCCGCATGGTTTGTCCAACTCCACATGTAAACAGTTAGAATCCACATCCCTCTTTGGTCTCCAGGTACTGCAGGCTGGAGAAGACGCTCAAAGACGCTGTAAACCACTGGAGTTATTATAATATTTCTGTCTAAATCCTGAGCGACCAGCTAAATGTTTACTCTGCTCTGTATCAATATGGGCCCATACTGTCGCTAACATTTACACTATCTTAGACAAAGAATTTCTTTTGACGGGTTGCAGCTGATTGTTCCTTGTCCACGCTGCTATCTGATGACTTCACTGGTTAATGATGAACCAACAGTACCGGGGTTCAGCCCGGCGGCGCGTTAACAGGCTGTCCAAGATTTCATTGTTGTGCATCATGGAGGAAGAAATGGAGCGATAGCAGGAACGGATTGCTGCAGACGTCACATTATAGACAGAGTACATGTAACTGACACAGAACAGAGACTCCGGCTTTGCTTTTTGCCTCAATTTGTCTCTTTTTCGTCTCTGCTGCAAGAGGATGTCTGTCAAGCCTCTGGCAATAATGTCACACAGCCCATCTGGAAACCAATCACCGTATTAACCGCATAGCAACTTTTTCCAACTAAGTTACACGCTGAATCGAAGTGAAAGAATGTCTAAAAAAAGTCTAAACGACAGAACATATTTAGGCCGAAACGGGCAACGCTTTTAAAGGTGAAATTCAATCTGAACCTTATTTTTGGGGTCTTTTAGGATATAAACATTCACAAAAAAAACATATTTTTTAGAAATTGCTGAGGGACCATTTACCTCAAAAAGGTATACAATGCAACAGTGTTGGGCTAATGGAAGCATCCTAAATAAATAGCTTGTTTATTGCCACTAACTCAGCTTGTAGCTTATTTTATTAATATTAAAATTAAAACGGAAATCAACAATACCATTAACATTTTCATCACGTTTTCATCTTATATACGTTGGATATCTAATTAAAAATTTAAACGAAAATGTAATAATCCAATTTAAATGACAATGAAAACAGCATTGGACCTTTCATTCTGCTTGACAGTGTACACTATTCAAATGCACCATCTATTGCATTTTCAGTTGCATATGACCATGCTCTAAAATAAAAATCAAAAAGCAATATCATATTAAATTGAAATTGAAAAAGAAATTAGCATTTAACATTTAATTTCCAAACACTCATTGTGCTTATCGGTGGATAATATTTATACGCAACAACATCATCTATTTAATTTACATTTGCTTGTCACTAGGTTATTTTGGGTACAAAATACAAATTTAAATTTCATTCATTATGTTGAAAATAGTGCCCCCATAGACTTCCATAATTGTGGTAACATGGAGTTAAGGCTGGGCAACTAATCAAAATCAACATTCAGAACCTCTAACCTTGCCATGCCCGGGGAAGCAACATGGAGGAAAACTCAAACACCGAGCCAACAAACCAACTTTTGTACAAAAGAAAAATGTCTCCATTTGGACACATTTTGGCTTCAGTGAAAGTGACACAGAAAAAAAAAGAAGTCAAATTTAAACACGTTACAGCAGCCAAAGGTAATTACCAAAATGTGTTTCAATATTTAGAGCAGTTGTATTACCCAGCATGAACAGTGTATGCCTAACCCTAACCCTCACCCTAACCCTAACTCTAACGCTAATGCTAACCCTAACGCTAACCCTAACCCTAACGCTAACTCTAACGCTAACCCTAACTCTAACGCTAACGCTAATGCTAACGCTAACCCTAACCCTCACCCTAACGCTAACTCTAACCCTAACCCTAACTCTAACGCTAATGCTAACCCTAACCCTAACGCTAACCCTAACACTAACCCTAATCAAGGTAAAATGTTCAATTAATCACATTGACCTGAGGTCATATCGCCCAGCACAACATGGAGTAAATACTGTACCTACAGTGACACATCCGTGTGTTTTTGACCCAATAGCTGTAAAGATAATGTCTGTACTGAAACAAAATAATAATATTCTTTAAAGAGCCCAATGATTATACCAACATAAAAAATATGATCAAAGGAACAAACACCTTTAGAAAATGAAATTAGATTTTGAAAATGTGTGGGGAAACAACACAAGGTTAAAAGTTGAGGAGATCAAAAGAAGATTGAATATAGCCCGAATCCGTGAGAGTGTGTTTTGAGAAGTGGATTTAAGAGATGGTGCAGAGATGTTTAGGCAGTGCGGTGTGCAGATCTGAGCCCGATCACAGTTCTGTTCATGTGAGACGGGATCATTTAAGAGTGGGTTCGTCCAAAATAACACAGGGAAGTCTAAAAAATAACATTTGAAAGTTCACAACCAATATAATTCCCAGACCCACAACAGCTTCTTTAACATAATCTATTCACGTTGTACAGAAATGAATTCCGAATTCATTCATTCTTTATATTATGTTTTGAAAAGCATCCCTGAGGTGAAACTGTGTTCGCACAACAGTCGGGTTTCGTGTATGTCAACCATAGACAACCCTCCATGGAGGCCAGCATGCTCAGAGATATTGGATGGTGTACCGCAGACCTGCCTCTCTGCTCATACGCATACATGAACGCACATAGAGTAGCTTCGTTACTTTTAAAAAAACACTCTAGCCCCTCCCACAGGAGTATCAGCCTCCTATAAACTGCATCATGGATGCTCACGGCTAGCATGACCTAGAAAATAAAGCGAAATGACGCTGCCTCCAACGTGATACAAGACAGAGTCACAAGAGCCAGAATACAAACAGAATGAAACTGCACATCAGGGTCGAACAGAGATGCAAACCTGTGCACCTTCTGTTCTAAACAACAAAGCGTGCGCACGGGTGATTGATGGCATAAGTGATGTCGACATCAGCCAGGATCTGAGGACGCTAACGAGACACAGAGCAACGCTGACACAGCGGCCTTATAAAGCAAGAGAGACGGACGACAGGAGGGCCGAGCGCGCCGCAGCCGTCAACATCGAACCAACGGAACAGATGCTCGTCCGATCAAAGTGAGCAAACCTGATATCGGATGTGATAACCTCATCCGCACCGTCGCAGGGGACAAACACTGTCCATTATGGAGTCTCCTTATGGTGTCCTGCCACGTCCTAGACCCTGATTCACTGTACATACAGACTGTAGGAGAAGTATCAGTCTCATTTTTTTATGTTTTTCTCTACCAAAGTTTTTAACCTTGCACAAATTGCATTAGCGTCAATAATACCTGGTTCGCGAAAATTGTAAACAAAAACCCCTTGGTAATATCTGGCCATTTATTTCCCTCTGAGGGGTCTGTCACAGCGCTGTTCACACAATTGAGAGCCCAAATTAAAAAAAATACCAACAGCAAAATCCCTTTACAGAAAATGTGTCCCAGTGACTCGGGATAATCCTCAGAACAAACAGTCCACAGTTTTCATAGGGATTATTCCTAGAGCAGAAGGTAGTTCCAATGATGACAGTTTGCAGCGCGGCCCGCGGATTATTCACAGCACACGGTTTCTCAAAAGAATGGCCGCTGCTGGATTCAGCCCAAAAACTGTTGGGTAGTGGAGTCAGACGATACCATTGATACCGCTGACGTGTCCGTCCGTCACCCCAGGGCCGGGAGCAGATTAGACTATTTTAGCATAAAGACTGGAAAGACGGAGAAACAACAAGCCTGGAGGAAAGTGTTACAGCGAGTAGCACAGCACAAAAAAACAAAAAAACAAACCACAACTTCTCATTCTTTGTGAGCTGCATGTAGGTTTATTTGTTAAACTTTGAACGGCTAGCCTAGCAGTTTCACCCTAATGCCAAGCTAAGGTACTTACCTACTGCCTCTGGCTTCACGCTCATCTCAGATTCATTAGAGTGTATTTCCCTAAATTATTGAACTACTCCGTTAAATTGAAATTTGCAATGGCTCGAATGCCCCAAATGTTCAGTTCGCCAGCAATGTACTGCTGAAAACCCAGCTGTCTGCATGTTTGAACACAATCAGCCAATAGACCAGATTCTTGATTTAATTACCTTGAAAAAGCTCAAACAGCGCACACATGATGCTGCAGAATTCCTGCCTACTTGTTCAGACGGGAGACCTGAAACATTATTTGTTTATTTACTGAACTGTAATCTGTGATAAACTGCCATACTTAAACGTGACAAACAGCAGAGCTGGCTGGATGATGTAAAGCTATTCGTTTTACAGCTGACTGGTTGCCATTGGAAGACTATAATAGTCCAAAATTGTATCTATGTAGATGCACATGATAAAGCTGGTTAAAAAAGTTTGCAGATCACACATGCAATAAAAATAACATAGTTATGTGCATGCACGTGAGCATGGCTTTAACAGCCCTGACCCCAAACCATTAGATTATATAAAGATAGAACAATTCCACCTCCTCAAAAATAAAGCCAAAGCTAGCGATGCCATGCTGATTGGTAACGTTGTTTTAGAGCCAGAGTCTATCCGGCAGCGACTGAGTAGCAGAGCAGTGATATTGAGTTCTCACTCATATCACTAGCAACATAATCACAAGCAGGAATCAGCTACCAAACGTGTCAAACACCATTTCATGGCATCAGACAAATAATTCAAACTCAGAAAAATGAATGAGTGAATGCCTCACGTTTGGGGGGCTCTCATGTTGTCTTTAGATGTTCTGATACCAATTTCTGCCACCCCGCCAAAGTACAGCCCTGCATGGAGAGCGAAATGTCTCTAAATAACTGGCGTGTCGCACATCATCATCGCTGCTCGAAAACAGTAGTTGCTAGTGTCGGCACAGGGCAACTTCCAGTGTCGGCAAAGAGTTGAATCTTTAGCTGGATGCCAGACGCCGCAAAACAGAAAATCCATAGTCAGTGCTCGCCAATTCCGATATCGACATACTACTTTGCATACTTCCAATACCGGAGTCGAACTGGAATCGGAACAACTCTGATGTCAAACGATCAACATTAGCATTATTAACGGCTCTGACTCGAGCAGTGGGCACGTATCACAGTGAAACAAGTCAAAACCCCGAAGTCTAGCCTGGCCCGTACCTTTTCTTGGTATTGCCGTCGGGATGAGTCCAGAGACTGGATGAGTGCGGTTGCGTGGCCGATGAACATGGCGTAGCAGGTGGCTCCCACGATCATGCTGAGCATGGTCAGCCAGATGTCCGACATGCTCTCTGGCGCTTGTCTTCCGTACCCAATGCACAGCATGTGGCTCATGGCCTTGAAGACGGCAAAAGAATAGAGCTCACTCCACGAGTCATTCTGCAGGGAGACACGGAGGCGAAAAAACAAGTTACATTTAGGGTGAAAGGGAAGGAAGAAAGCAGAAAAATACGGAGTATTCCTCCTTTAGTATCTCCTTACTTTTTGTATTTTGACTTTTGTGCTACAGTGGCTTTGACCCGATGAGCTGAGGCTGTTGCCTCTGCCAAACGCAGACTGTTAAGGGTGGAAGCTATACAAGTTTAGAGTGAGGCAGAAGTGGTGAACATAACTGAGAAAGGTGAGGTACGCAGCTTCTGTGCCTGATGATTGTTTTGGGTTTGGTGGAGAGGCTCATCATCATCACCGAGCGCCAAGCAGAAGGAGAAGGGGGAAAAAAAGTGAGTGTTAATGAGGCGCCTGTACATCTGCCTCCTCCAGTATGCCTTTGATTGGCGCTCGTACACCCCGTCCACTTTAATTCTCCCATGGTAGATTCATTAGGAAGCCCTCCACATCCTCCCCCTCAGACAGCTGCGGTTCCCTGTCCGGACTTGCATGTGCATGTGTTTCTCCTCGTGCTCCATCTGTCCCTCGCCGGGTGAGTGTTAATGAGGCGCCTGTACATCTGCCTCCTCCAGTATGCCTTTGATTGGCGCTCGTACACCCCGTCCACTTTAATTCTCCCATGGTAGATTCATTAGGAAGCCCTCCACATCCTCCCCCTCAGACAGCTGCGGTTCCCTGTCCGGACTTGCATGTGCATGTGTTTCTCCTCGTGCTCCATCTGTCCCTCGCCGGGGACAAACACTCTCCTCAGTCGCTGATTGACTGGTTGGGTTCTTATCTGATTTGTGTTTTTCCGGGAGCATTTGCATTTCATTTGAAATTTAAATTTAGTGGTTTTAGTGAAAGTGGACATACTGGCAAAACTGAAAATGACTGTTTGGGGAACAGTAAAGAAAGATTTTAAACCAGAAACTCCTGATCCCGCTGTCACACTGTAAGCTTAGGCTCAAGTTTTCATATCTGTTTAGAGCTGTCAGCTGGATCAATTGTTGTCTTGAGGAGATCGGTATGAAATCTTTAAAATCATAAGTGCCATCATCACATCTCCAAGGTTTCTTCCTTTATAATATAAAGTCATTCCTCGCCACTGTCTCCAAGTGCCGGCTCATAAAGGACTGCTGTGACGCTCCTAATCAATACTCCCACTCACGCTTTGCTCAGTAAAGTAAGTAACTGTCATGCCTCTGCAGTCCCCCACTGCAGCCCGAGTGCACACTTGCCTCATTTGCAGAGAGCGTGCACGGTGAACCGAGGTCCCAGCAAAGAGGAACAACACAGAGAACTTGACTGCAACTTTACTGACTTTCTGGCTTATCTGGAGTTTTTTTGGTGAGATACGGCCAACTCTCATTTCCACACTTATCGAATATGCAAGACGGCGTTTGTCACGAGGAACGATCACGTAAATATACGACAAGTCTGCCTCACGTTCCCTTGCTTGCGCTCATCTGTGAGCCTCCTCCAAACATGCCAGGGCCAAGGAAGTGTACCGAGCATGGTACAGAGCACTCACAACAGTAAATCAAACCGGACTCCGTGGCACGAATGTGCTCAGACTCATTACAGACGGCCTTGTATGAGTGTGCCCTACAGGGGTTTGGTCTGCACCCGCTCTATATGTTCATAAGATGACTTTTGTCGTGAACTGGTACTACATAGTATAAAACACTGACTTGACTTTATCAGCAGCCCTTGTCCCAGTGTCACCTGTCTACCTTAAACCGGTTCTAAAAAGCATTATTTCCCACAAACTGAAACAGAACATTTACACGACCTTAGTTTGTGCGGAACAGCCCTGAATGCTGGAGGAACAGCAGAGAGTAGGAAGCCCTCACTGAGGGCCCAGTCAGACATAAACACCTTCGACATAGCTGCATCTGTCCCTCTTTTTTCTTTCTGTATTTTTCACTGTTCAGATCATACATCCTATGTAGTGCTTTAGAGTAAACACATGGTTAGCGTGTATGTAAAAACAATAGCCATTGTACAGGCTATGAGGGCTCGCGGCCTCCATCGGTAACTTCAACGACTCTTACGACTCGCACACATTCCAGCTTAAAAGTCATTCAGCCCATGTTGGGCTTTAAAAATGCACTGAGATACAAAACATTACAAACCCATTACAAACCCTGTTTCCAGCATGTTTGTGACGCGTTTGATGTATCAGATAAGAAAATAAAATAATATGTGGCAGCATGAATGTGTTCAATTGACAATTGTAAGCAGGGATACTCGTGGTTAAGAACCCATGTATAAACACTAATTTTGGTGTATTAGTGGTAAGACAAACTGTTAGCATTGCTGACTCAAAGGCCTGGCTATTTTTTGGCCAGGCTCTGTAACTTTGTGGAGTCACCACAGGTCTGTCATCTCGGGCAGCTGTTTCCCTGTTTATGATTTTAATGCTTAGCCGAACTACTCGGCTTCAAAGCTTCAAAGCTTCAATTTTTACTGGCAGACATTATCAAACATTGTCCAACTGGAGGAAAATGGACTGAGCATTAACACTCTTTTACAGCAATGCCCTAGATTCACTTTCATACAGGCTACAAAGATACACGACATATGCATACATACGTAGCATGGCAGAAAACATGTCAGGGTGGAACCGTGAAAACATATGATCTCCTGATTGATTTGCATATTGTAGACTTACAGATTAAATACTTTCATTTTCATTTAACGCCACCTTGTGGCCAATCCTGATGTCGGAAAATGCTAAAAATCTAATCAGCTCCAGAAATCTCGTGGATATCTACTAGTGTGCAATATAAATGAAGATGCCTCAAATAGTTTCGGCATTATTGTGCTGAAGTGAAGGCTCTGCGGTGGTGGCGTAGACAGCAGCGGCGTTATGATTCTACAATATCCCTGATTTTCAGGAATATAATAATTATTATTTTTCATTTACTGTATCTCTTAGTTAGAAAGAAAAAAATAATATTTTCTAAAAAGTTGACCTAATCCTTTAACTGTAACTGCAAGAGAGACGGCAACATCACATCCTGACAGGCTGTAGCTGTTGTAAGTTTACAATAATAGCTGATTAAAACTGACACTCTGTACAGCTGTCTCTTACTACTGGAAATAACAGCCTTCATAGTAACACGATAAACTAATTCTACAGAGAATTAGGGGGATATGGGATGGGGCAAATGAAATTAGCCCTTGTGTTCATTTTATTTGTCATCGGTCTTCACTGAGCAGTGTGGACGATAGCAAATTGCTCATAATATGCTTAGGCAGGAACACAAAGGGATTTTGGGACGTCATTGATGCACATAAGTATAGAATAGTGGGTGTACGTGCATGCTGGCATGTCCGCCCAGGTTTACAGGCTTTTTGGCACCCAGCTTGTATTTGAAGTGTGAGCGTGTGTGTGTGTGTGTGTGTGTGTGCCAGTCATCCCCTCTGACAGAGTGCAGTCCTCTATCTGACGGGGTGATTCTGTTGAAGGGATATTCCCAAAGACGCCCACATCAAGAATTTCAATATGTGCGCTGACAGAAGAGAGGCTGTTTGCAATATTAAGATTTAGAAATTAGATCTGGCAGGTGCACGATTCTGTTTATGATTTAAAACCCAACGAGCAGTTCACCTTAATTGGAGGTACACAAACTTAAATTGGAGCCTGTGTTTGTTAAGATGAAATATGCGCTGAGCAGTTTTGTAACAGTCCAACATTGCAGTTATTATCCTTATTTTCTTTATAACACTTCAGTTGTTTAATTGTTTAAGCGTCTCCCTTCCTAGTTGCTGCTGAGCCGGTCACAACTATGTTAAAGTTTGTTTATCAGCAAATGATGTAGCTGTATTTCATATACCAACAGCCCAACACTCTCGACCCAAAAGCTTACTTGTGTTGCACTTGAAGTGTTTGTTTGTGTAAATGTTAATTTGTATGTTTGGTTTCTGGTTTGACTGAGCTGACTGGTGTTTATTATAGTGTGCTGCTCAATAAGCTGTTATTGGATTTGAGGTCATTCATGCATATTGTTATTTCAGTTTACGGAGAGGAGGCAGTTCAACATTATGGGCCAAGGAACAGCTTTCCCATAATGCAATAGACTACATGACGTGACATATTTACTGTTCAAACACTAGATTATACAGTAAGTCTTCTGTATAGTTAAAGTGGAGACTCAGCAGTCACATACATCATTGCCTTAAAAGGAGGGTAATTCCGGGACATTTGGGAGAACAGGAGAGGATTTCAGCCTCTCTCGCAAAGTTTATTATGTTTCTACAAATATGTTAACCTCTTCCGCTTGTTGGCAAAAATACAAAAAATAAATGAGATTCATTGATTTTTAAGTCATCGTCAGGCTCCCTGTTCACTTAAATGTTTCATGCCTTAGACCAGAACCTATATAAAGCCAAACACTGTTGAAATCTTTCAGTAGCTGGTATCTATTGATTTTGTAGCACATCAAAAATGAGAAGACCACAAGAGCCATTCTTCTGCCTTCAGCAAATTGAACTGAAATATCTCAACAACAGTGCAGCACAAACAAATGAACCAACGTTCCAAGTATGACTTATTAAATGCAGCGGCAATACAATTAGTTTTAAACCCTTAATTGAAGTAAGTAATGCTTAAAATTCCAGAGTTTTAAGATATAACGACAAAACTTGTTTTTAAAAGATGCAATAATTATCTTGTTATTCAATAACACTGCATAGCTACATACGACAAAACAACGTTTATTAAATTGAGATAAAGACTCACAGGGGCAACTTGTCCCACAGAGACTTCAGCTACACCAAGTTATGCAGCATTTTTTTTTAAGTTAGCTCCCACATGGCTTAACCTGGCTAAACATAAATCAACCAAAATTAGAGCCGCAATCATTAACCGAATACTTGATTGGAAGTAAAATAATACACTACAACTATTTTGATAACCAAATAATTGTTTGGTTGTATAATACTTCTAATGATGCTCTTGAACACATCATCAGTGATAATACCTGGAGTCATCGGGTGTTTCGGGTCGTTCAACTTCAGACACTCCGACCCAGGCGACCCAACTGGGAGTGATCAAGAAGCATTAGTCCAAAGTTTGCTCCTCATGATCCACAGTCATCTTGAAGCTTTCTCTGCTACGTCCAAAGCTTGGCTGATGTATTTCTTTTTTTCATACACCAATGATGGCCAGGGGACTATGAGCTTTGCAAAGGAATCTTCCTGCAAAGCCCCTTGCCCCCACTTCAGTGAGCAAACACCCTACCTGCCACCCCCTTTTGTGGCACTCCTCCACAAGGCTCTGCATATGTTCCCCTCTTCCTCTCACTGGCCTCCTCTATTCGTTCCTCCCGAGGAACTGTGAGCTCTAGCAAAACCACCTGCTTTGATGTGTCTGAAGCCAGTACATTGTCTAGCCGCCTGAGAATGGTTTCCATGAGGTTCGCTGGGAGTTTAAGTTGCTTTTCCAGGTCAAACCTCCATTGCCAGTCGTATGCTCTTTCGAAGAGGCCGTCTAGGGGTTTCGACTTGGGGCTGTGCAGTTCTCCATTTCCCATGAATGTGATATTACACCGTGGTGGTCCGTGGCACTTGGTTTGGTCGATGGCGCCGCAGATGGTCTCAGCTATTATCTTCAGCACTTGGATGATGTCGCCAATGAAATCGACCCCCTGAGTGCGTTGGGAAAGCTGCTCAGGATACGTTCCAGCGTTCCTATTCCTCTGCACGGACATGATGGTGCTTCAGCTTTGGACCGACAGAAGAGATTGGATGGGCTGGGCAGAACATCTTACACGGACTGAATGAGGAATCTGATATGGAAGGGTTCAGCCTTCCACAGCTCTGTACTGGCCATTAATGCTGGTTTTCTCCTCCACTGCACCAAACCTCTCAGTGGTGTCAGGACCCGCTAGTGTAAAGTGTCTGTCTGTTAGGGTCAGTCAGTGTTTTCCCTCTTGTTTTGAAATCCCTATGTGTCTATTCCCCACTTCCTGTCTAGTCTTGTCCCCCAGGTGTGTCTGATTATTCCCTCTCCCTAATGTGTCCCACCTGTGTCCAATTGTCCACCTCTCCCTCGTGTATTTAACCCCCGTGTTCCCTGCCTCCTGTGCCAGATTTTCTTGTCTACCTAGCGAGCATTCCAGCATTTAACCCTTGTGAGTCTCTTTGCGTCCGATCTGTATTCTGTGTTTCGATTACCGAGTTTGCCTTATCCTTATCTGTACTTTCTCATAAATTGAATTCCTGGTTTTTGACCATTATTAATAAAACGACCACCGATTCAGAAAGCTCCCTGTTGTCTCTGCATTATTGGATCCCCCAGGTCTGGTACCTGATAGGTGGTAAGGCTGATGATCATGGTTGTCATTGTTTGGAGTCTCCTGTCTGCCCCTCGATTAATGATTTCAGTCTTGTTTTGAGCAAAAATAAACATTTGTTGGTTCCAGCTCCTTAAATGTCAGAATTTCCTGCTTTTCTTTGTCATTTCTGATAGTAGATGAACAGTCATCGGTCATTTATGACCGATCCTGCAGCCTACCGCCTGCATTCAAGATATTTTGGCTTCACTTTTGGGTCACTTTCAGTTTCAGCCTCATTCGTCGATCTTTATTAACATTAAATGCTACAAGTGCCAACAGCACAAGAATTACAGCTCTACGAGAATAATTTTGAAAATACTACTATTATACTACTGTATGCTGCCAAATTGAAGGCCAATTACTTTTGAAAGAGCAGCTTTTGTCTGTCAGCTAGCCTCTATGTTCGTCCATAGCGACCAAGTAGCATACCAGTACTTCTGCTATTAAACCCATAGTTGTATCTGCTCAAGAATAAGGTGGACATTCATGCTGTCAACAGACTGGGTGTTTTGTGGAAAATGAAAGGTGGATTGTCAGTCATCAGAACTGTCAGCAGAACCAAAATAAGAAGAAACATTGTTCTGCTCGGTTGTGTACTCTGCCTCTAGCGCTACGCTGAAGTGGTTCATAGTCCAGTTTGTGTCCCTGTGGTTGCCTTTGGTTTAGACAGTAGTCAGGCTGCTAGCAATAGTCATGATGTTAATGCTGTCATTGTGAACACCACCATTAAAAGAGACCTCCTGAATTTTTCAACCTAAGTTTTACAAAGTTTATGGTTCTAAAATTTTCACAAAAAATATCATTTTTAGAAAATTACCCCAGCGTGGAGTTCAGTCAGTAAAACTGTCGACCTTGACAAGACTATAGAATAAGGATGCGACAATTCACTGTGATACAAATGAAATTCGAGACATTAATGTCACTCAAAAAATCGATTTTGAAGTTAAATGACCTGATTCACATTTAACCAGCAGGGGGGTGTTGATGCTATATACTGTGGCCTCGCTTCACATGCGCATAGGAGCCAGAAATTAAATGACAGTAGCAACACAGCAACGGCTTGTGTAGACGTGTAATTTGAGGATGCCCTTTCAAAGGAGGCGTGGGAGCATTTTGGCTTCCGAAAGACTGACAAAGTGTGCAAATATTGTATTTTATTGTACAGTATATTGTACTGCCGTAGCAACCAAACTCCATGTATAATTTATATATGTACAGTACAATCAAACAGGGGGTTAGGCTAATTGGTTACTCTAAATTGCCCACAGGTGTGAATGTGGATGGTTTTGTCGCTATATGTCAGCCCTGTGATGAACTGGCGACTAGTCCAGGGTGTCCCCCGCCTTCGCTCTATGATGCTGGGATAGGCTCCAGCCCCTTAACAGGATAAGCGGTAGAACATGGATGGATGGAAATTGATATATACTGTATATGTGTGTGTGAATGTGCGTGTGTATTTTGTGAAATTTTTTGAGCCTAAAATTTCAGGAAATAGGATGTATGTTGAAAAATACCTTTAACATCACATGGAAATCCTGAGGGGAGAAAGGTGTCCCCTCGTCCACATTAAGGGAATAATACTGTGCTGCTGACATTGCTTACACTCCATTGTGCACGTGCCACAGTATTCGTGAAAGAGGCTTTTAACATCGCAAGTAACTGTCACTCACTCACATACACCTGAACCTCGGGGCACAGATCTGAGTAACTGTCCATTATTCTAATCCGCGCTGACAGGCCTGCCTGCCACTTAGATCGCTCCAGCAATTGAATGAATGGAAGATGTCTTTAGTAGCTTTCAGTGCAGCAGGGTTTCTTGAAGGCACATGTGGGCGTATTAAGGGATAATAGAGCCACGCATACTTGTGCCCAATTGCAATTTACAGCAAATCTTCTTCCACGGTAAAATGCAGCCTCAAAATTACATACAATAGCTGAGCTCAGACTGAGGCAGAGGGGAGCTGAAAGGAAGAGGCAGCCTTTATTCTAAAGCCACTGATCCAACAGCAAATTAGGCTGATGTACAGAGGACAGAGGCACCTGTCATCTACATCACAGGCAGAATCCTAAATAACAGCAGTGATGACGGGGTCTCTTCTGATCATTTTGTGGCATGAGCCTGACTACGAGGCTAATAATCAACAACACTGTCTGCTGCATGTCATTTACAGGTCATTAATATCGCTGTCGAGTGTTCTGAAGCTGGACCTGAACACAATCACAGGTGGGAACGGGCGAGAGAGACTAACTACATTAATTGTCACTCGTTTGTTCACACTCGTGGAAGACGATTCACAGAAACATGTGAGAGGAAGGAGGTGAAGAAATAAATCACATCCTGTTGCTGCCGTATACACCTCGTGCACGGGCGAAGAGGGAAATGGGGGGAGTCCGGTAAGTCCGGTGCAGGCTGACAGCCAATCAGCCTCAAGTGAAACACAGGGGTTGTTTAAGATCATGTGTCGCTCACTCTGCAGAGGATCTCTGTGATTACCCCGAGATAAGCAGCACGAGCGCATCAGGAATTTGACGCACACTTTTCTTGCTCGACTTATGGCCCAGGGGCTGGATGGTGGGGAGTTAAAATAATGTCACAGTTTATTCAAGCTACATCATGATCTTGCAGGGGTTGGTTGGCACTTGGACACAAAACAAAAAAAAGAACAACACAATTTTTGATAAATAATCATCAGTCGGGACTTTTAACGACTGGCTGATCAACAGCTGAATCAAATTGATTAAAAGTTAAATAATCGACATGTATCGCTAAAGATATGCCTTTATTTTGAAACTCCTACCGCAAGCCCGTTTCACAGTTTCCGTCCAGGTGCGGGTCATCCGTGTCTGAACAATGCTAGGGGCCAGCAGACCATAGACTGTTTACAGAAAAGTTCTGCTTTTTGTTAATATTTTGTTCATATTCATATTAATTCATATTACAGTTACTTTTACTAATATTAAAATCCATATCAATCGCAGAACTCTGAATAATATCAAACTGAAATCATATTGTGGCAGACTTTGCGCTATTGGAAAATATGGAAGTGTTGTCCAAAGAAGCGATATGATATTGTGTCATGATGCAAATTGTGATTTACACCCCAAATCGTCAGTAAGGTGAATTTAATGACTAAAGGAGGTGATGGTAAATATTACCAAATACATTCCTCGAAAAGTTAAAAAAACAACATATTTTTAGTGTAAAGCAGCCTTTAAAAGCAGGTCAGATGATATTGACACATAGGCGTTAACAACACACATTCAAAAGAGTGAATGAAAAAACAAAGCAGGGAGGAAATGGACGACGCGAGGAAGGAAAGATTCAGGGAAGACAGCTTGAATGACAGATTTTTCTCTGCATTCATTCCCTTTGGCCGTACTAAACCTTGTGCCGAAAAAACGTAACCGTGCAAAATTAAATCTTCGCGTTTTCATCAACATCAACACAAACGTGTGGCTTTGAATGGGAGCTCAGTGCTCGTGAGAGATCACCGTGTTTATATTAGCAGCTGTGAGCCGAGAAAACTCCAGATGTCGAGGGAGAAGCTGTGACGCTTCTAGACTGCTCAAAGTTCTGAGCGAAGACTTGGGTTTAGTGTCAGAGTTGAAGATGTGTCCATGAGACATCATGTCTCCCGCTGAAGTGACGAAATGAGAGAGAGAGGTAGAACATCACGGTCGCAACAGTACCGTCCCGTATAGTGTCAATGGGTGTCAGATCCATCGCTGTGACGCTTCTAGACTGCTCAAAGTTCTGAGCGAAGACTTGGGTTTAGTGTCAGAGTTGAAGATGTGTCCATGAGACATCATGTCTCCCGCTGAAGTGACGAAATGAGAGAGAGAGGTAGAACATCACGGTCGCAACAGTACCGTCCCGTATAGTGTCAATGGGTGTCAGATCCATCTGTTCCTGGCGATCACGCGCACACACACAACTTTCCAAGCCTACACAAATGTGTGTGTGTGTGTGTGTGTGTGTGTGTGAATGTCACAAATGTGTCAGTATCAGAACATTTTCCAGAGTATGAAACACGGCAACACTGGAAGTAAACACCCTGTGTCTGACGAACACACAAGAAAGGAAATACAGCCTCCTGAACTTCCTTAGAAGAGATGCTGCCTTTTTCCTCGCATGAAACAGTTAAACCCTCCTAAAGAGGAAGTTAAAATGATTTGTAGTTTCCTCCTCTACTGCGTAAAGTGTAACTAACTTAACTGTCCTCACTAACTCCAAATCCATTTATCCTATTGATTGGACTGCCACAGGCAACACAAGCAGTGTGTTTCAACTGCTCAAAGAGTGTGACTTCTCTCTTTGGCACCGTCAGAACGATGAGGGCTACCTGCTGACGGCATTTCGGGTTACACTATCGGTAGGAAGCTACGTTTTTTTTCTGCATTTATTAGTTTATCTTTTGGTCCGTGAACGGCATAACTCAAAAAGTTACGGACGGATTTTGATGAAATTTTCATCCAAGGTGTATCTTCAACAGTCCTACAGCTGATTAGATTTTGGTGGCCAAAGGTCATAGGTCAAAGGACAAAAGGTGTGGGGGTTTTTTTGGCTATAACTCCACACAGAATTGAAATAGAGAGGTCCAACTGGTGTCACTTTGTAGCTCACAGCACTGGCTACATATGATTAACTTGGGAGCTTTCAAGGTCAAAGGTCAAGGCCACTGAAAGATCACAAACCTTTTTTATGGTAATAACTCCAGAAGTATTCGGCATACAGAGATGTAAATGGTGTCATTTCGTAGCTACCAGCTGGTTCTGTGGTTTATGTGTCACACACTAGGTGGCGCCAACAACATGTGCTCTTTTTCGCACCAAATGACCTTGACCTAAAAAGAAATAATAATGACAATAATCACATTGAGGAATGCCCTAACAAAAAACTAACACCACAATCTGGTAGGAAGCTGAAATATGAGCAGTTCTACTGACATGTGGGAGGGGAGTGTTTGGCCTTGGTGAAGGTCTGAGCTCTCCAATTGCTTTTTTCCTAGTTTCCTAATTTTGCGATTCTCTGATTCTCTCAGGAGGCAAAGAGGAAGACCAAAGAGGAGATTCATGGATGCGGTGAGAGCGAATATGCAGATAGTTGGTGTGAGAGAAGAAGATGCAGAGGACAAGGAAAGATGGAGGATGATTTGCTGTGGCGACTCCTAGAAAGGCTAGGTAAAGCCAAAAGAGGAAGAAGAAGAAGAAGAAGAACTACTGAAAGTTTCCAAAGTTATCGAAATGTCCAAAGAAAATTTGTCTGGGGCTATATATTGTAAATCCTTATTGCCAGTTTATTGGAAGCTGTATTTTGTATTATTGTTGAATTTAACACTGGCGATGCAAACATTCTGTTAATGTTAGAGGTGGGATCCCAGAGAAAAAATGTGATGTTGGACGCTACACCGACTGGTTAAAGTTCAAGATGAGCACGCTTTACATGATGATTACTTAGTAATTGTCTGGTCGGATCATGCAGTTCCAGTGTTGCACCACTTGTTCACCAGAGAGGTGTCATCAATCCTAATGGTCTTCCTTCAGGCTGATGCCCAGAAGCAACGGACATGCCAGCTGGAAGGAACGGAGGACATTAGAGCGAGAGGAAAAAGGGAAATTTGCTAAAGAACAAACCACACGACAGGCTGCATATACTCAGCGAAAACAGGCTCTTTCTTCATCCTGCTCGCTGGCCTGTCTCCTGGGTTTAACTAGAACGGGTTTAACTGAGGCTGGTCCTACATGTGTGTGTGCGTGTGCAGCCCTCCATCTTCAATAAATCCCATTTTCCCATCTGCATACAAACAACACACCTCTGTGCTTTGTGGGGAATTTTGCTTTTGCTTTTTGCAGGGACTGCCCTGCCAGACATTTTTGCACGCTCATGTTGGTGACATTCGCTTACCACCATCTTGTTGAGGGACACCCAGCAGTCGGATGGAAAATCCTGCAACATGGGCACCAGGAACTGGAGACAGCCATCCCAGTGACACAGCAGCAGCATCATACCGATCAGGTTGAATATTCGCATCACAGCGCTGGCCAGGTCATAGGTCATGTGGAAGATCTGTCAGGAGCAGAGATGGGTAAGAAAGACGGAGCGAGAGAAAGAGAGAGAGAGAGAGAGAGAGAGAGAGAGAGAGAGAGAGAGAAAGAGACGTGTGAGAGGAATGGAAAGTCACTTTAAATTTCTGAGGTGAATATGCAGCGCATGCATCAAACTTTTTTACACTGAGGAGAGAAATGAATACTGTGAGTTTGGGATGATGGCATAATTAGTGTCTATACACCGACTCCCACTGTGTGTTGGAGTAGATTAACAGATCGAGATCTTCGATATCTACACTCCGGCTATGTTTTTGATCTTCCAGTGTGTCGGTACCTACTTTGAGATGCTCGGGAACGGGTCGCCTGTCGCTCAAACTCTAAGAGTTGCTTTAGGCATGCTCATTGCTCGAGGAGTCTACAAAGCCTGTGACCAGCCAATAATGTCACTGTGGGTGCTCACGTCATCAGAAAAAAACCAAAACGACTTTAATTGCTGGACACAAGACGATGGCGCTAACATTGGCGTACAACATGAAGCCTTTTAATCAGTGGTGAAATACTTTTAGCTCTGTATTTTGAGAGGTGGACACCCAGAGAATGAAATATTTCCGTGCAATCGACACACGACACCAAATGCCGCCCTTCCAAACAGCCACTCTTCTGTTTCTGAACGTGTTGAAGACGAGTTTGTGGTTTCTGATCCGCACGCTTAAAATGAAAACATTTATATCAATTACCATCGTAGTTATACTTTTAAATGAAAGCATGGTGGCATTCACACCTGCCTGCTGCTGTAGGATTTATAATCAGGTATGTATGTATTTGATCATCTTGGGATTTTGTTGCTAGCTAGTTGCTAACTTTTTAAATATGCTTTAATATGCTCATAATGGTATTTATGCACTTTAAAACAGAGCCTGACTGATAAGCGATTTTTGGGGCTGATGCCGACACTGCCAATTTTTCTCCATGACCCTTCAAATTAGGTTATCAAACATTTGTAATACTGATATGCAGCGGAGGCAGAATATCTTACGGATTAACAGTGAAGGTTTATGGCCATAAATGACAGCAGTGCACTGCAACTATAACCTTCACTGGAAATTTGGTGATTATAAATCACCCCAAGCATCTTTTTCTGGATTGTGTTGGGCGTTAAGAAATATTCTAAGTCAAATACTGTCCAATATTGACTTATATGCGGCAATCAGTGACGGGCCGATATCGAACAATATTGGGGTCTGGGTCATCACATGGACGAAGCTTTGAAAGGCAGCTCAGGCCGGACTCTCTCTGCTGTTTCTTACGCTGACTCGACTCAGGCGAGAGGGCTCACTGGTGTGGAGCTGGTGCTGTGGCAGCCTTGTAAACACCGCTCTCTGTGGCTTCGCTGGCTGCCGGCCACGCCTAGTTACCGCTGATGAGGGTAGATTTTCATGCATGTCTGGGCACTGGTGTGTAATCCCCCCTTAGATAGGCCAACCAGAGGCTTCACTAAATTACAAGCAAAGGATGTAAAGGATGTTCCCCACTAGGGATGGAGGAACATCCTACAAGGGAAGTAGGCCGGCCGCACGCTGCATATAAGTCTGCATAATACATATATTAATGTGTGCTGGAAAGTCCTGCTTCATGGGCCAATTTGATGGGTTTTACGTAAAAAAAAAAAAAAAAAAGCTGTTCCTGGCGATCACGCGCACACACACAACTTTCCAAGCCTACACAAATGTGTGTGTGTGTGTGTGTGTGTGTGTGTGTGAATGTCACAAATGTGTCAGTATCAGAACATTTTCCAGAGTATGAAACACGGCAACACTGGAAGTAAACACCCTGTGTCTGACGAACACACAAGAAAGGAAATACAGCCTCCTGAACTTCCTTAGAAGAGATGCTGCCTTTTTCCTCGCATGAAACAGTTAAACCCTCCTAAAGAGGAAGTTAAAATGATTTGTAGTTTCCTCCTCTACTGCGTAAAGTGTAACTAACTTAACTGTCCTCACTAACTCCAAATCCATTTATCCTATTGATTGGACTGCCACAGGCAACACAAGCAGTGTGTTTCAACTGCTCAAAGAGTGTGACTTCTCTCTTTGGCACCGTCAGAACGATGAGGGCTACCTGCTGACGGCATTTCGGGTTACACTATCGGTAGGAAGCTACGTTTTTTTTCTGCATTTATTAGTTTATCTTTTGGTCCGTGAACGGCATAACTCAAAAAGTTACGGACGGATTTTGATGAAATTTTCATCCAAGGTGTATCTTCAACAGTCCTACAGCTGATTAGATTTTGGTGGCCAAAGGTCATAGGTCAAAGGACAAAAGGTGTGGGGGTTTTTTTGGCTATAACTCCACACAGAATTGAAATAGAGAGGTCCAACTGGTGTCACTTTGTAGCTCACAGCACTGGCTACATATGATTAACTTGGGAGCTTTCAAGGTCAAAGGTCAAGGCCACTGAAAGATCACAAACCTTTTTTATGGTAATAACTCCAGAAGTATTCGGCATACAGAGATGTAAATGGTGTCATTTCGTAGCTACCAGCTGGTTCTGTGGTTTATGTGTCACACACTAGGTGGCGCCAACAACATGTGCTCTTTTTCGCACCAAATGACCTTGACCTAAAAAGAAATAATAATGACAATAATCACATTGAGGAATGCCCTAACAAAAAACTAACACCACAATCTGGTAGGAAGCTGAAATATGAGCAGTTCTACTGACATGTGGGAGGGGAGTGTTTGGCCTTGGTGAAGGTCTGAGCTCTCCAATTGCTTTTTTCCTAGTTTCCTAATTTTGCGATTCTCTGATTCTCTCAGGAGGCAAAGAGGAAGACCAAAGAGGAGATTCATGGATGCGGTGAGAGCGAATATGCAGATAGTTGGTGTGAGAGAAGAAGATGCAGAGGACAAGGAAAGATGGAGGATGATTTGCTGTGGCGACTCCTAGAAAGGCTAGGTAAAGCCAAAAGAGGAAGAAGAAGAAGAAGAAGAACTACTGAAAGTTTCCAAAGTTATCGAAATGTCCAAAGAAAATTTGTCTGGGGCTATATATTGTAAATCCTTATTGCCAGTTTATTGGAAGCTGTATTTTGTATTATTGTTGAATTTAACACTGGCGATGCAAACATTCTGTTAATGTTAGAGGTGGGATCCCAGAGAAAAAATGTGATGTTGGACGCTACACCGACTGGTTAAAGTTCAAGATGAGCACGCTTTACATGATGATTACTTAGTAATTGTCTGGTCGGATCATGCAGTTCCAGTGTTGCACCACTTGTTCACCAGAGAGGTGTCATCAATCCTAATGGTCTTCCTTCAGGCTGATGCCCAGAAGCAACGGACATGCCAGCTGGAAGGAACGGAGGACATTAGAGCGAGAGGAAAAAGGGAAATTTGCTAAAGAACAAACCACACGACAGGCTGCATATACTCAGCGAAAACAGGCTCTTTCTTCATCCTGCTCGCTGGCCTGTCTCCTGGGTTTAACTAGAACGGGTTTAACTGAGGCTGGTCCTACATGTGTGTGTGCGTGTGCAGCCCTCCATCTTCAATAAATCCCATTTTCCCATCTGCATACAAACAACACACCTCTGTGCTTTGTGGGGAATTTTGCTTTTGCTTTTTGCAGGGACTGCCCTGCCAGACATTTTTGCACGCTCATGTTGGTGACATTCGCTTACCACCATCTTGTTGAGGGACACCCAGCAGTCGGATGGAAAATCCTGCAACATGGGCACCAGGAACTGGAGACAGCCATCCCAGTGACACAGCAGCAGCATCATACCGATCAGGTTGAATATTCGCATCACAGCGCTGGCCAGGTCATAGGTCATGTGGAAGATCTGAAGCCTGTGACCAGCCAATAATGTCACTGTGGGTGCTCACGTCATCAGAAAAAAACCAAAACGACTTTAATTGCTGGACACAAGACGATGGCGCTAACATTGGCGTACAACATGAAGCCTTTTAATCAGTGGTGAAATACTTTTAGCTCTGTATTTTGAGAGGTGGACACCCAGAGAATGAAATATTTCCGTGCAATCGACACACGACACCAAATGCCGCCCTTCCAAACAGCCACTCTTCTGTTTCTGAACGTGTTGAAGACGAGTTTGTGGTTTCTGATCCGCACGCTTAAAATGAAAACATTTATATCAATTACCATCGTAGTTATACTTTTAAATGAAAGCATGGTGGCATTCACACCTGCCTGCTGCTGTAGGATTTATAATCAGGTATGTATGTATTTGATCATCTTGGGATTTTGTTGCTAGCTAGTTGCTAACTTTTTAAATATGCTTTAATATGCTCATAATGGTATTTATGCACTTTAAAACAGAGCCTGACTGATAAGCGATTTTTGGGGCTGATGCCGACACTGTTGCTGATATTTGGGAGTTAAACAGTTCTGATATCAATACATCGGCTGATACCCGCCAATTTTTCTCCATGACCCTTCAAATTAGGTTATCAAACATTTGTAATACTGATATGCAGCGGAGGCAGAATATCTTACGGATTAACAGTGAAGGTTTATGGCCATAAATGACAGCAGTGCACTGCAACTATAACCTTCACTGGAAATTTGGTGATTATAAATCACCCCAAGCATCTTTTTCTGGATTGTGTTGGGCGTTAAGAAATATTCTAAGTCAAATACTGTCCAATATTGACTTATATGCGGCAATCAGTGACGGGCCGATATCGAACAATATTGGGGTCTGGGTCATCACATGGACGAAGCTTTGAAAGGCAGCTCAGGCCGGACTCTCTCTGCTGTTTCTTACGCTGACTCGACTCAGGCGAGAGGGCTCACTGGTGTGGAGCTGGTGCTGTGGCAGCCTTGTAAACACCGCTCTCTGTGGCTTCGCTGGCTGCCGGCCACGCCTAGTTACCGCTGATGAGGGTAGATTTTCATGCATGTCTGGGCACTGGTGTGTAATCCCCCCTTAGATAGGCCAACCAGAGGCTTCACTAAATTACAAGCAAAGGATGTAAAGGATGTTCCCCACTAGGGATGGAGGAACATCCTACAAGGGAAGTAGGCCGGCCGCACGCTGCATATAAGTCTGCATAATACATATATTAATGTGTGCTGGAAAGTCCTGCTTCATGGGCCAATTTGATGGGTTTTACGTAAAAAAAAAAAAAAAAAAGGGCTAATTTTTCACATGAGACAATCGGCCTACATGTGAACTAGGCCAAACAGAGCACGCTTGCGTGTGTGTAGCGCGGCCGCTATCTGGCCGTTACACCCATCTGAAAAGCGTGTACCCATCAGCCACTGTGCGTCTCATTCTTTATTATCAGCAGTGCATGTTGATAACATTGCATGTTCTCATCATGTGTTTCCCACACATAGATTTTACCTGCTTATATTAATATATACTGTAATAGATTTACCTATTCTTTTTAGCATCGTTAGGCTCCTTTACTGTACCTTTAGCTTTTTATGTCAACTGAACATGCTATACAGAGAGAGAGAGAGAGAGAGAGAGAGAGAGAGAGAGAGAGAGTCTTTCAGTGATTTAGGCACGACCGCAGACTGTATGTAAGCTTACTTATACAATGTTTAAAGTTGAAGGCTAGCTGTGTGTCTGGTTGGTGTAATACACAATGAGTCAGTCAGCAGGCTACCATGATGGTGCTGACTGTTTCCATTAGAGCCCGTCCGATATATCAACTGGCTGATACTGGCCTGCAGCAGATATATCGGCATCGGTATATATGCTTATCAGTATCACCCCGTTTTAAAGTAGACAATGCAGAAAAAGATCCTCGGGGTGATTTATAACCATAATATTTCCAGTCAGGGTTACTGCTGCAGTGCACTGTTGTCATTTAGACGATAAAGGTTTATGGTTAAAATGCAAAATATTCTGCTGACATTGCATATCTCTGTTAGAAACGTTTGAAAACCACCCCCAAATCCGATGCAGGATTTGTAAGCCCCCTCCACCGCGGCTGCTGTGAAAACTGAATCGTGGGTGGAATCATCCAATATGTGAGTTATGTTGTTTTAAGACACCTTAATAAAACACTTGCTGAGGAGGAGCATCGATAGAGCCGACAGAGAGAGAGAGAGAGACAATTAGAAAGAGAAGTTGGGTAAGCCGGTGTGTACAGTCACAGAACTGAGGCGCAGGTGTGTTCGAAATATATTACTATAAAAATTATGTTTTTATTTCCCTAGAAATGTTGCACTGTTTACTATAAAAACATTACTGCTTTTAGAACCTGATTTAATGATGTGACATAAAACTACGGTGAGAGCGAATATGCAGATAGTTGGTGTGAGAGAAGAAGATGCAGAGGACAAGGAAAGATGGAGGATGATTTGCTGTGGCGACTCCTAGAAAGGCTAGGTAAAGCCAAAAGAGGAAGAAGAAGAAGAAGAAGAACTACTGAAAGTTTCCAAAGTTATCGAAATGTCCAAAGAAAATTTGTCTGGGGCTATATATTGTAAATCCTTATTGCCAGTTTATTGGAAGCTGTATTTTGTATTATTGTTGAATTTAACACTGGCGATGCAAACATTCTGTTAATGTTAGAGGTGGGATCCCAGAGAAAAAATGTGATGTTGGACGCTACACCGACTGGTTAAAGTTCAAGATGAGCACGCTTTACATGATGATTACTTAGTAATTGTCTGGTCGGATCATGCAGTTCCAGTGTTGCACCACTTGTTCACCAGAGAGGTGTCATCAATCCTAATGGTCTTCCTTCAGGCTGATGCCCAGAAGCAACGGACATGCCAGCTGGAAGGAACGGAGGACATTAGAGCGAGAGGAAAAAGGGAAATTTGCTAAAGAACAAACCACACGACAGGCTGCATATACTCAGCGAAAACAGGCTCTTTCTTCATCCTGCTCGCTGGCCTGTCTCCTGGGTTTAACTAGAACGGGTTTAACTGAGGCTGGTCCTACATGTGTGTGCGCGTGTGCAGCCCTCCATCTTCAATAAATCCCATTTTCCCATCTGCATACAAACAACACACCTCTGTGCTTTGTGGGGAATTTTGCTTTTGCTTTTTGCAGGGACTGCCCTGCCAGACATTTTTGCACGCTCATGTTGGTGACATTCGCTTACCACCATCTTGTTGAGGGACACCCAGCAGTCGGATGGAAAATCCTGCAACATGGGCACCAGGAACTGGAGACAGCCATCCCAGTGACACAGCAGCAGCATCATACCGATCAGGTTGAATATTCGCATCACAGCGCTGGCCAGGTCATAGGTCATGTGGAAGATCTGTCAGGAGCAGAGATGGGTAAGAAAGACGGAGCGAGAGAGAGAGAGAGAGAGAGAGAGAGAGAGAGAGAGAGTGAGTGAGAGAAAGAGACGTGTGAGAGGAATGGAAAGTCACTTTAAATTTCTGAGGTGAATATGCAGCGCATGCATCAAACTTTTTTACACTGAGGAGAGAAATGAATACTGTGAGTTTGGGATGATGGCATAATTAGTGTCTATACACCGACTCCCACTGTGTGTTGGAGTAGATTAACAGATCGAGATCTTCGATATCTACACTCCGGCTATGTTTTTGATCTTCCAGTGTGTCGGTACCTACTTTGAGATGCTCGGGAACGGGTCGCCTGTCGCTCAAACTCTAAGAGTTGCTTTAGGCATGCTCATTGCTCGAGGAGTCTACAAAGCCTGTGACCAGCCAATAATGTCACTGTGGGTGCTCACGTCATCAGAAAAAAACCAAAACGACTTTAATTGCTGGACACAAGACGATGGCGCTAACATTGGCGTACAACATGAAGCCTTTTAATCAGTGGTGAAATACTTTTAGCTCTGTATTTTGAGAGGTGGACACCCAGAGAATGAAATATTTCCGTGTAATCGACACACGACACCAAATGCCGCCCTTCCAAACAGCCACTCTTCTGTTTCTGAACGTGTTGAAGACGAGTTTGTGGTTTCTGATCCGCACGCTTAAAATGAAAACATTTATATCAATTACCATCGTAGTTATACTTTTAAATGAAAGCATGGTGGCATTCACACCTGCCTGCTGCTGTAGGATTTATAATCAGGTATGTATGTATTTGATCATCTTGGGATTTTGTTGCTAGCTAGTTGCTAACTTTTTAAATATGCTTTAATATGCTCATAATGGTATTTATGCACTTTAAAACAGAGCCTGACTGATAAGCGATTTTTGGGGCTGATGCCGACACTGCCAATTTTTCTCCATGACCCTTCAAATTAGGTTATCAAACATTTGTAATACTGATATGCAGCGGAGGCAGAATATCTTACGGATTAACAGTGAAGGTTTATGGCCATAAATGACAGCAGTGCACTGCAACTATAACCTTCACTGGAAATTTGGTGATTATAAATCACCCCAAGCATCTTTTTCTGGATTGTGTTGGGCGTTAAGAAATATTCTAAGTCAAATACTGTCCAATATTGACTTATATGCGGCAATCAGTGACGGGCCGATATCGAACAATATTGGGGTCTGGGTCATCACATTGACGAAGCTTTGAAAGGCAGCTCAGGCCGGACTCTCTCTGCTGTTTCTTACGCTGACTCGACTCAGGCGAGAGGGCTCACTGGTGTGGAGCTGGTGCTGTGGCAGCCTTGTAAACACCGCTCTCTGTGGCTTCGCTGGCTGCCGGCCACGCCTAGTTACCGCTGATGAGGGTAGATTTTCATGCATGTCTGGGCACTGGTGTGTAATCCCCCCTTAGATAGGCCAACCAGAGGCTTCACTAAATTACAAGCAAAGGATGTAAAGGATGTTCCCCACTAGGGATGGAGGAACATCCTACAAGGGAAGTAGGCCGGCCGCACGCTGCATATAAGTCTGCATAATACATATATTAATGTGTGCTGGAAAGTCCTGCTTCATGGGCCAATTTGATGGGTTTTACGTAAAAAAAAAAAAAAAAAAGGGCTAATTTTTCACATGAGACAATCGGCCTACATGTGAACTAGGCCAAACAGAGCACGCTTGCGTGTGTGTAGCGCGGCCGCTATCTGGCCGTTACACCCATCTGAAAAGCGTGTACCCATCAGCCACTGTGCGTCTCATTCTTTATTATCAGCAGTGCATGTTGATAACATTGCATGTTCTCATCATGTGTTTCCCACACATAGATTTTACCTGCTTATATTAATATATACTGTAATAGATTTACCTATTCTTTTTAGCATCGTTAGGCTCCTTTACTGTACCTTTAGCTTTTTATGTCAACTGAACATGCTATACAGAGAGAGAGAGAGAGAGAGAGAGAGAGAGAGAGAGAGAGAGTCTTTCAGTGATTTAGGCACGACCGCAGACTGTATGTAAGCTTACTTATACAATGTTTAAAGTTGAAGGCTAGCTGTGTGTCTGGTTGGTGTAATACACAATGAGTCAGTCAGCAGGCTACCATGATGGTGCTGACTGTTTCCATTAGAGCCCGTCCGATATATCAACTGGCTGATACTGGCCTGCAGCAGATATATCGGCATCGGTATATATGCTTATCAGTATCACCCCGTTTTAAAGTAGACAATGCAGAAAAAGATCCTCGGGGTGATTTATAACCATAATATTTCCAGTCAGGGTTACTGCTGCAGTGCACTGTTGTCATTTAGACGATAAAGGTTTATGGTTAAAATGCAAAATATTCTGCTGACATTGCATATCTCTGTTAGAAACGTTTGAAAACCACCCCCAAATCCGATGCAGGATTTGTAAGCTCCCTCCACCGCGGCTGCTGTGAAAACTGAATCGTGGGTGGAATCATCCAATATGTGAGTTATGTTGTTTTAAGACACCTTAATAAAACACTTGCTGAGGAGGAGCATCGATAGAGCCGACAGACAGAGAGAGAGAGACAATTAGAAAGAGAAGTTGGGTAAGCCGGTGTGTACAGTCACAGAACTGAGGCGCAGGTGTGTTCGAAATATATTACTATAAAAATTATGTTTTTATTTCCCTAGAAATGTTGCACTGTTTACTATAAAAACATTACTGCTTTTAGAACCTGATTTAATGATGTGACATAAAACTATGACGTACAGAGTCTGGACCCACAAGCGGACACAGGAAACTCAGGGGTCAAAGTGCAAAATAAAGATTTATTAACAGAAACAAGAATCAAAACCGAACTGAGTAGCAACGAACACCAGGGATGGACACGGCTGTGGTGGCTGAGCTCTCCAGTCCCGGCAGGGCTTGCTGGGGACAAGACGTTCTGGCGACGAGCAGATCAGGATCTGTGTCTTATATACAGCCACTGATGAGGAATCAACAGCTGCAGGTAGTCAGCTCTGCACACCTGAACTGCCTTAAGTCTTGAAATGAAGTAACAAAACCAAAACACAACTACCAAACTAAAAGCAGAGGGCAGAACCATGACAAAAACCATGCTTTACTACATCAGACCTTGATGCTCTGGCACGCGATTGCCCTCAAAAAGGTTCCCGGTGTGCAGAGATGGGACAATTTTTCTTGTAAATTTACAGTTTGGAGGCAGCATGATTCACTGCATTAGCACAGAGGCGGTGGCCGCGCCGGCCCGATTCGGTATCAGAACCTGCCCTCTTCTAAAACCCCCAGGAGCGAGCGCTTGTTAATTACGGCGTCAAAACAAGAGAGCAAGCAACTCAAAGCCTACACGCTCGGTCCAAACAACACCTTTACCGGAACCCACGAACTGCCAAGAATTGAATTTAATTGGAGCGCCAAGGTGTTGGGTCTGGTTGGATTGCATTCATTTGAATATATAATTAGTAATTTACATAGTTTTATAGAGAGAGTTATACTGAGTTTCTGATTTATTTTTCACTCCTTGGCAAACCTCCCCTGCCCACTACCTCTAAAGAGCCATGCCAAAGGTGCCACTTACTATCCTTCCTTAGATCACGTCCCATAATAGCCAATGGTCTTTGCTCATTTAGAAAGGGAAACCCACTGTGGAGGCCCTGTCCTGTGATTAGGAAGAGTTCCCATCATGATTAGTGAGGCTCCAGGACTAATGTTCCCCCCCGGCACCAGAACACCACCTGGCCATGTGTCACTGTCAGACCACAATCTGGGTCAGGGTACATTACTGTGACTGCAAAACACAGATAAAACGCTTTCTTCTCCTCTCCACAGCACATGGCCAAACAAACCGTGCGTCCAATAATCACTGCGGCTCGTGGTATTAATGCAATAATTAGGAAAATATGTTTCCAATTCTTAAAACAGGCTGTAAACACTTTACCTTAAATTAATGGTGAGAAACAGATATTTTGATGACATCGCAGGTAGGATACGTATTTATGTGCTGAAGGTTCAAATTAAATGAATTTCATTGGTTCATCAATTGATTTGATTCATTGATAAAACAGATGGGAATTTAAAATAGACGTGTTGGACAGGGGAGACCCTTTAGTCCAGCAGGTTCTGCAGGAGGGCAACTCCTTTTCCTGTTGTTCTTTATTTCAGCATCCAAACTATTTCCACACATCGGATTTGAATGTTCTCTTGAGCGGATGCGATGGGAAAACCAAGTTGACTGGCTTTGCATTTACAAAAGGAAGCACATGGAGAGCACAGACCTCCACCGAGGCCAAACAATCCCCTCCCACATGGGAAGAGACAGCACGATGTCCCCATTTTAATTATGATGGTGTCAGCGTGCTGCTTCATGTTAATGTTAACTGCCAGTCCGTGGCCTTATTTAGGGCCCTTTGAGTTCCGCAGTCAGGGATTTGCAGACGGAATCCCTGAATTGGCAAACAAAAACAGACTCTACTGCTAAAAACGGAATATCACAGAATCAGACAGAATTTTACTGTCATGCTGTTTTCGGGAGAAAGAGCAACATTTATCGGGGGAGAATATTCCAGAGGGGATGTTAATGCGTGGCACCACCTGCACCTAGCAAACAATGCAAGCACGTTGCAGCGGCCGCTAAAGACGCTGGCTAAGTCGGCAAAACACTATGAAACTCCCCACTTCCTCCAAAATACCGAGGTGAGCAGTTTTCCGAACGACTTCTGCGTGTCAGGAGATAAACTGTTCAGCAAATTCTGTCAGCGTTCTGTCGATTGGACGGGGAAGTCCACATGAAAAACAAGGGAAAACAGCCGGGACATCAGGCCCCTTCAGGCGACCACTGCTGCTCCAGACACATCAGGCGAGAATTTGCTCTGGATGTTTTGTGGCTGCGTGTGCTGAAGCTGACATCTTGGAATAACTAGTACAGCTACGTCCTTTTCTAGTCGAGCGCTGCAAAGAGGGAGGAGCTCTACCTGACAGTGTTCGTCAAATTCACCTGCCCCCTGGTGTTCAAGCAACACATGTCTGCCGTGCTACAGAAGATCAGAATTTCATAGGTGTCTTACTTATTAATTACCTACAGCGGCGACTTACCCCAAATTACCCCATCCCGTAAAAAAAAAACACACAAAAAACAAACCTGGACCCAGGTGATGATCCAGACCATTTTCTGCCTCTTCTAAAAAATGTCTTAAAAATCTGTCCATAACTTTATCAAGATAAACCACCACAGGACTGTATGTTGATGAGCCTGACTGCATTTTCAAGTCACTCACTGCATGATATGCAGGATTATTCTGATAACAAAAATTCACCACAGCTGTAACACAACTGTGAGTGTGTTACAGGGGGCTTTGTGATACTGAATGAATTTTAGGAAAAACTTCATTTATTTATTTATTTTTTACCGATAAGCAAGCGCTCCTTTAATGTTTTGTATATTTAGATTATTGGCAACACACAGACGTATCTACCATCATTACCAAACCCAACAAAAGGCAACCTCCGGGGCATAATATGCTCATAATGGTATTTATGCACTTTAAAACAGAGCCTGACTGATAAGCGATTTTTGGGGCTGATGCCGACACTGTTGCTGATATTTGGGAGTTAAACAGTTCTGATATCAATACATCGGCTGATACCCGCCAATTTTTCTCCATGACCCTTCAAATTAGGTTATCAAACATTTGTAATACTGATATGCAGCGGAGGCAGAATATCTTACGGATTAACAGTGAAGGTTTATGGCCATAAATGGGAAGAGACAGCACGATGTCCCCATTTTAATTATGATGGTGTCAGCGTGCTGCTTCATGTTAATGTTAACTGCCAGTCCGTGGCCTTATTTAGGGCCCTTTGAGTTCCGCAGTCAGGGATTTGCAGACGGAATCCCTAAATTGGCAAACAAAAACAGACTCTACTGCTAAAAACGGAATATCACAGAATCAGACAGAATTTTACTGTCATGCTGTTTTCGGGAGAAAGAGCAACATTTATCGGGGGAGAATATTCCAGAGGGGATGTTAATGCGTGGCACCACCTGCACCTAGCAAACAATGCAAGCACGTTGCAGCGGCCGCTAAAGACGCTGGCTAAGTCGGCAAAACACTATGAAACTCCCCACTTCCTCCAAAATACCGAGGTGAGCAGTTTTCCGAACGACTTCTGCGTGTCAGGAGATAAACTGTTCAGCAAATTCTGTCAGCGTTCTGTCGATTGGACGGGGAAGTCCACATGAAAAACAAGGGAAAACAGCCGGGACATCAGGCCCCTTCAGGCGACCACTGCTGCTCCAGACACATCAGGCGAGAATTTGCTCTGGATGTTTTGTGGCTGCGTGTGCTGAAGCTGACATCTTGGAATAACTAGTACAGCTACGTCCTTTTCTAGTCGAGCGCTGCAAAGAGGGAGGAGCTCTACCTGACAGTGTTCGTCAAATTCACCTGCCCCCTGGTGTTCAAGCAACACATGTCTGCCGTGCTACAGAAGATCAGAATTTCATAGGTGTCTTACTTATTAATTACCTACAGCGGCGACTTACCCCAAATTACCCCATCCCGTAAAAAAAAAACACACAAAAAACAAACCTGGACCCAGGTGATGATCCAGACCATTTTCTGCCTCTTCTAAAAAATGTCTTAAAAATCTGTCCATAACTTTATCAAGATAAACCACCACAGGACTGTATGTTGATGAGCCTGACTGCATTTTCAAGTCACTCACTGCATGATATGCAGGATTATTCTGATAACAAAAATTCACCACAGCTGTAACACAACTGTGAGTGTGTTACAGGGGGCTTTGTGATACTGAATGAATTTTAGGAAAAACTTCATTTATTTATTTATTTTTTACCGATAAGCAAGCGCTCCTTTAATGTTTTGTATATTTAGATTATTGGCAACACACAGACGTATCTACCATCATTACCAAACCCAACAAAAGGCAACCTCCGGGGCATGCCAGGAAGTGAGGAGCCTTTTCTGACTCAGGAAATTGCCCTGGCTATTCCTGACAACGCTTATCTCTGCTTCAACAAACACGCACACACCAATCTATTCGAAAATTGTGCCAGAAATGCAGACCGTTAACCTGGCTCCTTCCTTTTGTTTTAAATCATGAGCACGGTTGTCGACTAGTATTATCTCCCCGACTGGCCCACAGCTGTGGGCAAATCGGCCAAATAATCATCACTGAGACGATCTCTTACGAAATCCAGAGCAGAGCCGAGCTGAGCCGAGCCGGGCCGAGCCGGGCCGAGCCGGGCCGGGCAGAGGGGATAATTGAACCAGCCCTGTGTGGAGCTCAGCTGAAGCAAGCCTGGGAGCATTGAGTTGGGAATGTTTGATTCAGTAATTAGGGTTCTCGTCGCCCTCAGCATCGGTTCACTTACTATTTTACTATTTAGTTAAAGCCTAATATTTGTGTGTGTGTGCATCAGAAAGAGAGTACGCAGAGGAAAGAGAACTGCTAATCTAAACCCTGCTCTGGAATCCAACGTTGTATTATTAATTATTTTCACAGTCAAACTGCAACGTACTTCTATGCAGGAGAAAGAGGGATGGAATACAAACTACACATCCCCCCCAGTCAGGTCGTAATGGGCACAGCTGCACTGATGCGCCCAAACCGCTGCAGTGAACGTGAATCTCGGCCTACCTCCTCCCATTGGTGGATGTACCGGATGAGCCTGGACAGCCTCAGCAGCCGCAGCAAACTGAGGATTTTCGTGAAGCGGACGATGCGCAGCGCCCGGGCCGTCTTGTACACCTCGGAGTCGATCCCTTTCTCCACGATCAGGAAGATGTAATCCACAGGTATGGAAGAGACAAAGTCCACCACAAACCACGTCTTCAGGTACTGCTTCTTGATCTTGTTGGGGTCGAGGATGATCTCGGTGTTGTCCTCGAACACGATGCCCGTCCTGAAGTTGAGCACCAGGTCCATGAGGAAGAACGTGTCGGACACGACGTTGAAGATGATCCAGGGCGTGGTGGTCTCGTCCTTAAAGAAGGTGATGCCCACGGGGATAATGATCAGGTTGCCCACCATGAACATCAACATGGTGAAGTCCCAGTAGAACCTAATGGGGAAACACAAAATGTGCTTAATTTACTCAGAAACGTGAAGAATGCTGAGCTACTGTCACTGGAATAGGAATACCAGCAATTATACATTTAATACTTCACTTTTGATCATTCTTCTAGACCCAAAGAAAACTGTATTTCTATTTCTGTGTGGACACGTTTCCTCGACCTGGCGCCCAAACCATTACAGCTAAGTGTTGGGAGGACCAAGTAAACCAGCAATGTCCTCACAAGGTTGCTTCAAAGCATCTGTCCACACACAGCTCTTGTTTGTTTTGGAACACCTCTTTTCGTTGTCACCGAGTGATGTCGTCTCTCAGTGAAGTAAACCTCCGCCAGCCGACCCGAGATGAGGTCACACTGGCAGGAACGGGAGAAATGTGAGCTGGGAGCGAGCGATGGCAGCTGGAAGCTGGAAGACACTGACGGTCTCGGCAGTTATCACAGCTCACCAGCTTTAGAGCTCCAAACTTTTGGGTAATGACACAAAATCCAATTTTCGTTATAAGCACAGCATTATGGGAGAATTAATTCTTCCCACACAAATCCCCCCCACGTAACCTGTAATCTGAGGAAAGATATTTCGATATCACAATCCCAGCTCAAACCGCTGGTTTATAATTCAGGTGAGAGAAGCTGCTGTCCTCTGTGCTGACGCAGACGTTTACACGCGTCTTACTCTCACTTTTCCACGCTAAAAGTTTTCCTTTAACATGAAACTGAACTTTTTGAGGGTGCTCGATTGATACAAATGGCCCTGACCTATAGCACATTGTGACATACAGTTGTTTGGCTGTGTTGAAGGTGTCTGAGGGTCTTCAGTGAGGGTGCCATGTTAAAATCCTATAGAAAGTAAATATGTGTGATTCCCAAAGATGATTCTCAGTCCAGTCCTCATCAGTCAAGAACACTAATTTTCAAGTTTTGGGGTAGAATTAAAAGGGCATAATGAGACATTTTGTGTATTTGGATTATTACGTGGCCACGGTTTTTAAAGTGCCACTGGAGGAAATTCTGTGTTCCCTGTTGCCTTGGTAAGTGCCTGAGTGACACGAGCATTTGCTGGTTCCCGTGGTGTTTGCAGCCTCCCCTCGCGTGAGATGCGGGAGCACCGCCACCACATGAAGAGTTCCTGAAGCACACTCAGCCTGGCGCGTACCTGAAGTCGCTGTACGGGTGTATGATCCAGTTCCCCGCCGACTTTACGCGCTCCTGCTCCTTCTCCACCGCCTTCTGGCTGCCGAACATGCGCAGGGAGAACTTGTTGACCCCGGGCTGCAGCATGGAGCTGAACTGCCGCTGCATGTACGTCTGGTTCCCCCTGGAGTCTCCGGCGTCGTCCGGCACGATCTGCGAGCCGTCCTCGGCTTTGGAGAAGACGACGGAGTTCCTGGAGTGCTGACTCGGGGTCTGTCCTTTACCACACGGGGCGTTGGAGAAGGAAACTCTGGAGTCCTTCTTCTCCAACGCCGCAGCGGTCCTGACCTCGGCCCCGGGCCCCTGGCCCAGGGGCCCCGCTGAAGCGATGGAGCCGTCCATGGCTGCAGCCTTGGCGTCCTCGGCTGCTGACGCCGCTACTCCATCCCCCCGCTTCTCCTGCCTCGAGATGAGAGAGGAGAGGCTCCCAGAGCTCGTGGGCTCCCTTCTACAGTCTCCGTTCTTGTTGCATATCATGCCGATGGCCCCGGCTCCTACCACGCCTGCCTCTGACTCGAGAGTGCCTGACGCGCTGGCAGCATCCCTCCTCTGGCACAGCGGTGCTGAGGCTGCGGACTCCTCGTCTTGCAGGAGCCACAGCTCATTGTTGTTGGAGTTTTTGCGCGCAATGGACGCGGCTCCGCCTCCTGGCATGAATTTCTTCATCTCGGCTCGGCGGCTGCTCCCATGA
>KV751319.1:14706063-14717421 GCA_001698575.1 Mola mola
GCGCGCGGCCACTGGCTACTGGAGGCGGCGGAGGACGCTGGAATTTGGGCTCCTCCTCGCCGTCCTCCGCCTCGCCCATCACAGCCAAAGAGGCAGAGGAAGGCAAGGCACTCCCTCACCCCTTGAACCGGGCGATTCCCGAGGAAGGGAGGTCGGGATGTGGAGTTCTGCTCTGCAGGCGCGGCGTCTTTATGGATGGCTGCTGAGGTAAAGCCACAGAATTACCTGTCATGTCGCTGCGACCACCTGCAGGTTGCTCACATTCAGGAAAACAAAGCAGGACACGCCCAATAACCTGGCAGTGCACCTAGAACGCAAACTTCACTTTCTAATAAATAAATATATGTTTAATTATATGAATGAACTCACCTGATAGGAGGAGCAGCAGGACAAAGGTGACAGATGAAGGTAACAAAAAGAAAAAAAAAAAAAAAATCGAACTGACTTGTCCATCTCTTTGTGACACAGTTAATCTTGCCTTTCGGATATGGTAATCCATAGATATTGGAATACTAGATCTTTATCTACCACACTGACTTCATCACCGGCTTCTGCCTGTTGCTTTACGTTGACAGTCTACAAATATTAACAATAACGACCCCACCAGTCATTCCCGGTCAAATGGCTCCACCTTGTGGGGATATTTGCACATTACACCCAACTCATCCTTTGCGAGCCATTAGCCTGCTGGCTGTGCAACAGCTCCTCCTAGCGGGAATGATCGGCACCAACCTTTCAGGTCGATATGATACCGACGCTTGATACCAAAATTATATGGACACAAATTCTAAGAATTTCTTTGATGGCTATGTCTTATAAAGGCAAATTAATAATAAACATATTACAAAAGCAAATCTGTGAGCAATCAAATAAAAAGGTTCGTGCTGACATGAAAAAAATGTAAATACATAACATACACAAATACTTACATAAATACCATGATTAAATAAAGATAAAAACCATGATGACATAAATATGATAAATTTAAAAAAATACAAATTTGCACTTTTATAAAATGTTCTACCTTTCTGCACATTAGTTTGATGTTGGGTTTAACGACATTCTGGTCAAAAACAAAAACACTTCGTAAATCAAGCAGGTGTTGCTTTTCTTCTTGAAAAATTAGCAATACTTGTAATAATCCATTTAACAGATGTTGGTAGTTTCAACCTCAGATCCTCAGTCGCTGTCAGCTACCGTGTCAGGTAAAAGATATTCTGATATTAGCCTTTATCAAGTCCAAAACATGGATTTGTATTGAAAACACTTTACATTCGTATTAATTGCTATCTGTAATAATTTCCCCTGCCAACAAAGTTAAGTTTGGGGTTATTTCGTCGGCACAAGTTTTTCTGTCAGCAAAATATTTCAAACAATTGCGCGTGCATTCGCATGAAGTTTGGAATGTAGCTTGATTGAGTTTTGGTAATCAAATTCCAAATCTGGGCATAACTCAAACACTAATAGATGGATTCACATGCTATTTTGTGAGTAGCCTTCAGCCTGAAGAACAAATGCTAAAATTCAGATGCAACTCAAAAAAGAAAGAAAAAAAAAAAAAAGCCAAGCAGACATTTAAAATCCAATACCTTTATTCAGTTTGTGCAAGTTGTAAAACAAATACTGTTTCACGTTCTTGGATGGTACAACGGTTTACACAATTCTGGCTGACTCTTTTGTTATTCGGGTAGTTCTGAAATGGTAATATCCAATCACAACATTACTCAGGTTAAAACAAATCATATGGCTTCTGAATGATTTACACAGTAAAGGGAACAGTGGTTTCATGTCAAATCACAGAGCAAGAAAAAAAAAAAGATCATTTACTGTATCATAACATGTATGTGCTGTATTCGTTTGAAACACGAGTGCCAAATATCAAAGTTACCTTCAACACAATCAACAGATGTTACATCTATTGCGCTTGGTCCTCAACAGTATATTTTAATGTGGACGTGGCAAGAAACACTCGAGAATTAAAACTAAATTTTGTAAAGAGGAAGGGAAATACAAGCATGACTTTAAATGGCAAGAGCTTTTTTCATTTTACTTTAAGAACATTAATTTCATACGGCAACAAAATCTAGCAGACATTGAATCTTAAGTTATTTCTGCACCTACTATAAGTGACACATTTAAAGCTTGTAACAGATAAAATGCAAAAGAGAAAATGATGCTTGTTAAGGCAAAGTAAAAAGACTCTGCTGAGGGAGGTTTGTGGAGGTGTAAGGACAGATTAAACTCACTTGCAGTCGTTTTACTATAAAAGAATGGCAGTGATAGATCAGGATCAGAAATGTCTCTGAACCCCTAAGCACGACTTGTATTTCTTTATAAGTAATCCTTCCACAGTGGAGAACAGAACAGCACGATGCCTGAACGATGTGAGGTCAGTGTGGGACGTATCAGCATCAACAGAAAAGAACGACAAAAACGAAGCATTCCTCACGTGGATTTTTCCCCCAGATTTTACAACACACACGCACACTTTTCTATTAACAGAATTTAAACTCATGCAATATTTGCCCCACGGCCCCTCAAGCTTAAAATTATTTCACTATGTTCTCTGGCTGCACAACGTGGAGTAGAATAAAGAAGAAAACAGAGGACAAAATGAGTCGACTTCATTAACACTCAAGCACAAAAAAGGTACTTAAAATTGCAGGGTGCACAGTATAATGTGCAACACTACAGCTGAACCCTGGAGTGCCGTCTGGACATCCATCTGGGAAAGAAAAGGGTTGCATGAGTGCGAAATTCTGCTTGTTTCAAACTCTGTTGTATTCAGATTTGGTTATACACACCTCGATCAGCTTCTAGTTGGAATTCCTTTGCCTCACATTCTTGTCTTTGTGATTTGCATTAGAATTGCTCTTCCTGAAAAACACATTTTACAGCCAACATGAGTTTTGTTAAAAAAAAAAAAAAAAAAAGAAAAGGAAACAACAACTAGCAAACAAACAAGATAAAGATGAAAATACACATTAAAAACTTACAGAGGAGCAGCTCCTGAGTCATCGTCTGGATGGGGGTAAGTGACCAACAAAGCAGAGGCAAACAAAAACAAAACAGTCAGTTAGTTGATAGCAAGTTACAATTCTGATTTGTGTGACCGTTACATGCTCTTAACCCCCCCCCTCACCCTAAATGTTAGCCCATGTGTGAGCGATGAGGTTATGATCAAATTTCACATGAACTGAAGCATGCCCGTCTGCTGCATTTCTCAGAATTAATGCTGCAACAAACCCCTAGAGGACCTTTTATTGAGCTTTTCCAAAACAAGGTCTATTAAAAGACATGTTACTATACATCTCAAAGTTGGTCAATCTCTTGAAAATTGCCATTTTGGTGCACTGTCACCCCTCAGCATCACAGAGGCTCATGCAGTACAAGCAAAGGACACCAACACCGCAATGGCTGTATTTAGGTAACAAAAAAAAACCAAACCAGTAAAAATCTGTAAACTGGCAGAGCTGGCACACAACCTGGCATGTATAGTGGCAGTATTCACACCAGAGCAAGAGCATCTATCACACGGTAAGGCAAGAGTTGGCCATCTGGTTGCCAAATGGTGAATGAAACGAGTTTAAATGAAGTGCTGGTCTTTGGGGTTGCCTATCATTTATCATGCATAAAGTACACGATGCAGAAGGCATGCAGACAGAATGCTGAAACCCAACTTTGCAACCTGTCCAAGTTTGTGTGAAACCATTACACCAGCTTTACATGTGTCCTATCTGACTCTTTCATTGGCTCAAACACAGGATTGTATGAGTGGAAAACAAAAACAATTGAGCTTTAATTGTGCCAGTGAAAGAGTGACCAAAGTTTTGAGCACATTCCTCTTAGAAGTGGCAACTATGAAAGCAGTTCATTCAGACTGCCATAGCTTGGTCCACGCCGTCATCGCAGCTCAACCACTTCAGTCTGACATGCAGTTTTGTTCACTTACCAAAATGCAAAATCAGCAGCGAACAGAGAAGTAAAAATGTAAATAATAACAACAATAGTTTCTACAACAGATTGCTTGAACAGAACCTGAAGCTAGCACCTGATCTTGATTTGAAAACTGTAAATAATCGTGAAACCAGCGAGGAGTTCAAACTGAATGCCTGCAACTACAGTGGGGGCGATAAATCTCTACTCACACATAAGTAAACAAGGCCTATGGTTTGATGAGCTTTGTCCCGATAGGACCTGACGATTTAATTAAAAGCACCGTGTTCTTGTGGCAACATAATGACAGGCCATATACAAGCGTTAATACTAGTCTAGTACCAGCTGAAAATAGGTCTGTTTACCCTTTCAATGAGGAAGACGAGGCAAGCATAGATCTCTAATACTTAAAATTGTGATTTTTTTTTTTTTTTTTGTTTTGTCAAGACGGAGTCACTGTTGGAGGGAGTTCGGTTATTTGATATTTTACCTCCAAATATGTGTTTAGCCTTAAACAATAACGCCATCATTGTTTGACATGGGGAGACAGGCTCCCAGGTGAGGCTGTCCCAAAGTGACAGCTAGTTGATGACAACGTGATGGGTTGGATAAAGGACAATGTACAGTTCAACTGTAATATTGCTGAAAGGAAAACAGTTAACTACAGTAAAGGGAAACAGAGACATTTTGTGACTACTGATCAGAAGAAAGAATATAACCAACCTGAAAATACCCTTGAAGGGGCACTTTGTTACTTAGACATGTTGAAGTTGTCGCGTTAATGAGGCATTTACTGTAAATTCGTGTTAGTGGGCACTTTGCTATGTCAACCTGTGGCAAATTTGCTCGCAAACTATATTAGCTTAGCCTGACTGGATTAATGTGTTGGCTAACCACAGATCATTAGCACAAAGCCACACAAGCCTTGATACTAAGTGTTACAACCTGTCCCGAACAAGCCACCTTTTCGGTGGGACAGTTAAATGCTGTATCATACATATGGTCTTATCATTTGAGTGAAAGACACGATGATAAACCATGTGGTTTCCTATGTGTCGAAATGTGCATCACACAATGCTGCTGTTATGTTTACAGTTTATTATTTCTGTTTTTGGACAAATAAATTGTAACTACAGTATGCTTAATCTTTATCAGTTTCTTATCCTTACCAGAAAAAGCTCAATGTTAAGCCCCAAACAAGGCATTTATTACAGACAGCATCTAGTTATGAGCTGTTTATAGATCACAAAACAATTTGTTTGGAACATGTCGCATGTGCCACATTCCCCCCCCCCCGTACTTTATATGGCTTCATACCCCGGTGGAACACTTCAGAAGCAGAGGGTTCTGCCCACATGACTTTGTTGTGTTGTTTAGATGGTGATTCATTTTTAAATTTGCCTCGACTTGTGTGCCGAGTAGGCTAGTTATTTATTTACTCAAACTACTCTCATGTCTTATGTCCCCACATCTCCAAGTGTAAACACATCAGCTCGCCCTGCCTCTCCTTGTAAGGCATTTTGCTGAAGAGCATGTGTGGATGGTTACCATCACAATTATTGGCCACTAAGGCCGTGTCATAGACAGAGCGTGGTGCTGACTTTCTCTGTAAAGACTTGGGCTCGAGTCAGGCACATACAAATCAACTCATTTTGTCACCACTGATTTAGAATTTCTTATTTGTAGTAGGGACATCAGCATGAACAAACCGAATCTGAAGTTGCTGATGAGGCACAGACTTCTGGTCTTTTCAGATGGAGACAAAATCCAGATACTAATTTTGATATCACCACATTGACTCAAATTAAGTGATTTCAGGGAGTTTAAGAGAGAAACTCTTTTGACTCAGAGTTGCCTAAGTGTAATCTGTGCGGTAAGCAAAACTTCCTCACTGAGTGGCTGTTCATACTCCATTCTAAAAAAGGGGGCATCACTGTTGATGGTATGTTTATTGTATCATATGATTAAACATCATGTAGGGCGCCCAATGTGAGGACTAATTACACTTTATAGTACTATGAGACATGGAAAACCTAGGAACTACTGCAGTGGTGGAGGCAAGGGGACATACATACCGTCAGTGATCTCATCAGGCTTTCTCCTCTTCTCGTAGATGAAGATGATGGTCACGAGGATGATGACCTCGGCCACGATGCCAAGGAAGGGCCAGAGAGCGGCCAAGCGACTACGGACACGCAGGTGGATCTTATCAGTGCTGGTGCCGAGATCATTGGTTCCAGCGCAGATATAGTCTCCGATGTCAGTTTCAATGTTCAGGTCATTGACGGTCAGAGTGGTCTTGTTTGGGGTGCTCTTGATCTCATATTTATCGCTCGTGCCATTGATGATTGGCTGAGGGTGACGTTCAAGCGACAAATTAGTAATTAAATGTGACCAATGTGCATTATTTCATTTAATTTTTACAACTGAACCACACACAGATCATTTGTAACTAAAAAAAAACACAACACAATAACAAATTAAAGCTAGCAGCATCATGGACCAGGCCTTCACCTCACAGTGCCTGTTAGCCTGTGCTGCAACCACCGATGTCAATTGTTGGTGCTAAATCCAATGCGCTTCCATGACCATACCTTTTATTTGAAAACTTTGGCAATTTTCACAATAATGCATCAACAAGTCTGACGTAGATCTGGTCAATCTCGTGGGAGGAATACTTCAAATTTCTCTCATCTTTTGTGAAGATATGATACAGGTGGCTTTCATATTTGGGTCCTGAAGGTGAAATTTGCCAAAGGGTTGCACTTGAGGGGATAGTATTGAGATTTAATAGATTTAATGCCACACCCATGGCTTAACCAGTACCCCACATGAACTCCAAACACGTTTAGGCCACTAAAAATGCAAGTTAGAGGAAGAAAAACGTCCTTGCATTTTAGGAGTGTCCTTGAAGGTTTTAAGTAAAAGGCAGCTGAAATATTTAGGATCATGTCCACCGATTTACAGCTTTATATCCAAAACAATGTGAATAACTTTGAGATGATTAAAATAACAAGCTGTTGAGAGATATACCATTTGGTCTCCATCCTGTTCTTTGAACCAGGTCCAGGTAGTGGGAAGGGGATAGCCGTGGCTTACACAGACCATCGCACCTTTGTCGTTCTCATTGCCATGCTCAGAGTGCTTATAGGCCGCAACGTGAGGAAGCGCTACAGCATGATGAGAAATAATGACAATGATGAAATTAAATATTCTTAATTGTTAATCTCAAAGCAACAGGCATCCTCACATCGCTATTCAAAACCAAGAGGCAACTGGAATATATCCAGAACTAACAACACAAGTAGTTGCTGTAATTGAATATAGACCATCATAAGATACTTATTTGAAAATGGCACTGCACTTCACATTCAAGCTACCTAATCTGTATGTAAATAGCAGTTGTGCCATTTTAACCAAAACTCCAATGTTTAACATGTACTTAGAAATGACACATGACAGTAACTTTGTTCTGTTAACTCACTTTTGACTTCAATCGTCTGCTTCACCTCTGGTTCAGTCAGGAACACACATTCATACTTTCCACCAGAGCTGTGGGTGATCTTGTCCAAACTACAAAAAAAGAGAGAAAAGATTTAAAGGATTCAACAACCCTTAAAACATTCCCTGTAATAGATATCGGGTGAATTTTTCCCTTTAGTGCAACCTAGCAGAGAGCCCACAATGACACCTAATCAATTCTACTGTCGCCACATTAATGACAAGGATTGGTTTTCCACTCAGTCAAGTAGAAAATTGACAATAGAACCCTGTTCGTGCTCAAGAATCCAGGGTATAAATAAGGCTGCCTGTCTACGCATTGAAGATTTTAAAATTTGCCCGGTAATCACAATCACACTTTTGTTTGACAATGCTGTCCTGTACAGTCCTGCTCGCTCTCTCTAATGGGAAATTAAGGTCAGGCCGAGTGAGCACACAGCCAGTGGCGCTTATTCATGCTGCCAAGAATACAGGCAAAGCTGCACAGTCCACCTCTCTGTTAATGAAGAGCAGTGACTGCCTGAATGGTGTCCCTTGCTCTGCTGCTAATAGAGGCAGCAAGGAGGGACAGTGAGTGGGGGAGGGACAACAGACAGGCAAATGGAAAAGTGGGGAAGATTATTTAAAACAGTTTAATGTCATCTAATATTTATTAAAATCTTTATTATGTCCAGTTTTTCAGCCCGCATGATTTCTTCTATTGAATCTAAATATTAAAGGCAACCAGGGCTGCCATTTTCTTTGTATGGTTCATTCAGCCAGAAATTATAATACATGAAAAAAAGACATTGTGCTTTATGAGTTAGTGCCAAACTAAATATAACGATGCCAGATTCAAGACAAAGAACATAAATATCAGAGTAACAGCAGGGCAGATGTGCCCATATGGCACACTTGGGTGGATGTAACTACTTACCGGAGGATTGTGAATGAAGCACCATCAGTAGTCTTGGAGTTTTCAACAAGTTTGCCATTGTGCATCCAGAGGGAGCCCTTGATGGGGACAGTGGACTCTGTCAAGTTGCAGGTCAGGATGGCAGAGGTCTGGTTGATGACCTCAGATGGTTCCGTAATAATGTTTGGGGCTTAAGATAAAAAGAGGGGGGTAAGTTAATTGCAAATGCTGTGAATGGAGGCATGGCTGTCCAAATCTTACACCGTTACACTTAAATACCAAACTCAAGGTATAGCTTTTAAATGTTTCCGTATCAATGGATATGTCATTTAAATTCTAGCTGACACTCAACAGTTGCCTTATTACATAAAATTTTGTATCACCAGGCATAAAATTTACATGACAGTCCCATGTTCACATTCACTGTTGTGCTATAAAATGGTAGGCAGGTTGGAAGAAGTCAAACAGATGTGAACTTGTGGTTCAGCTATTCTTATTACTGTTACCAGGTCCTAAATATCAGGTTTAAGGTAAGTTTTCGGGGTTTTTTTTATTTTTTTAGACAGCTGTTGTTGTCAACCAGAAAAAATGTCACTTGTGTTTTCCTTCAACCTAGCAAGTTTGGGGAGGAAAACAAAATTTCACAAATTAAAAAAATTAAAACACTGATATGAGTACAAGTTCACAGAACCTTCCTACAAAGGTGAAAAGAGCTCCTCAAAAAGAGGAGGAGATCTGTCTCACCCACAGCAGAATGGAAGAGGGAATAGGAAATTTTACTGGGAGTCTAAAACAACATCACAGGGAACAGATATTTTCATAAAAATGTGCAGAGAAGCAACAAGAGGAAAATAAAAATCAATGGCATTTTCACTGCCACATGATAAAATTAAACAAAGTAGTTTTGCTTACTTTAAGCGAAGAAAGTCATAAAATGGTATAAATTGACAGATACTGGACCACAAGGTAGAAAGATACCCCATGGCTTAGAATCCACTTTTAATAATTAGTTATCTTCTGTTACTACTATTCAGTAGACCATAAGCGACAGGAATGGATTAAAAGCATAAACAGAAAGGGGCCTTGCAAATGTTAGTATACATTAAGAAAAAAATTCTCGCAAAATACATATCTAACAAGAAGCAATACTAATTGGACAATCTGACACCCCTTTTATGTCTCTTTAAAAGTGAGTAATTTTGCTTGTTATACGGTAATTCTGAGCCATTTGAAAATGTCCAACCTTATGACCAGTGTTAAGCCAGAAAACCATGTGGTATCAAATCATTACAGTACCTAAGCCTTGAATTGGGGGGGGGAAAGGTATCAGATTTAAGAGATGTTATGCACCGGGTAAATAAAGGATGAGGAGCAGGGCAGCCATGCTGTATGACCAGGTTCGTGTTCTACTACAGGACAATCATGGAACTTTTGTGGAGAGGAGAGGGAGAGTGTATACTGGGTGAAGTGGGACGGAGGGGGTATTGGACCAGAAAGTATGGAAGCGGAGTGTAACGGGAGTTGAATGTCCGGGACTTCACTAATGAGGAGATAACAGCTAAGCAACATCTCCTCGTGCTTCATCTACAACTCACTTTCCATCAAAATAATGTTTGCCTGCGAGCGGATCCACTTGATTTTTGGCGTCTTCTTCAGTTCATTGCGGTCAGGGTCGTTGGAAGCACGGCACTCATACATGCCGGAGTCATTGAGGGTGAGGTTAGTGAGGTGAATAGTGCTAGTGGCATGAGCTATATATGTGGCATCAATTTGCACACGGTCATCCCGTGCCCCATCAAAGAGCTGGGTGAAGGTCTCGTTGGGCTCTTCACCCTCTACAAACCACCACTGCACCTCAGGGATGGGGTTCCCTATCACCTCACAATGCAGCTCTGCGCTGTCACTGATGAGCTTTGTTTGAGACAGAGGAGACCTGATGAACCCCGCTGAGTGACGTTGACAGTCAGCCCAGCACAGGTTAAGAAATTTTGATTAAGTTGAATGCAAGCCAGGTGATTTCATGGATGATAAAGAGCAGTGATGGAAGGAAGAGAAGCAAAAAAGAAAGAAAGTTAATTAAATACAAATGAAATGTAAATATGAAACATAAGCACAAACAAAAGATATAAATCAGAGCAATATTTTCACCCAATTCTTTAAAGAATATTTTTTCTCATTCATGCTTCTCTGAGCCATTAAAATGAAATTCAAAAATGCAACATAAAAAGGCAATATAGAGATGAACCAAGCTAATCTGAGGACACAGAATAAATCCATTAACTCCAATTTCCAATGTATTACATTCATCAAGGCAAAATTGGTCTAATTTAATGAAGCCTTGCATTTATTCCATTGGTTGTGATAATTTAATTTTGGTTCAAACTTGTTCAGTACAAATATTGAGTCAGCGTTAGTCTATGTCTTTTTGAAGGCAGTAATCTGTACTACAGTTTAGCTGAAAAAGCTTGGCAGTGACATCCCTATAGGCGGCAAACAAAAGAAAATAAACTAACATAAAAGCATCCAATAGCATTCCAAATAGAAATTAGAGGAAAATTGAACAAATGAAATCATATGAAGAGAAAAGCAGATAAAACTAAATTAAATCAAAAATAATTTTGGGGGCGTAACTTTTCAATGCTCTGCCTGGTGTCATTCGGTAATGGTCAAGGTACTAAACTTTCTGTGAAATGTCTTATTGTTGATGGTGGAAAGGCATCATTAATCCCTCAAGTGACTCCACTTGATCAGACCAGTTTATCGACTTTTATCACTGGGTGAATGGGCCACTTTCAAGAAAAAAATCATGAAACCATGAATGAAAAAAAAAAAAAAAAAGCTCCACCGCAATCCTTAACAACTGTGACACAGATTTTTATTTCTAGTCTACCATTCAACATAAGTTTTTCTCTTAAAATTTCATGTGAACGTAATTAAAATATGACTTCAACCAAGGGCTAACTTAGAGACGATGGCAGATGCAACGTTTTAGGTATGTACTGGGACGCTCCAAGTCAGTAAGTAAA
>KV751319.1:14717484-14744197 GCA_001698575.1 Mola mola
CAGTTTCTACCCATTTAAATGGTAGAGGCCTTTTAAATTGATCTCCATTTATACGCAAACATCAGGGTTATTGATTTGTGTTAATGTAATGCAGTAACTTTAATGCATAACCTCATTTCTCCTTTGTGGTCATGTCAAAATTGTATGCCCCACTGGGCGCACAAACTGATACCAAACCATTTTTTTTAAAATATCAAGTAAAGACATTTTAACAAACATAGTGCAGGAAGGTTAAGAATATCCCCTACCACCTACGGTGTGCGGAACCATGCTACTCAACAAGTAAAGGTTTTAACTTTAAATGCATGAATCTGGTGCACTTTGAGAATAAGGTTAAGACACCTCATAAATAACATCAAAACAAATAATTGCGGAAAAAATATAAAATGTGGAAAATATATATCTCACAGGCTCTGCTGCCTGGTGGCTTTAAAGTGACTTTGTCTTGTCAACAGTGTAAACATAAGCCAATAATCAGTAGTCAATATCAATCCATTGCTTTCCCTCTTGTACTATGACAGAATTATAAATAAACCTTGACAGAGAGACAACAAAATATTTTTTTAAATTTATGTTTGCCTGTGAGGAGTGTCATCCCTCACACATAATGTCTAGACTGTTTGGTCACGTCAGAGTGAGAGAGTCATGTCATCCATGCACGAACATCTTATTCAAACTGAGATTTCCTGTTGTTCATTTGTTTTTAATCAAATGAAATGGTTATAGTGCACCCTTATTTTTGTTGTCATAAAGTCACAGAACACAGCCCTGGAGTTGCTAGCAGGATACTGACAGACCAATTTAGCTAGAAAGACAAAAGAGATGCACTGCAAATTAATGCATCACATCACATTCAAATATTGCTAATTTGTTGACTTCAAACATAAGGTTAACTATGATTCCCTCTCTGGCAGCTTTTTTCCCTCCTTTGTTTTAGAAAATAGATTTTCTTCATCCCCTCCCTCAAGCTCTAACACTGGGGGTATGTACCATTTTTAATATGCCATTACAAAAATCACTTTCTGTTGGATGTACCACTTCAGATATTACTTCCATTTCCATGCAACAGATCTCTACTTCATATCAGGTGGGGTGGATTTATTTAGACACTCAGTGGTAGTCAGGGCTCATAAACTTAGTTGGTCCCAGGGAAGAATAATATTCCCACACTATAGGCAAAGCACTGCGAGTGTATTCCCTTTCTCTCAAGAAAATCATAGTTTAGCATAAAGTAGAACAAAAAGACAAGGCTATGGCCAGGATACAATTAATATAAATAAAAACTGCATTCATGCTCAGCTTTAGTCTTTTTTAACCTCCTTTCTATAATTCTTTAATGAAAATGCGCTTGATTTTGTGTTAGAGATCAATTTTAAAAGTTCTTTCTAGCAAAACTGTTCAGTTTTCAATTCAAGACACTCAACTGAGTGAACTTGTCACCAACTGCTTCAATCATTACACATATATTATGCAGCTATTCTTGTTTATTGGCATCTAAAGGTCATTTTCCAAACAACGCCATCCTAAGAGCCTGTAAAAAAGTTCATATTAAATATAGTGTAGGTGCCAGTCGGAACAATGATAAGATGTAAAGAAATGGAGCCCGACAGTGCTGGATGCTGCTATGGTCATGCCCCCTGCTTTACACCACGAGGCACAATTCATTGTGTTTAAAGCCATTTAAGAGAGTAAATTCCAGAGAGGGTATTCTATAATTACATGTGTTCAACAACAAGTTAAAGTTTCTTAACTTTAACTTGTTAAATATCTTAACTTGAAGATATCAAAATGAATCATTGATGGAAAACTTTAACAGTTGGTGTGATCTGGAGTATCACATTGTAGCATCAGATTTGGTAACTACTGGAAACATGCTTTATCTTTAAAGAAAGTTCATTTTCATTGAACCAAATGGTTGACAACGCACAAGTATGGTAAAACATACACACTTTTGTGAAAAGAAAAGGGTATAACAAAGGCTAAAAGATGCAATCCTGAGGCCACTTTCAACACTTGCCTAAGAATACAAAGTATATTGAAAAGTTCATGCTTATCAGGAAGAGTCCTTTGTCCTTTCCAACAGAAAAGGACTGAGTGGTTTCCACATAACAAAATCAGTGATAAGCACTGAAACACGAAGCCATTTCAGGCTTTCATTCCAGTGTTGTGTTAGCCCGGGGCAGTGTTTTGGCAATTAACACTTTCTGGTGACGAGTGGTAAATATGGGTTACTTATGATTGTCAGCCCATACAAATCCAGTGGAAGCAAACCCCCTCCCCCACAAGGGAGAATAAACTGTCACTGTTGCTAAAGGCTTTTAGCATAAAATGATAATTTTACTGAGAGCAGATTAAGTAGTTGGAGTCACAAAATGGTGGACAATGGCAAAATGAGTGCGTATCAACACCATTTACCAAATTACTAGGACTAAACATCAAATACCTTCACATGTACAAATACTTTATTTTACACAAAGCAGCCTAACCTATGGGCCTTGTAACCTACTTTTCAAGCCTAAATTAATCTACAGAAGAAGCTGAAACTCTGGGGGAATCAAATTTTATTTCTGATCTACTCCAGAGCCTTCAGTACCAAAAAAAGGAAGCACAGAGAAATGAAGGATATTATTTAGTAATTATGTACTGTATGTACTTGTGTCTGAATGATATTTCATTTACGTTACCAACACTCTAAATAACCCTGTTTATCTATGCTATAGGAGAACTTGGGTCCATTGTTTTCCATTACGTCAGTGAATGCTGTTGTGAATTTAATGGAACTGCCTTATGATGCTGCAATACATGTTTCAAATGATGTCACCAGCATAGGATGGCAGCACTCCTTTCGCTGATGTTTTAGCTTCATTTTTGTACAACAGGAAGTTGTGGTGCATCATCCATCTTTCTTTATGTAAATGGTCTTCCATTGGTGAAAGGACACTTTACAGGTCATTTTTGTTTAACATCACATTATCATGATGTTTAGAGAGTTACACTGGAACAAAGAAGCTGAGACAGTTTAGATAATAACTGTTAAGTAGCTAACGCAAACACTAAAATGTCTCTGTATATTCCTCTCAACTCTTTCTTCTGGTGATTAAAGTTGTTTCTTTTTCAAACAAGATTCTTCATAATGGAAAGACATGTCCCTTTGTTATTTCCCTTTATAGCTGTCAACACAATGTTGGCATACGTCACAGTAATGATCTTTGTATCCAAATAAAAAGCCATACATGAATAAAACGCTGCTCCCTATTGACTAATGTTAGTCAACAGCAGCCAAGGGCAGCAAACTGATGAACAGCACAAGGACTAGCGGCAAACTATTAAACCCACAACCAAAATAACTAATCTAGCAAATGATCTGTGCTAAAAGGAAATCGTATAAACTACCTTCTCTGATAATGGCCGATATTTGCAAAAGAATGACTGATTAAAACAGACGCATTACTAAATGGATTGAAGCATTGAGAGTACTGTCCAACAGTTTCCCTTTTTTAGCAAAGGGGAAGACTGTGGGCTGATTACTTGGCTATTGGTTTGTCGCGGCTCTAAACTATGGTTACTGTATCGAATTTTAAACATCGACTGTTGCTCAATCCCTACTGCCAACAAGAACTTACAATAAAAGGTCTGTCTCCTGCTAAAACGATAAGAGACGAGTGTACGATAAGTTACATACTAGTCACCAGTCTGTCAGTTGTTGTCAAATAGTGCCAGTTTTGTCAGGTTTAGACAAAAACCACAAATTGGGTCGGTCAGAAAAATTATCATGTTTTAGTTAAATACACTATGTGCTTTCATACGGCAGTAAGTTAGGTTTGCAAGTACATTAAGAAGCATTAACAAATATATGAGGTCAGGGTGGATGGCTGGGTCGAATACTGACTCATGGTATTTTACACCAATCTAAAGTCATTTTTTTCCCCCCCAACATTCTTGCATATGTCACATGGATCTCCTATGTGTTAAAGTAATCATAGTGTAATATTTGTGGGCTAATTCTAACAGGAAGAGTTGCCATGTTGTGGCCCTGGAGCACTGCTTCTGCATTCTAACATCAGACATACATAATTCTAAAATCATTTAACAGTAGTCCAAGATTTTCATTATCATTTAATGTGTTCAATATGCAAAAAAACAAACAACTGAGAATGCTCAAATCTAGGCGATGACGTCACAGTTCGTCAACCATCCCATTAGAAGGCGTTTAATGACCCCAATGTGTTTTTCATCGACCTAACGCGCAAGGCAAAATATTTACCCATAGCCAATGCTTTTGATTAGTTTGATTATTTACCCTGCCTGCGGTTCTCTAAAACGTGACCCCGGTTCTGGATGATGTCCGTTAACCCAATCTTACCAAGAATGTATCGAAAATACTACGTACCATTGAGCAACGTCGGGCTCTGGAACAACACACGTCACAGAGCCACCATATGTCTTACATTAAATAGATCTCACGGGACCGACTCCATTTGCTAACATTTTGCCTCCATATTACTTCGCGTAAGACCACGACAAAAGCTTTCAGCCATAAACGACATACAACGCTAATGTCGTTTAGTGACGAAGCGCTCGGAAAAAGATTTAAGGACTGTAAATTAGCCTCGTGTTTGTGGCTTTACAAAAGCGACAACAACAGCGATATGCGGCTCTGTCTCAACAACGCTGGAAAAGGTTTAAATGTTGTACCAACGACGTCGGCATTCGACGTCGAAAAACACAATCGTAAACAGGGCTGTTAAATCAACAATAACAAGGTCAGAAATGTCATTTTGATGTCGGGATAGAGGGCAAAGTCTTAAGTCTTCTATCAACATGGCTGACACAGAATTCTTACCTGTGGACGCATTGGCTCGCCAACAGCTCAACACAAGGGCACCAACGACCCACAGAAACTTCATTGTGGATAATTTGGTGTTCGTTCTATCGTCGAACAGACCCAACGTCAACTACGATGAGCCAAATCTCCCAAGCCTCTCAGCGAGACGTTACTGGTCGAATGTCCCACCGCTGAAGCCGACGTAGCTGCCCGTCCTCTAGTTGCACCTCACGCACACGCCCTGATCATCGCGTGCGTATGACGTTACATCTGGGGGCGTGGTCATGACTTACTTGCGCGTTCGTTTGAAGCCACCTAAATTTACTATTCGTGTTTCTTTCATTTCTATGTTTATTGTTTTTATTAGTTTTTTATTATCATTTATCTCAGCGTGGAAACTGTGTGCATCATATACACTGATAAACCTGAATTTCTGTGAATGTCTTTAGTGTACCCGACGTCTTTTATGTGGTATAAAAGACATTAAAACTATCAAAGAAAGAAACGACGTCAACTTACGTTGTAGTTCATTAATATTTGGATCTTCATTTCACTTTTTTGCAATTCAGAAGCTTTTGTCAGACAATTTCATCATGCAGTATCTGAAGGTATTATTGCCAGGAAATGCAATTTTTCTAGTCTAATGTCAATATTCTTAAATAATATAGCGAATACTGACTCAGTTTAGGAATTAAGCCACAAGAAACATCTAGTAAGGTTTAAGCTTCCTATGTGTACAAGTTTTTTTCATATGAATGTCTCAAAAAAATGTATAGTCCATATTCACATCACTAGAATGGAGTGTCTAGGATCATCAACCCAGATACCAGTGTATGTGACAGACTACCAAAATTCAAGAAAATGTCTGCAATATACAAACACTGAGTCATATTTTATCTCTTTATCTAAAGTGCTGGTTGCCCACATCAGTGGTTTATTTCCACAAGACAAAAACAACAAAAAAAAAGAATTTATCATTTGTGATCCACCTGGCAAGAAGAGACAGGGACAGGACATTTCACTCAGACCACCATTTAAAAACAATCTATAGTGTTGCATGAGTGACTGTATCGATCAAAGCTGGAGTTTTCATAATGACACATAGGGACAGATGCCACATTTCAAATAATAGCTGAAATTTTTTTTTAAATGAAGTGATGACAGAAAGCTGTGGAAAAGAAGTTTCAGAGTTAAAACAACTTGAGAATGAATCCATGGCCAGAGCTAAATTCAGTGTTAGGCGCAGATATTCCTCATTAACTCATCAAGAGAAGTTTCTGAGAAGAGCAAGAGAGCTGCAGACCTCTCGAAGGTCTATTTGAATGTTTTCATTTGTCACAACACAATCTGTGTGTTTCTTTTCATGGGTTAAATTCAGGCCAAAACACTGAGGAAACGTGAGTCACCTACAAAGGCTGCCTACATGTGTTGCTCTAGTTATTGAATTGGTTGTAAATTTATTACACAACAGCTCGCCATATTCAACATTATCTGCTTACAAGAGCACAAATACTTGGCAGTGACCCACTGAGGTAACAATAAGGGGTAAAACTGAATCAGTTATTTCACAATGAAAAGTCAAGCTCAAGGCCATTGGTCTTTAAAGCCTTATGAAAGTTCTCGAACAACAATCCACTCACATTAAAGCCTTTTTAACTATAACCCCAGAGGAGAAAGTAACACAATGTAGAGGAAATACACCCATGTGGCTAAATAATTAAAGGAAGCAAAGAATTTATTAGCTTATTGAACATTTAACAGGAAGTACCCTTTTAAAAGATTTAATGTGAATTCTGTTTACTATCTGCATGTCAGGTGAAAGCACAAAACAGCTCTAAGAACTGTATTATTTATGCACTGAAGTCACTTCCAGCAGTTCTGCTACTGATGTCATGGTCCCTTGATCACTGCGGGGACAAAATTCTGACTGGGAAACGGAGCAGCTCAGAACTTGCCCGGTGGACATAGACTGCCAACCACAGTTTTAATTATTTGGCTTTAGGACGTGTGATTATTTTTGTGCAATGATCTGTGGTACCAAACAAAAAGGAGTATTTCCTATGTTTGCTCGGTTCTTATGTTTCCAACCATAGTGCACATATCAGGTGCAGAAACAGAGAAGACACTTAGCCAATTAAAAAATAAAAGATCCTCATTCCCTCAAAGATACTGTTGAATATTTAAACAAGCCTGTTTCAACTATTTCATGTAAGGCTACTGCTGCCCGTGATTAGATCCGCAAATATGATATATACACAAATTGAGAATGCTTTCGGTGATTTTTGAGCAGGAGAACTCCATTATCTTTATTTCCACATCAGCTTATATTTCTTTATGCACACAATCATACTGCAAATCAAGAATTTTTTCGGGCTAGCAACTTTGGAAAACATTTCATTTTCTTTCAAGTTAAAATAAAAAAAAAAAATGCATTGAAATGTTTCTACAAGTTTAATACTAAAAGATGATCCACATTTTAGGCTTTCAGATAAAATTTTAAAAATGCTTGTTTTTATCTTCATGATTAACCACATTATTAATCAAACAGCACAAAATTACTGCAATTTGAAGCATCAACTCAAGTGCAAACACTGGTTCCTGTGTGTTGTCAGTCTTAAAACTGTAAGTGGATCTGGACAAAATGATTTCAGGAGCCAATGTAATTTTGCTCTGAATGGGAAGGGAATCTAGAGTGAAATCCATCCAAACATGAACGACTCAAGGTGCACAATAGTGCACTCTGGGTCATTTTATCCATGAGATATAAATGCTGCTTATAAAAAGGAATAACTGTACATTTCATTTTTGCTTCATTGGCAAAAGTGGATTAATCGTAATCGATCAATCGTAGTCCAGATATTAAAAGAAGAACAACTGTCTTGGTTTCCCCGAGTCTTTTACGTTTGGGTTCCTTTGTGTTTTCTTCCTGCGTGTGTTGATTCAGGCTGACGGCCCCTTGAAGTTTCCACGCTTCCCCACATCCTCCCCGACAGAATCTGCGCTGCTGGCCTCCACCCCGTCCTCTGTCCAAATTCCTGATGAAGGTGGGAGCGAATGGACGGGCAGAAATACATAGACATCACGTATGACGCTTGAGTGCTCCTGGCCAGATTTGCTCAGGTCTTTACCCCACAGCAGTTAAAGACTGGAGCTCTGAAGGACAGCAGCCTAGGAGCCAACAACAGCCCATAGGGTGATCTGGTTCTCTAGGAGTTATCGGTAGAGTTCCCATTGCTGGTCGAACTTGACGATTGAGGGGTAGAGGAAGACGACGAAGAGGACGAGGTAAAGTTCATCCCTGATAGTTCTGGAGGGTTCGTTGCTGTGTTCTGTCCACTCAGGCTTTTCCTGCACACTGGACACGTGTCATGCTGGTGAAAAAGAAGCGCAAAATCATGAAGCCATTTGTGTTCAACGCTGAGTACTTAGGTGAGAAGAACGTTACAGAGCTGGTTCTTCATACCTGTTCCAGCCAGGGGACTATGCAATCATTGTGAAACATGTGATTGCATGGGAGCTGCCTCACATTTTCGCCAACACTGTAATCTTCTTTACACACTGGGCATTCCAGTCCTGAAGCTGAAAGTCAGGATAACATGCAAAAGTGTTAAATATGATTTATTAAGCAGTTTTAATGAAATTATGAGCCATCAACGTTATTTAGGAAAACTATTCGATAGCCGACAGTCCCTTGAGCAAACATTTTAGAGAACTATGCAAATGGTCTGAAGGCACAACAACCTCTCTAAAACCTGATGCAATGAGTAAGATAAATAAAAGGGATAATTATAAAACCAGCACGTTATTTCTCATGCAAAACATAGAAAAAGTATGACAAAAGTTGCTATTAAGCAAGTGATTAGTTACCTCTTTCACCTGTATTTTCTTTTTTGTTTTTTTAAATCCAACCTATAAGCCAAAATGCTCGTATGATGCTTCAAAAGAAACATTCTTATAATGTGCGGAACAGAAGTCTATGTCAGCTTGCCTGGAAAAATGGTACTTGTGTCTGAACTACACTGTAATGTACTAACAGCATGCATGCATCCGCTGTAAAGAAAATTATATTACCACCCAAATGTGCAAACCCCAGTGCTTTCGCTTTAAAGAGCAAAACAGTAATATAAGTCACTTACAGCCATGGCAATCGAAATGTCTTAACTTACCAACATGTTCATGTGTAATTTGTACTGTAGGAAGACTTTTTATTTTATCTCTATCTGCGGGCGGTGGTCCCGTGTTCTCAAACTGGTTTAATAACTACAGACGGGACAAAAAAGATTAAAAAGTAAATAAATTACATGAATTATTGATGGATACATACAGTCTTACTGCATAGAATAATAATAACAATTGAGAAGCACAGTTTAAAACATTTAAACATATTTTTTTTTAAACAAGATGCAACTGTTAACAAAATTACAAGGTTGTGCTTGTTGTCGCCTGGTGATGTCAAAACAGTGCAGCTCCTTTAAGAACACGTTGATACCTATAACTTGTGGTAGAGCAAGAACGAGGGCAAAGTTGCAGTTAGCGGTGAGTTAGCAGTCTAGCAGTGTTTTAAATGTATAGTAACAAGCTAGACTGTCAGAAAACACAGAGTCTTCCACACTGCAGACATGTTTATGTCATCATGTGCTGATATGTTTTTGCGTGCACGCTGTGCATATCACTTGGGGCGCATGCATAGTACTTCTTTGAATACGCAGGCCAGACGCTGTGTTGGTGTATTGTTGCCCCCTTCTGTTTTAGGTGCTTCTTTTATGTCAGCTGTGATGGAAGTGTAGGACTGAGACGTGTAGCGCTGATTAGCTCGTAACTGAAAATACGTGGGCTGCTCAGACAACTTCTGGTCACTCTAAAAACTGACCATTTCCAGTTCCGGACTGATCAACCGGTGCGTCTCTGATTTTTCAAATACCTGAGTTATAATTGCGTCTAGTCCGTTAGCACCCCAGGCATAATCCATAGGATTTGAATGAAGAACACCCCTTTAAAAATAAGTAAGATTAGAACAGTTAGGAGTCACCTAGCAAACTTAGTTTAAAGAGTATGGGTTTAGTTAATTTAGCTCAGTTCCAGACTTACCAGGGTCCAACACCAATGTTAGGCATTGCAGTAGGTGCAATTATTCCATTAACTAGTTGCTGAATGATTCTAGAAAAGAGAAAATATCAGCATGATGCAGATGTACAGTTTAGAGGCAGGAGCTGGACTGTAAACTCAAAACGTCATAGATGGTGCTCTTTACCCCTCTAAGGTGGGAACTCCCTCATGCCTCCCTGCTTGTCGTCTCGAGCCATGACGACTTCCTGGTTGCCTGGCACTATATCGTTGCCGTGATGCGTTATCCCTTTCTCTCCTGTTTTCAGTGACCCGGTTGTCCTCCATTCCTGGCCCAGCCCCAAAGTCGAAGCGGTCGTCAAAGACACCCAAGGCCAACTGACCATACCCTGAAGGGAATGTAAACACGTGCTGTTCTGCATTCTGAGAGGAACAAGAGATGGAAACACACAGAAATAAGAGAAAGAAAATGTATTCTTTATCGCAGAGACCAGTAAAGCTCTGTGATTGCCTTACTGTCCACTATTTATGGTCAATACAGAACACCTCAGGTAATGACAACTTTGTTGACTGTTGGGTCAAATTTCAGCCCAGTGGAAATACACACCGACATAGAGAATCTCCTCGTTTACATATGAAACAGTACCATCACAGCCACAGTATTGTGCTTAGAAAAAGGTCTTCCCACAGTAACTACATATAAAGATAAGAATTTATCTCATCTTTGGCAAAGTTAAAATGCCAACTTCGATGTACTTTTATAGTATAGAGAACATGACTACGTTCTGTCACAAAAACAGAAGTGGAAAAAAAAACCACCAATGGAAAGAATCTTAGTAACATCTTGCAATATTACACAACAGTGTAGTAAGTAAAGTAAGAGACATGTTATGATGAAAAGATTAGAAACCTCAAACGGTGGCTGGTTCTGGCGCCCGCTGGAGATGGTAGACATGGAGCCATTGTCGGCACTAAACAGTGGACACAGTTTACAAAGTTATGTCTCGACTGAGCAATACTGAAATATTTTTTCTTTTTTTTTTCCATCAAGTGTCACGCTTTCCATAATTTCTTAGCAGCTATTATATCATGTTTTCTTGTGTCTCACTTCCTGACCCAGCACCCTGATTTCACAGGTGACTTACATAAGTCGTTTCACTGCAACACCCAAAAACATCATGAGAATGATACGAAAAAGGACATTAACAGAACATTAAGCTGACCAAGAAGATAAAAACCATGCTACTCTTGTTCAGTATTGAAGACTTATTAGTTTTTCCTTTTTGAAAAGTCACTCTGACTGAAACATCGACTCAGCTCTACAATGGCCCGTCAGCACAAGCAGCAAAACTCAAAAATCATAACACCATAATTATTATGAATTATAGGGAGAAAATCAAACATTTGTCTTTCAAGTTGTGACGTGGAAATATTACAAAATATCATCATGCTGATTGAGTTTGTTGTACTAAGAACTGGTTTAAAGTTCATGTTACTTATCCTTTAAAGGTGCTAATGTAAAGCTGAGTTTTGCATAGGCTGCTTTTATCCAACCAGGTGGCGTATGCTGGTGAGTACCACAACTGTTAGGAACTGTGAGTAAACATACTAAGACTGGAAAAAAACTCCTTGATTAGGACTGTAATATGCTGTTCTATACACACCTTCTCTCCTCCAGCAGTTCCTCAATGAACCCTGAATCACATCTTGGACATGTGTACTCCTGTAAACCAAAAAATAAATAAATTAAACCATAAGTTAGAATACTGATAATTATATTCTTTCAGTTTTATTGAATGTTTACAACTTGAACACTGTAGCTGTAACTTGTAATCGTGTAAACTACATACTGTAAGTCAAAAAAACACCTTCACGGATGGCATGGCTGGACGGTGAGATAAGAGGACAGGACATGATAATCCTTTTCATGTGACTAAATCTAGCTCTGACACCTTTAACGGCAGTGTAAAGCACATATGTAGGTCTAAACAAACACCAAACAGGTTGCCCAACTGTCATTTCTACTGTGGAATTTCTTCGATCGCACGTTCCTGATGGTCTGTCCTATGACATCACCAATGTGGTGGCTCACTGGGTGACTGAAGCACACAAGCTTTCCCATGCAATCCTGCTGTAACACTGACTAGCTCTTTCAGCAAACACCAAGGACAGCTGAAAGGACCAACCAGGTATCGTTCCCCTCCATTCAGGAATGTTGTGATGGAGATGTTTAGAAAAAGCCCCCAGTTAGCTTGTATCACAGCATAAAGCCATACACCACCTGAACGAGCACCCGGCTGTCAGACTGGTGGACGTCTTACAGAAACCTGACATTCAACACATTCCTTAGTCAATATAAGTACACATAAAAACGCCTCTCGGAAATTTTACACCTTACATTCACATATGTAAATATCAATTGTGCTTTTCATGTGTTGTTATTCTTCCACGCTGACCTTGAGAGAACTAATATGTCATGAAATTGTATTTCATATGGCTGAAAAATCTCAATAATGTTAACACAGGGGCTATTCTAAAAACATCAGAGCAGCTAATGTTACACAGCTGTATGAGGAGGTCATTGCCAGCAGCTCACAGAAAGCTATGGTCAAACTTTTACATTGTGAAGGGCTCATTTACAGACAGATCATTCTAGCCTGGGACTGAATGGTAAAACAAGAAAAGGATACCGTGGCATTGTTAGCACTGATTCATTCACAGACCTGATTAGCAACCTAACTACACAAAAACCTTAAAGCATACCAAAAATGTTGCATTCATTTAGGAAATAAGAGATACTCACCATTAACTGAGATCACATTATTACAATTAACGGCAGTGCTAGTTGATAAAGCTAAGAGTTATGCTAATCCTACAGTAGTCGTTAAATAACCCCTCCAAACTTCCTTCCTACACGAAAAGTGTTTATCACTGAGCAGTTCGCGTTTGTGTACTGACGGATCCACTACTTTTCTTGGTACCACGCTAAGGGTTAACCAACACTAGCTAGCGTTAGCAAGATAAACCGTGCCAGGCGGCTAACACTGTTAGCATGCTAAGTGCTGGCCCTTGGAATTACAACGATCCCCACTGTCGTAACAACTCCGTTACCGACTTTCTTAATTGTCCAAATGTCTCCACCTTAACTTATTGCCCACGTGACTTACGGGAAGCCGAGGACTAATCTCTGCCGAGCATCTGTGACAGAAGAACCGGCTGGGCCATGGAGGAGCTTCAGCCATCTTCAGCCACTTAAAAAGGTGGCGAGGGGGAAGAACTACGGAGCGCGGCAAAGGTCAATATTCATCTCCGGGTAAAAGGCGACCGCCATGTGAGCGCCGGAGTGCGCTGCATTCGTTTATTATCAAACCGTATCGGGCTGTTAGATTAAAAAAAAAGATGCAAACCTTGACTGGAATGAGCGAAGAATAGTCGTAACGTTCATGGACAGATGACACGTTGCAGAAATAAATTCTAAGATATTTTAAAATGGACTATGTTGAATAACATTAGTTAGTGCCGTCACAAAGGAAAGAAAAGACAAACAACGTGTTTTACTGTGAAGCGCTGACTTATTAAAGTGTGCGCATTAGACAGTCACAGACCGTTATGTGGCTTATCAAATATTGCCACATGGTGGTGCTTTTGTATATCAGGTCTTCGCAGGCTGTTACTGTGCTTCACAACTGCAGCTTGCAGGAACTGAGGTTACCAAACACTCTTGGTCATTTTCCTTTGGAATTTATGACATCAGTCAGTGTTTATAAATAAATTGACAAAACTACTCTATGATGGCCTTAATTTATGCACCTAAATCTGTAAAATCATCAGACAAGGGAAGAACTGCAGAGTGGTTAATGTGATCTGTGAAAAGTGTAATCTTGTATCGCCACACTGTGGCTCCACTGAACCCCAGTCTTATCCCTGCAGCGTGAGGCCCCCCAGCTCTCCCTGTTCACATGAAACCCGGAGACGTGTTTTTGCAATCTGGCACTGCAATGGACTTATTTTGACACGTTACTTTCCCATTGGATTCCTCCCAAGGACCTCAAGAGCCCAACAGGCAGATTTTAAATGTTTAAAAGCTCCGTATCTGCTTTTGAGAATCATTTCACACCCAAAGCTGATGTCCTTGACTATTTGTCATTTTATCAAGTGTCAGTTATAATTAAGTAGAAAATAAATAGCCTCTCACATGGGAAAGGCCGTCTAATATTTGGGAACACGGTCAGTTTCTTTGCTGGCTGCTATCTGGCAGCACAGAGATAGCAGCCAAGGTCCCAGATATCACGCAGTTACATAAAAAAGCAGACTGGGAGATGATTTTCCTTTGCTTTCAGCTATGTGTTTATTTTTTCGAAGTCGTAAATTAAAATCCCCTGAATGTTTTATATCCCAGGTATCTTTAATCTGACCACCGTAGCTTCGCATTGATAGATATACTGTAAGTGTGTCACTCAGGTCTGGAGTATCTCTTGTGCCTGGCAGCACAAGTTAGTAGGAGTTCCCTTCTGACTGTCTCTCGGCCAATCACATCTCTCAAGCTCTCTGGCCTGATTTTTATTTACAAATGTTCTGTTTTACGGTCTCGAGGACAGTAGCCCAGGATGCAGCCCACAGTTTTGGTGTTTCCTGGGTGTGCTGCTTTAAATAAAATACATTCTGTAGATAATGTACAAATATTGTGTCCATTAACAACTATACATTCAAAGTCTATGTTAATTTTTATGCAGCCTTGACACCAAGTCAAATTCTGTGCTGATGATCACATATATGTAAACATACTCGGTAATAAAAACGATAATGATTCTGACATCCCTCTGTATTTTTTTTTTTACTGTACCTGTTATCAGCTGTTTTTCCTCTACCGTATATTTCAGGCATACTGGCCAACAATCTGCCCTCATCGTTAATTACGACACTCTCTTTTTACATTATGGTTTTTATAGTTTACAATTGTGCGAGCAAAGTATGACTGTGTCTTGTTCCTATGTTTTTGCTGCTGCACTATTTCATGTCAGATTCTGATTAGAATTTGTCCAACTCATGTTATTTTCCCACATACACAGTTTACAGAAGAGGCGTAAGAGCGCATTTAGGTGGGAACAGTGTCTGCAGGACAGTGAAACAACTTGAACTTGTGTCCTCTCTCTAGGTCAGCGTGGTGTCTGATCTGGCCATGTGGGAGCAGGAAAGATGCGGCTGTCCCATGGGCCGAGATTAGAGAGCGTCTGATAGCGCTGAGGTTTGCTATGTCTGCCTGGCTGAGGTAAGCTTTTGTCTCCCTGCACCCAGTGCGTCACCGTCGTCCCAGTCGAATGCTCATTGTAGCAATTCAATCTGGGGAGTGTGTGACTTTGGGTCAGAGACAGGTCATGTGAGCAGCAGAAAACAACTCTACCAGTCGCTACTAATCTGGATTTGGAGTACGCAGAGCAAATACAAAACACTGCACCGGTGAACCAGCCTGCCGTTTGAGGAGGGTTGCCGCCTTGCTGTGTCAAAGATTAAAATAATGAAGACATGCTGAGCGGGGGCTACTTGTTCTTTCCTGCCGCTGCAATTAAGTGGCTTTTTGGCTACACATGCATGTATATAAGCATAACACACGTCCTGTGACGCACACGATAGAATACTTGTTTTCTCTGCCTGCATTTTCAGTGTTGTAAGTGTTGCAGCCAAGGCGGCAGACAGATATGTTTGCAGGGGACATGGCTGTTTTTGCCACTCCATAGAGTATTTCCAGACACTCCAGCAGGGATTGCCCCACACAGTCCCTCTGGGCCCCCGAATCACCGACACACACACACACACACACACACAACAACACACACACACACACACACACACACACACACACACACACGCACACAGCAATAACAGTCGCCTGCTGGAACTTCCTGGGCCTCTTAGTCATGCGTCACTTGTTTTCAGTCCCACCCATCGAAGACTCTCTCTCCCTCCAGACACACTCTGTCCGAGGCCATATGTCACAAGAGCTGTGCATCACACACACAGGCACAGGCAGACTCGCCGCAAAATCTGCGGACGAACAACGAGGGAGCGAGGAAGGTCAACACAGACAAAGCCGCCCTTAGAAAAATAAGCCCGTCCTCAACATGTATACACAAGTACGCATGTTGGAATCACAGCGGGTATAATGTTTTTCTGCTCTGTTATTGTTCCGGGGAAAAATCCCTCTGCACTACATTGGTACATAACTGTTTGGGTCGACGCCACTAACTCAGCTAACAAAATATAGACGTTGCTAGAGGAACATATGTGGACAATTAGTGACCAAGGTTCAACTGCCTTTGGTGCAGTCTAGTGTTTGTGCACTCTTGCTGCAGATGTTTCAGCAGTTTGACGTTATCGCCTCTTATTGACCCGTTGCTTCATGAGACTGTAGCTTTCCAAATAGTGCACTCTGTTCAAAATATTGTTTTTATATTTTTAACTCTATCAGTGTCTATTGAGCATGTCTGTTTGTATTTACTTGTAACCAGTTGACTGTAGTATTAGACATTTTTTGTAAGCACGCCTGCAGTTTAGTTGTAGGGATGACAATGTTTGTTTGTCAGTTGGAGTATTAGCTCACCACTTTCACCTTGAGGTTTACACTTTTGAGGATTAGTAAAATATCTCCACAACAACTGGATGGATTTGCCTCAACATTGGTTCATATTCCCATCAAAAGTGATAGAAGTGTCGTAATCACCTGTTGCATCACAATACAATATGATATTGATTCTTTGGATAACAATCTGATTTCATTATATTATGCCCAATACGATTTCAATTCAGTTCCGATTCAGAGGTCTGCTATTGATTTCAGAAGATATTAATCAGTTATATTTCAATTCAAGAAAAAAAGTAATTTTGTCGTGCACCCAAAGTTTTCCTGCATAACATTGCCATGTACGTCTTGGTGTTTCTTCTGAAGGCAACTGGACTTCTTGTAATTTCTTGAAAACGTTTCACCTCTCATCCAAGTGGCTTCTTCAGTTCTAGATTTCTGGTAGGGAGTCCCCAGTATTTAACCGTGTGGAGGATCCTTCTCACTCAGAGTAGTGGGCAAAGGGTACAAAGCCCCGCCCCCAATCTGTGCGACCCAGATCCACCCACCATCAGATGGGTAATCACTCCCCCCCGTCATCATGTGAGTCGTTGGTTTCACATGAGCCAAGGTGTGAACTGTGGTTAAGTTTCCTGGGGAAGAATTTCAAAACTGCATTGTATGTGGCAGACAGTTGATGTCTGAGGCCTCCTCCTCTGTTAAGTGATGGCTGTTCCAGCTTGACATAGAGGGCCTCCTTTACTCCTCTCTCAAACCATCAATCCTCCCTGTCCAGCACATGCACATTATCATCCTCAAAGGAGTGTCCCTTCTCCCTTTAAGTGTAAGTGGACTACCGAGTCCTGGCCAGAGGAGCTGGTTCTCCGGCGTTGAGCCATGCGTTTGTGGAGAGGTTGTTTGGTCTCCCCGATATAAAAGTCTGCGCACTCCTCACGGCACTGGACTGCATAAATAGCATTGTTAAGTTTGTGTCTGGGAGTTTTGTCCTTAGGGTGAACCAGTTTCTGTCTCAGAGTGTTGCAGGGTCTGAAGTGAACTGGGATGTTATGCTTAGAGAAAATTCTTCTGAATTTCTCTAACACCCCTGCCACATATGGAATGACAACGTTGTGGCGTTTGTTCCTCTCCTCCTCCTGTGTTGTCGGGGTGTTGTTCCTGGAGCGCTTAGTGGATTTGACATACGCCCAGTTAGGGTATCCACAGGTTTTTAATGCTATCTTGATGTGATTGTGTTCCTTAGACTTCCCTTCTGTCCTTGTGGGAACATTTTCAGCCCGGTGATGTAGGGTTCTGATAACTCCCAGCTTGTGTTCGAAAGGGTGGTGAGAGTTGAAGAGCAGGTACCGGTCTGTGTGAGTAGGTTTCCGGTAGACTTCAATTTTGAGCCCTCCGTCCTTCTCAAGGTGTATCGCACAGTTGAGGAAAGGCAGCCTGTTCTCTTTCATGTCCTCCCTTGTGAATTTGATATTGCCATGCACCAAATGGTCATTGTTAACTGTTATAATTTTGTGGCTGGCTGGTGTACACCTCCTTAGACATACCAACTTTTGGGACCTATCATTTCAGCAGAGTGAAAGAGTGGTACTAAAAAGACAAGTGTGTAAATCAGTCACCACAGGAGTTTCTAGGGTTTATCTTTGGCAAGCATTCTGTCTGTCTGTGGGTATGACTGTGCAGGTTTGTTTGAATTTTTTATGGCATAAACGATGAAGTTATTTGTTTTATTTTCCGATAATCATCATTCTGTTTCCGTGATGTATTCTGGGCCAATTGACAGCTTGGGCATCAGCATTGTTGTGTGTGTCCTATAGTGGCTGTAGCAGTTCAACAGCTGGTTGAAGCTGTTGATAATGAGTGAATAAATTCCAAAGTAAGGCACGTTTCCCACTCTCATACTCGCTGAATTTGCATGGGATACTATAATGCACAAATTAAATGTTCTACAAAGATTCCATTCTTAACTAGCAGGTATCTTAGCCAAGCATTGTTAAAAAAGTTAATTGTCTCTTGTTTCTGTGCAAAATCCACCTGAAGTGAAATTATGGCTATGGCCTCATAGCTTTCCAAGCCTCATATTGCACAAATGTCCGTGAAGGTTCTCAGTCGTCCAGGTCATCTTAATCTCGGAGTGTTTAGTAAGAAGCAACTGGACGCCTTTCGGATGAGAGGCGAAGTTCTGAAAAAGCCTTTTGGATGAGAGGCGAAGTTCTGAAAAAGCCTTTTGGATGAGAGGCGAAACGTCTTCAAACAAGATAAGAAGTCCAGTTGCTTCCTACTAAACACTCTGAGATTGCACAAATGGACTCAATTTGAGTCAAGTTTGGGGAATAAGTGTGGCCCACATATCAAACTTTCTTAATTTTTTTTTCAGTCATGTGGCATGATATTTCAACAACAGTTTATATCAGAGGTAATTCAATGACCTTGTCAATGCCTAGAAAGGGGAGGCAACAGTTTCTTATTGTACTCGTCACCGACACACATGTCACCACATGCTTAAAAAGACCTGAGGAGTCTCAGACTGCGCCTAAAGATTTATACCATAACAAGATGACTCATGAAATTCTACATATTATTATTCATATTTAATATATCCTTCAAATACTCTGGCCGAGTGAGCCTAAAATACTGCAACTCAAGAAAACACTTTTATCAATTTCACAACATGCCCACTGCAAACACAAACAAATAGAGGAACGTTGAAAACTAAGAGGAGAAACTGGAAATGGATGGACATCTGGGACATCGGAAGGCTAATAATAAGCAAAATGCAAAGGATAGGCTAGGTTAGCGACAAATATCTGCCACTGGTGTGGCCAGGATGGGTGGGGGTTGGGCCACTCATTTGTCCTCCTTTCCTGAGAATCAATTGAGCGCACCATATAAACATTTCTTTAAGCTGTAGCAAATTATTGGTTGCAAGCAATAACAAATACATAACTTCTTTTTCATTGGTTGCAAGTTTAAACAAAGATTGCATATGCTGAGGTATGTCATGTCACGCATGTGCAACCAGCAGGCAACAAGGTAGACACACACGCACTCCACGATGCTGTTGCTGATCGATTGTGAAAGACCTTGTTTAATTCCTCAGTAGATGAAAGAGCTTGGATTTATCAGCCAAAGCAGTAAGGAAGACCTCCATGTTTTTTGCACATTGTGTTGTTGTGACATGGACATAAGTAGCCCATGAAAATGCAACATTGACAAATGGCATCAACAAAAACACAAAAGTAAAAGACAAGTCGCAGGTGCCTCTTCACTGAAAACATTTTTCATAGAAGCTAAATCTGTTCAAGATGAAAAAAATCTCTGGGTAAAGTATATCAGGCAGTCAAGCATCAGCAGTCATATGGGAGTGTAGACTGTGGAGTAAAAGTTGACCGAGATATTTTCAGTGATTCATCTGCACCGAAGGGATGACGCCTGGAAAAACAAAGCCAAAGCTTTGTACAAGAACGTCCCAGTACTTTTATTCTGTCCCGACACATGTGGACTACATCAAATAAAATGATAGGCCTTTTTCAGTGGCAACCGACACATCATCAAAGGTATGACCAATTGTTTCCCCACTATACTGAGATATTTTCTCTTTAATTAGGGTGTGCAACATGCTTGTTAAGCACTGACAAGTTTACAATGAAACTGGGCTACACCCAATAAAATAGTGAGGAAAAGTTCAAACCTTTCTTTCCAGAACCATTCTGTTTTTCTCTAGAATTTTGTAAACACTGTCGTAAAATGTTGTCGTACTAGCAGTACAGTGCAGTCAATAAATACTTAATTCCTGTATGAGTCATTTTCTTTCTTAACCTACATGTATGATATATGGGATGAAACACTGGGATGAAATTATTTTGCAATGAATCCACACTGAGTTTTATGTGTTGCAAATATTCTAGCTATACTTAATACCACAAGGTGTCCTCCTTTTGGGTGTTATGGAAATAGCCACGCTAGCAGTCAGCTTATATGAGACTCATGGCATCACAATGTTAAAATAAAGGAAAAAAAACAAACATTGATTTTAGTAATACATGGGTTCATCCTTTAGTGTCCCCTGTGCTGGTTGCAGAGTCTGTTTCTCTTTGGCTGTGTTGTGAGTGTTTTCAGTACACATGTCGTGAAATGATGAAGATATTCTTCTCATTTGCTACAATAGGTTACGCTCTCTTGGCCACTGTATTCAGAGCCATACGCAGTATATTTTTCTGTATTCCCAGTACTTTGTCCTCCTGTTACACTCAGTACATATGGGCCAGACCACACACAGAGCCAGAAAAGGAGCCATCTCAGAGATCACGACAAGGAATAATTGGGGACAATTAGCATTTGCACAACTTCCTGCCGATCTGCTGTTGGTATTCTGATCCTGATCAAATTATTTCCAAACACGTTTGCAGAAAAACTGGCCAGATTTTCAGCTGTTGCTTAACACCAGCATTTACTGCAACGATGCTCTGAGTAAGTAAAATCACTAGCCAAACATTGCCATTCCGAGGCTCTGAGATTATGAACTGTTAATTTATGACAGAAGTTTGCTCCAAAATAAAACATTTGGAATGATAACAACCCATTTGCTCTGTCTCAATAGCATGTCATCATCATGTCTCAAAGCTGTTTCTGTATCTATGTGTGTTGACAGTTTGGCTGACTGTCTGAAACACCTCAATAAAATATACACGAGCTAAGATCAGAGTTCACCTAAAGCGTTTCTGAGAAATCCATAACACATAAATTGCATAGAATGCTGTTCTGTCGGCACAATAATTAACAGTCAAAAGAAACTTTACAGACTTGTCATCTAACAAAAGCAAGTCAGGGATGTAATGTCTGATGACGATAGATTGTGACGGAGAGATGAATCTGATATCTATTAGTTTCAGCTGTGGGACTGAGCTGTTTACAATCCAGTGGCATGATCCAGAGAGTGGGTGGTCTCCCAAACACTCCACAGTGCCTGGTCTCATCACAACATCATTTTAGGTCAAAATGCCGGCTGCTAGCTTACTGGAAGTATCGAGGCAACATATCGGAAATGATACCATGTGGACCCAGTTGAAAAAGAAGCTGACCCTAACAGAGCAGGATGCTTACGCATCCCTGAAATGTCAGTGTGGGCGTCACAGTTTAACAGCATGTGTTTGTAGGGATATAAACAACTCAGCCAGAGGTTGTGATGTAATATGTGCGACTGATGGTCGCATGCTTTTAACAGGTGAGCAAGAAGGACGCACTGATAAACACACCCACACAAACTTATAGACACACGCACTAACAATGACTCAACCCTTTAAGGTTCAGCCAAAATGTCCTCACAAAGCCAAAATGTCCCCTCACGGAGCATAAAAATGAAGGTGCAGTAGTTTACATTCACAGGAACATGGAATAGTTTCATAGATGTTCACAATCGTGCACCGTATCACAGCGATATAGGTAGCAATGTCTCCTATTTAGACAGCTACCAATAATACTGTACTCAGCTGCATTTGGGGCATCCCGAGTTGTTGGAACCCTCTTACGACCAAACTATGGACATGTCCTAATTGGCCAAAAACAAAAACAAGTAGACTGCACCTCTAACCCAGCTCTGAGATGGCATTTAAGAGTGGTTGGCATTTAATTGTCATAAAAGCTTCTGCTAAACTAAAGTCAAAATTACAGCTCACTTCTAGAACAAACAGTGCCTTGGCTCCTTCACTGACAACAACATCTGGTGTGCTAGCAGAGAAATAATGAAAAAGTGAAAAAAATAACTGCGTTACTGTTAAAGAGATGAAACATGAAGGGTGTGATCTAGGGATGTTTAGGCATTAAATGGAATGGAGGTGGGAAATGTTTGAATATGTCCTTGATTATGCAGTCCACTATTCTGTCATGACATCCTATGTACGGTTGTTTGTGAGCACGGGCAGAGAAACATGCAGAATGTGGGACATGGTTTGAGTAACATGTTCTGTTTTGTGATACAATTAGTGAGGTAAATGAAAGGAATGGAAGCAGACAGTAAGGCCTGCTGGGATGGACTTGTAATCTGGGCTTTAAATGTGGTAAGATCCTCCTGCAGTATTCTCACTCTCACTATTCTCTCTCTAAATGAATGATAAACAGAACGATCAGCAGATGGAAGGAATGCAAGTTTTTAGTCCAGTCCAGCATTGTTGTTGTTGTTGTTGTTGTTGAGTTCCAACAGAATCATTAGGTTTCGCCAAGCACCTGTTGTTGTTAGAGGTGATACATGGCTGTTGCCCTGACAGAAGGGAGGGTTTCCGATATAATGACCCCATAAACCCTAAGAGTCTCAGAGTCTCAGCCAAACACACTCCAAAGACGCGCCAATTTGACCACAAAGATTGTTCATATCCGGCCTGTACAACCAGCAGCAGACTTAGGATGTTTGAGAGGCAGGGGGGGGAAATAATTAAAAGGACACCAGCTGTATGCAGTGTGCCCCATGCTTTTTTTTCCACAGGAAGGGCACCCAAGAAGGCACTTTATCATATTTTATCCACAGGAAAGGCACCCTAGAGAGCATTTTATTGCACTTTATATACTGGAAGGGCACCTTAGAGGGCATATAATCATGTTTTGTCTAATTTGAGTGCACCCTAATTGGCACTGGATGGCATTTTATCCACTGGAAGGGCACCCTAGAGGCCACTTAATCACATTTATCCATTGGAAGGACACTGTAAAGGCCACGTTAACATGTTTTATCCAGAGGAAAGACACCCGGGAGGGCACTTAATCGCATTTACCCACTGGAGGGGCATCCAGTTCTACCAAGATGCCACTTTTTTGTGTTTTCTCAACACCAAGGATGTTTGCATATTCACCAACCCAACTTCGAAAGTGGGAAAATTGGGTTTCAAGTCTCCCACTTCGACACACACCCACACACGTTGTTATATCAATCTTTGTAATAACACTTAATGCTATCCCTAAAACCAAGTCTTAACCCTTAAAAGTATGTCCACACACACACACACACACACATGAACAGAGCAGTGTTGCAATGGAAGAGAGGTTGACATCTCACTGGTCACACCACAGGCCACATCATGCAAAAATGAAGAATGATATATGGTGCAAAATGGGCAGAAAATTCCTGAGGTCTTGTGTTGAGTATAATTGGAAAACCCTGAAATGGTGTGTCGTTTGACTTTGTGGTTGGATCATTACCATCATTGGTGTGATGCAGCCGCATCATATCAGTCAGAGGGGCCATGTGGTAATAAAATACAGTTGTGTCTGGAGAACATATCATGCTCTTTATGCGACCATAATGACAACAGCAAATGGGATTCAGTTTTGCTGGCATCCAGCTGTATATTCTAATAGAAGATGACAGTTTCCCTGCAAATTCCTGTAGGTTTGCCACTTTTTAAATGATGGCAAGAAACAATAGTGTGGCTTATTGTGTGGGTCCCAGAAGGATTTATAGGTAGCTCACACTCACAGGGGTGTAGGTATAACTGGCTGTAATCAGTGGTGTAAAGTTACAAAGGTAAAAAAAAGACTATATTTTCTACTCTTACTTCACCACACGTGCTTTAAAAAAGATAATACTTTTCCTCCACTATTTTAATTAGAAATCTCATCACTTGATTTTTAATATATTTGTCAGCCATTAATCATTATTACTGGGTTTCCTGAACCATGTGCATTTGGACCAGATCAAACGACTGGCATGCACTCTCATGTCAAAACAATTTAAGGCACATACAGCCATGTCTTCAGAACACGGCGCCATGGCTGTGTTATCCATTACCATCACTGGCAGTACAACAGAGGGTGATACTGCCACACTGTCCATTCCTCATACGTGGCAAATATGTGGCTTTGAAAGCATAAAAGATTCAGATAAGAGTAGGCTACTTACCCTTTATCTGGTTCTTTTCCACACTTGTCCCAAACAAAAGCGACCATACACATGTGATGTAATGTTCAGAACAAGCAGTTACACTGTCGATCGATCAATCAAACCTAATTTGCTGAGCACATTTAAAAACACAACAGTGTTGGCCAAAGTGCTGTACAAATAAAATATGTTCAGTTAAAGACAAGCGGCTGCATTCTGGACCAACTGCAGGCGTGACATGGCTTTTTGGCTGATGCCAACATAATGTGCATTGCAGTGGTACAGATGAGTCATGATAAAAGTGCGAATGAGGCATTCAAAATCATAAAATGAGAAAACTGGCTTAATCTTGGATAGAAGTCTCAGATGGTAAAATCTGGATTTTAAAACAGAGTTTATTTGCATATCCTCTTATAAATCCCTGTCAATTTTAATACCCAGATTTGTAACTAAAAATTCAAAATACGGTTCCAAATCACCATTTGGTGCAAACACCATGACCTCGGTTTTACTTTCAGTAAAATTTTAACATTTTAATGCGAGACATACTTTAAGCTCCTTAAAACAATCCAGATTCAAATCAGCCCCAGAGGAAGGAGATGTATTTAGAATAGGACAGGCCCAGGAATAGAATCTTGGGGAACTCCACAAGAGAGACAATTCTAGTGCTAATTCTATTTATGGTGCATATGTTAATAGCGTTTTTTAAATTCTTTTTAAAAATGTTGCTATTTGGTCCTTGTATTTTCAATATATTTAAATGAAATATCTAGAATAAATCTCTATGTAATAATAACCAAAATGTTGGCACGATGGGCCTCAGTGGATAGAAAGCCAAAGAGAAAATCCAGTGGGCAACACTGGGTTCATATCTCAAAGAAATATAAGACTAATTGGCTTTTGTGGCCAAGATAGTTTTTGGATCCATTTATTGCATAAATATATATTTACACAATAGCTTACATTTTGTAAGAGAAAGATATAGTGCATTTTATGCATGAGCACAGCAACAGCCCATTGTGGTATTGTTATTTGCCCTGTTTAAAATAAACATCTAATTCCTCTGTCAGTGTAATAATAAAGGTACTTGGACAGGAGTATAAACATCTCTGTTAAAGTTGAACCAGATGAGGCTGCATGGTGCCAGGCAGGATTCAGAGGAAGGAAAGAGAAATACAGAAAAACAAGAGGTACTTTACACAGGAAAGTGAGTCAGTATCCAAGCTTCATCACTTCATTCCTCTGTCCTTTAACCCTCAGACCCCTGGACCCCTACCACCTAATGTAGACCAGAGGGATTTCCCTGAGGAAGAGAGCCATCCAGTCTGGATTTGATCCGTCATTGCCTCTCACACGAGACCTGTCAGAGCAGCGACTTAGCCACTGCACGCACAGGAGAGGTGGTCTAACCGCCGCACGCAAAAAGCGAGTGCCTGGCTAGCCCACTGGAGCCTGACCCACCACCGCTAAGTGTGAGAGGGAGGCTGGCCAGTTCCCATTTGGGTGAGCTCATCTGAAACTGGCTTTCATTAAGACTGTGACACAGTTAGGAAAAATCCAAATATTTCAGAATACACATCAGACACAGTTTCACGTTTGCAAAATAATTTATGTGCTGTAATTAAATGTAGTATAATGGATTGCAGACATATGTTGAGGGAAATTGAGGTGTTGCTGGAAAAGACGGTTGCACAGCGCATTTCACGGCCGTTATTGTTTCCCGTTAAAAACGAAAGTAGAGGCAATTGTGACAATTATCAAACTTTATGTTGTTTCAAAATGGCAGTACAAAAATACAAAAATATGTTGATGCATTCATCATTCAAATTTCACAGTAGGTACACAGGTAGGTACACGATAATATTATTTACAGGAGTGTTGTTCAAATATTCCACAACGCATTGAAAGGATTAGAAAAAAGTTTGTCAGTCGTTTGCTTGCTGTTGAGAGATTTCATCGGGTCACTTGACTATTTGAAACTAACCGTTTTTATCATTGTCTCCCAGGTTTGCCAATGGTTCATTCGTCCGTATTGACAGAATAATGAAGTATGCTCGGTTGGCAATATATTGTGGTCCTTTCACAGACAATTTGATTTTCCTTTCAGTTTGATGATGCTAATTACATTTTGTCTGTCTGGTACCTTCAAAAAAAAATCCAAACAAAGAACAGCAAACAGCAACAGAATAAACTAGCATGACCTGAAAAAAATGCATTTGAAAAGAAAAAGCCAAGCTCAGCAGAGGAGGTTTTGCAGTGTTTAGGGTTGTAACAACAGTCTTCAAAGGCTCTAACACACGCAACCACACTGTTAATTTTACTGATTAACTGGTGGTCAAGAATTTGGATGAGAGTAAACATTTGTGTGTGTGTGTGGGGGGGGGGG
>KV751319.1:14750685-14772271 GCA_001698575.1 Mola mola
TTAACATTTTTCTTTTTCTTAAATTTAACTGTTAAAATAAAATATATATTTTATTTCAAAATATCGAGTACCTAAAAATTGTTCTTAGGCAAACGTACTTATAAATATAAGAAAATGAAACAATGTAAAACATTACACAGCAAAGACATAATTCAGCCAATATCATCAGTTATTAAAATAAGTGACGTTATGAGCTAACATAGCTTGTTAGCATTAAGCAGCTAAAGTAGCAAATAGACTTTCTTCACAGGAGCCGTTTAGGCAAGAAACAGCATGAACGCAGGTGTTCCTGATGCTACTAATGATGGTTCTGTCCCATTCAGGTCCAATGGGGTCATTGTGCTGCTGTTGTAGCTCACCAAAATCCCTGCCACACTAAATGGAACAGAACCTTATTCTGTTTCGTTAACAACACCTGATTTTACCTGAGATTCTGCTTCAAAAGGGCTGCCGTGCTAACAGTCTATATACTGTCATACCAGGGAAGCAAATATAGCAAATGGTCGGTATTATCTTACAGTATACAACATAATCCTGCGTATTTAACCACGATATTTAATATTCAATCACCACACCTGAATTCTTTTGGATGCAGCGTTAACTAGCTAAACCATATAGCATGAGGTTAGCTAGCCAGGTAAGCTTTGACCGTCTGCCCAGTTAAACACTGTGGCAAAATCAAAAATACATATAACATTAGTTCATAATTTAGTTCAAAATTAGTTCATAGTTTTTTGGGTTTGTTTGTTTTTTGTTTTGTTTTTTTTGAAAGTGGTTATAATGATCATGAAAAGCTACTTACTGTGTGTTTTAGATACGTATTTTCCAGCAGTTGTCCTTAAAATGTTCCGTGAGCTCCTCTTGGTGAAAGCATGGCACAAACGTTCCACAATATAACCTTCTTCATGCACGTCATGTAACAGTTATATATCTTTTTATAAATGCATGAGGATATTAGAAGCTCACTGCTTTTCATAAACACACGTTGCGAATACCACTTTGGACTTACCAGTGCGTCAGAGCCAAATATAGTGATTTTTTTTTTTTTTTTCCAGTGTTATTCAAGTGAACGTTTACTATAGTCTGGACTCATTACACGCAAACTAGAACGTGTCAGGCATTTTAACTTTCTGAAAGAAACTAGTAAAGAAATGAACGTTTCTCGTGGTATTCTAATTTTTTGAGACGCACCAGTGCATTGCAATTGAAATGAACCAAAATGACCAGATGGGGGCGCTCCTCCCCTGCCTCTCCACCCTCCATCCTTGCACCTCCGGCGCTGTAAGTCACCATACAGCATGCATCCACTTTAATAAAGGCCATTAGCACTTCACTGTGTACTTGTTTTCTTAAGATGCACGTGTAATGACATTTCTTAGTGAGGAAGCAGTTTCAACATTAGACCACGACGGAAAAAAAAACAAGTCACGTGTTTTTCTTCTTGCGTTTGCAGCGTCACGCCAGCGCCATCAACATCGTGCACGGTCATGCACTGCTGGTTGTTTTGGGCACGTCGAGCATATCTGCAGTATATCTTTAGTACATCCTGCCACCCACTGGCCTGGCCTTGAGTCATGCTGCTGGCGTGCGCGTCACGCAGCCGAGCGGGTCTCAGCGGTGGTAAATGCTCTGCGTGCCCCAGACCGGCCGAAAGCAGCTGCATCATCCAGTCACTCAATTTACTCCTAATGCGTGTTAGTGATTGAACCGGCACTGAGGTCAGGGAAAGTGACTGGACCGGATGGAGTCACCCCACCAACCCCCCCGACCCAGCCGTCCCTCTACGGACAACTTTCCTCCCCTGCTTCCTTCCTGTGTGAAATCCCTCCAGTGGTTCATTAATGGGGAAGGTTAGTGTCAGCGCACGCGCTGCCCATACGCACAGCACCCTCCCTCCCTGAGTCACCCTTTCCACACTCTCTCTCCCTCCCTCGTTGGTTTGGTAACCTGAGCAGGGCGCCCATGTGGTCGTGACTGAGGGTCTCCCTGTGTGTCAGAGGGGTTCCGTGGGCAGGAAAAAACCCCCAGTGCTCATCTCCTGCAAGCGTCAGGTGTGTGTTTCTTTTTACTCCACTTGCAGCACTAACAGACTTGCATCATTTTCTGGAGGGATTTCATATTTTAAAGCGTCTTCAAAGCTGTTCTTTCCAAAATCAACTTACGTAGTGATGCTGATGTCACTGTTTAGTCAATGTGTGAACACCCAAATATGTTGGTAAACAAATACAATCTGTGCCAAATTACTGTTGAATGCACTGATGAAGTATCCCCTTTGCCTGTCCGTGGCAGACTACTGGAAGTCAACTTGCCTACTCACAATTCTCTGCATTGTCTTAAGCGATGATGGATTATTGGATGCATGAAAAAGTGACATCTTTTCCTGTTTATTCAACCTCTCATGGTGTAACTTTTTTACCGAATCTAAATAATTACCATTGTAAACCTTTTGCTTCACGCGAGACGCTCTAAGAACGACATGGGAGCTCAATTCCAAGTGTCTCCTGAAATATTTGTTTTGTTTCAAGTTGTTGAAAGTACTCGCACAGCTTTTGTCACTCTGATTTGATTGTTTTATGTCTGAATTAATGGTTCCAGCCAAACGAACAATAAAAGTGATTGCATAAACTCATTGCATTGGATCAATCATCCCGGCCATTAAAATCTCCTAAAATTATTCACATTAAATACTTAAAATCAACATTTGTAATTGTTCTAGGTACAAAGTTAGTTGTTTATAAGCAGCCCTACTCCTCTGAGCTGTTTTGCATGTGTCGTGTTCAAGTTGCCAGTAACCAAATCGGTCCCAGCCCTATGAATAATTTCATTCATTTAAAAACTCATTTTCTTTTAAAATATTTAAATCAATGCATTGATTGCTATAATATAATCATATAGTAAGAAATTAGGTCAAGGTTTAGCACAATTGTGGGTTTATTTCCATATTTACAAATAAACCTGAGTGGACGGGCTTGTGTTGCTCATCCTCTCAGTATTATGATTACATTTATTAATGATGATTTTGACTGGTGGTGCACATTAGCCCGTTGTAATGGGTTTTTTTTTATGTACATGTTTTATATCAAGGGTATTTTAGCATAAATATTTGAGGGGATGTGCCCTCCCATAATGCCAGTTTTAATTTTAACTGCTGCCTCGTTATATCGCCATGACAACTCACCAACGCATTGTTTTTTTTCAGCCCTCATTGACAGCTGCCACAGTCTGTAGGACTGTCGGCAGGCAGCTGCTGCTCACTGTGGTCGCGCCCTTTCCGGGTGAAGCAGACGCAGTACAGTGATGAAATGTGGCCGGGGAAGGGGGCCAGTCACAGTCACAGTGACATTTAGCACAAACAAATGTAATAGGAAGAAAGAGCTGCGTACTCATGATTTTTAATTCATTTTTTAACTTGCAAAAGTGACTAACGCTTATTCATTGATTACTCATATTTTTACGGTTGATTAATGAACAGTTTGCTCAATAAATTCTCAAAACAATTGTGAGAAATACTCATTAAGTTTTTTTCAGATCCTAAAATGACATATTCAGATTGCTTCTTTATTCTAACCCAGTAGTTTAAAACCCCAAAACACTTTATTTACTATCAGAAATGACAAAGAAAAGCAACAAATCCAAACATTTAAGATGCTAGAACTGACAAATATTGATAATTTTGTTTGAAACAAGACTGGGAGGATTATTCGATTATAAAAATATTTGTTGATTAATTTTCCTTCATTGCAACTCCAATCTCATATGACAGCTTATTTCACTTTTATGCTGCAAGGCTTTACTACCCGAGGGATGTACACTTGATCATCTGATGTGTTTTCCAGGTACACACAGGCATGATAAAACATGGCTGGCCTGTTTAAAGTCCTGCTGTAGTTGTTGATTAAACCCTTAAAAACTCATTTCTGTTTCTTAAAATTACATGTTTCAATTATTTTTAAAGAAAAAATCGATTTGTGGCTTGGATGTAATTTTACCTTTGCTTCATGTAGGTTGTCGGGCTCTATGAATGTGCTACTTTGGCCCCGCCTCCACTCACACTCTCTTTTAACTATATCTACTATATCTACTATATGCTGCACAGGGGCAATTTCCGTCATTAGAGTAATCACAATGTTACATTTTGTTTCTCCAATGCACGTCATCAGGTTCGTATGGAGACATTGTCATTGGCAGATTTCACAAAGACAGCAGAAATCCTAAGCCATGACACCGACTGCTTATGTAGTCAAACATGATTTTGATCGAAGGCAGCCTTTAACAGAGCAAAGGCTCACACGTCATCCTTTACAGATTACATCTGCTAATCAATTAGAAACCATTGTGTCAAAAAACCCCCATTATCCCAGTTTGTCAGACAACAAACATGAACACATTTACCCTGTTTTCCCTTGAATTAGATGCAAAACAGTGGCTCTTCATCCATTGTTCCCGGTAGCTTGAATAAGACCCTGTTGAGCGATACTTGACAGAACACCTCACACGCCATACCGGAGTAATCATTCTCCTCTTTGCCTCTGTGAGCAGCAATTTAACTCCCCTTAATACAGGCCTGAGGGAAAGTGCTCCTCCAAACAAAAAGTCTGAATTTCATTTCAGATTAAATTCATTGTCAGTGTTTCTTTGGGATGCTGTGAGTGTAAAATCAAGCCCTTGTTCCACAAGCCTTGTTTCTTTTTTGGGGGGTTACTTTGCTTTAAGGCCTGACTTATGTTGGGGTGAAGCATTTTTTGTTTCAAGCCTTAAATAACCAGCTCATGTGTTTCTCTTGCCCGTGTTGTTGAAGTGATTTCGTTGGCGGTACAAAAACGAAGTGCTGTCAGACCTGACCTGGTCACGCCCTTCCAACTTGGGGCAGATTTTCCGGCCGTTCAGAGACAAGAAATGTGATACTTACCTGTGTCATGTTATTGACTTTCATTGACCTTTTGCGTGCCTGTTAAGCACTGACTGAGCTACCGAGCGACAAATAGGGATAAACAGATTTCATTGTAGTTTGCACATGAATTGCTTTATTAAAGGTTTGCTCAGGTGCCGTATTGTAGCATCAGCTGCTCAAATAAACAACAGGTGGCTGATAAACTTCAGCATCTACACGCTGCAAAGGCATATTCATATTTGCTGACTGACTAGTTGCAGTAACGTCCCAGCCTGTCTCCCTCGGCAAGCTATCCCTTTAAAGACTCATGAGCGCTTGAGAGCTGATGCTCATGCTGGCAGCAGTTACCATGGCAACAAATGACTGAGGCCTATTTGTTGTCGCTGTCGTGTTGAAAGCGGCCATGAACAGCTAAATAAAACAAAACAGAGGAGGGAAACTTTTGGCTCTGTCTGTCGAAATCAAGCACCATGTGACAGCACTGCAGTCACGTGACTTTGATTCACTGCGTTTGGGGAGAAAACAGGCGCATTCATGCATCAAGTACACGCAGACTGATGCTACTGTTGGTTACTGTCACCGCCGGCATGATGTTACATTCCAGCTCTCGGCATTTTCTGCTGGGTTTTTTTGGGGTTGCCGATTGATGTTTGACAAGCTGATTAATGGGCTTCCCTCGCCAGACCTCTCTCTGGTCATTAAGAGCAATGAATTATTCCAGAGAATTAAATCAATGTCTCCGCCATATATGGTAGATGCTTCCTTACAGTTGCAAGCTGCTCTATAAATATTTAAACAAGTAAAAGGGCAGATAGGTCTTGAGAATTAATTACTCACTCACGCACTCGGTGTAAATATGAACATTAGGGATGACTTACATTCAGCTGAGGCACCATGCTGGAGTCTATGCAGTATTAATGCCCCTCACCTCCCAAAGTGTTCACTCTGCTATGCAAGCGAGCTCTGGTGTGCCTGTTCTGGCTGTATAAATGAATAAGTGCATGAATAAAATTTTTATGTCAACGTACCTTTCCTTTTTACCTCTAGTGATATTAAGAGTTTGAGAGTTATCAGCTATAGAGATGTCTGGCTTCTCTTGAATAAATTGTTTTTGAATAACCCAAAAGCAATGTCTTTTTCCAGAATTAACAAGGTTAGTCAAGATGATTTACAAACCTTATTGTGAACACTGCTAGCTGACTAAGATGAGACACTTGCTAAAGCCCTTTATCCACTGCATGGTACCTAGTCAATTAATTCACCTTGACCCTACTGGGCTTTTTCTGTTTTTCACAAGGAAAATGAAGTACCCAGTGCAATTTTTAAGTACCAATTCAGTCGATGTGAAACCCATTAAATATCACCAAGTGTTAGCGTTTTAGTTCAAAGCAAAACTGCATATTCAGAGAGCTGTTAGCATGTGAATCTCTTACTCTTGTTTCTGACATAACACATCCCACTCAGTAATTCTTTAAAAACTGATTAAAGCTGCAGTAAATAATAAAATACTTTTATTTAAAAAAAAGATTTTTTATCATAATTGTTAAAATCATCACTATTTCCTGACGGTAATACGTGAGACAATTTTCAAAACCCTGTTGCCTCCCAAACAGCCAACCACAGCGTTTGAAGACGTGTCAACCACTTTTCATTATGAGCAGCAGCCCCCTGCTTGCCTCAGCAACTTTATAAGCTTTACGATTGAAGTCTTATAGAAACTACCACCATTAATGAAAAACAGCACATTCTTTTGCAAACACCCCAAAGTCACCCAAAAATATCCCAAGATTTGTCTAAAAGCAGGATAAAATAGTTTTAGAAAGATTACAATCTCGTGCGCAGGAGCCTTTTATGCAGGGAGTGGCTTGGAGGCAGAGCCGGAGCACAGCTGGAGCACAGCTCGTTCAAGTTTCCGGCCTAAGTTCTGCAGCTTCTACAAGCGCCGATCATCCAGGAAGAAATCCAATTAGAAATTGTTAAAAAAATGTTTAACATATAGATAATGATGGTGGTGAAAAGGTTTTAGGTTTTATTCTGCCCCTGTATCTGACATAAAACAATGCATCAGTGTAGGCAATATGGCACATATATTTATATGGTAGAGTTTCTGATGTGGTCCTTTAAGAAGACTTAAGACTTAAGGCTTAAATAAAGAGACTTAAAACCGCCAGTCAGGTACAGCATGATCTGTATGAGTCCAAAAATCACTCTGCCAAAAACATTACGAGTTCATTATTCACCGTGTTGATGGTCACAGATAATTGACCCTTCTAATGCCTTTTTTATATAACTGTAGCGGTGATGGTGGTGGAGCAAGATGAGCTATTTAACGTCGGAGAATGGCATGTGGATAGTAGAGCTCTTAGTCAATAGAAAAAGGAAAGAAAGGCAAATTTCTGGAAATGGGTATTGACAATTGCGGGAAGAAATAAAGCAGGGCCATAAGAAGTCACGCAAAAATGGACCATACATGTGACAACAGCACAAAGAAAGCAATATTTCCCAGTGCGTACGTCTCGGCAGATGAAGGCATACACATGCATCTCCCACGCATCGCACACTGTTCACTACACTCACACCTCCCACACACACATACGTATACTACTTCACAGTCGGGTTATGAAAAAGCTCTCTACACACACACATGCAGTCACTCAGCTACCTACCTCATACCCCCGTGGCTCAGCAGGCATCACTTGTGCTCTGTGAGCGGTTATAAAACAATAGGCCATCCTCCCTTATAGCTATGTGTAATAGTTGGGCTCTTTTATTCAGTATTTCAGGCAACAGGAAGGACATGTGGCCATTTTTATGTCCCTGGTGATACGTAATCTGAACGGAAGAAAGCCCCCATACTGCGGACACGTGGAGTAGTAGAGTGCCAGGCGACATAACCATCGCAAAACAGTCTACTACTGCATGTACTGTCCTTTGGTGTGAATCCCTGGGCTGTTAGAACAATGTTAATGTGTTTTTGTTGTATATAATGCATAATAGAGTGTTTGTATGTTTGGTAGCAGGCAGATAGAAAGACATGCAAACACTCCTATTTTTCCTGTTTCATCTTAACCTTTTCATTTTCATCTTAAACTACACCTATTATTTCAGTATCAACAGCACCGGTTAATTTAAGATTGCAACATCTGCAGCCATACCTATTTGAATATATAGATGTTGTTGTCCTGCAGTATGATCAATAAAGTTATTTTCTATTTTCATGGCTGTCCTCTTTTGGGTGAGAGCAATTAAGGATATGCCTCTTTGATCCACATGATTAGAATAACTGAGACGCGTAAAACAAGAATGCTGATTAGAGAGGTTAATTAGAATTAATGGGGTGGACATTGATTATAAAGGGGGTGTTGGGGCACCTTTATGGTGATATTATAATGATAAATTAAATTCATGTTAAAACCAGTAATTAAAGGATAATATATTGCTTTGTCTTTTAGGATCTAAATTTGTCTATTTTAGGATCTTTTTTGTTGTTTTAACCATGGCATGGAAGAAATACTTTGGAATAAATCTACACTAGTTCATTTATATTTTGTGTTTGACTGTAGTTGTGTACTCTAGACAATTACAATCAGCTGGAGTTTGATTATCCTATTGTGACTGTGTTGTCACAACGAGCATTTAATGACACTTACAAAGGCACAAATGATTCAGTGCAGAAAATTACTTACACAACATGCACAAACATGCTGTGCTGTACCTGTAACAAGCTCCTATATAACAAAGCTCTAATTCTGCTGTTTGTGCCAAATGGCGACCACCAGCTTACTAATATGTAACCAAATTATTTAACGGTTTTGCTGTCATAACTTTTAGTTTTTAGTTGGATAAAATCTGACAATTTATCACTATACAGTTGACATTGTGGGTCCGGTCTATAACTTGAACAATAAAACTGAACAGATGAAAAATAAATTAGTAAGAAAAACATTGTTATAAAGGTTTGCCGTAGAGAACTATGCAGTTAGGGGTAGCTAACTGTTTTTTGCAAAATAGTAATGATTTCCTTGAAATACTGATGCCATTTTAGCTCAAGTAAAGGCTGTCCATTATTTATGCACATACTGTATATATATATATTGATTTGTTTGTCTTACACAAATTACAGATTTTTATGTTTGTCCGACCTGCTGTGCTTTAAGACTGTTCGTGCTACCACTGAGTTTGAAACAAACTGGAAGTGTGCAGATTTCCTGTAATTGGAAAATGACATGCTATTTTCCATGAAATCTATGCAGCCATTATTTGAATTATGACAGCCCATCATCCATTAAAATCCCAGCATCCCTTAGGCCTGCAGTAACGTATAGATCTTTTCCAACATATGACCTGCCGCAGCATGAAATAGTGTGGGGTGATGTTCACGACTGTACTGTCGTTGTGTCAGCAACTGTGGCACAAAGCTGATGAACAGAAGGTGTTAGCATCACTCAATATGTCATTGTCTCTTGTTTGGCTCTTGCGGCATGGTGCTGGAGACAGCCATCCATCAAGCGTGCGCACACACACAAACACGCTTACAAAAACATACATATCCAGGTATCCGTATATGCTGACGTATTGGTCAGTAATGGTGTGATATTCTGTAGAATTACAATACGTGATTTGGTATTTGTGTAGGCTAAAACATGGATTTTATGTCATGTTTGGTGATAAAAACTTTTCTAATTAGAGCAAAAGTTCTTCAACACGACTGTCAACAATTCTGGTTCAGGTTTACATGAACTTTTCAACAAAAGTGCAGAGCAGCAGCATTGTCAGTAAGTCTTTTTCTTCTGTAATGGCTTTGTCATTCTAATGAAAAATGTATTTTTAATCTTCCCACTCTTATTGGAGTGACTTCCTGGTGAGTCAACCAAAATGACAGAGGCTACGATTTAACTGCCTGTTTGGAGCCATTTACCTGCGTGCTGCTGTAGCAGCCAGTCAGAAGTTAAACGGAATAATCTTTTTTCTACCTCTTATTACATCTGACTGCATTACACTTATACAAACTACTTCTCATGAAGTCAAACCTTTCTTTGTGGTCACAAGGGAAATTATGCCTATTTATTTATTAGCCTAGCGTGGTTTATTGCGTTAGTTTTTGAATTGGAACATTTATTTTTCCATAGTGGTTCTTAATGAGGTGCCTGGAACTGTGACCACACAGGACCTAATTGAGTTAAACACAAGGACCATCATTCTTCAGTCTCCCTTCACTTTTGTGTCTCATCCACCTCCAGAAGACCAGTAGGACATGGGGGGACAATTGTCTGATTCATCTTTTATTGACACTTAACTGTAGGTTAAATACGTCAGAGCAGACTCTCGTTTATATGTGGTGGAAAATTAGATTAGATTAGTAAGACTCAAAAATAACCAGTGAGTCTCATATGGAGCAACAGGTATATCCTTATTTTTTTTTAAATATTTTCCTTCACAGCTTAGTCGACATGTCACCACTTCCTCCCATTGTTCAAAAATGATTCAAACAGCATAACTTATTCTCCAGGAATTAACATCGTATGCACTTGCACTGATCCCACATTTTCAAACATTCACTATATACGTAACCATATATGGTTACGTATATAGTGTTGTTTCCCTTCACGCTAATGATTTTATTCATTACTACCATGATTTTTTCTAAGTCTTTACAGTAAATTTAAACTTTTTGAACATGTAACATAAAGCTGGCCTATAATCATAATTTTACTTCAGCCTTTGGTTTCATTTGCGATACATTTGAAGACTGGTAATTCCATTTTTAATGTGTGTAAGGATGGTTATTGGCAAATGGGATTACTATCTCATTGCAAATTGAATGTTGGAATTAGACAACAACATCTTAAATTGTTTATGCTTTATTTCCTAGTTTTTAGGGTAGAACAAGTTGCATCAACTAATAAACACGTCATTTAATAAAACATTAGAAAACATTATTAATGAGGGGAGGGTCCTGCAATTTTAAAACAGAAATATTAGATTCAGTCTCTCTCCTTGCATTGTTTTTTTCCTTTCTTTTTTTTTGCAGAGTTCCATAACTGAGAAATTCTGCTGTCTAAGACAACAAATCTTGTCTTCAGTGTCATTGTTGTCACGATATCCTATCACTCCCTATCACTAAGACTGGGATTTCTAAATACACAATTAGGAAATACAAACAGAAGATCCTCCTGAGAGCCAAATATAAGTTTCTTCACCCGTATGGCAGTTACTCTGTGGCCCTCTGTGAGTTAAACTTTCACAGAAAAATGAATGCCACTTTCACTGGAAGATATTGAGGGTGAACACATGAATAACAATGAAAATGAATTCTGAAGGGGTTTTACTTTTGTATTGGGAGGCCAGACTTTTTTCTTACATAGCTTTTATTCACCAAGGCCACCCGAGCCTAACACCCACACACTTCAGTCCAGTACAGTGTAGAAGAAGCAGCTTCTGGGTTGAATACTGCAGTGCTGAGAGACAGACAGAGAGATGCAGGGAGAGACAGAGAGAGAAAGAGAGAGAGAAAGCGAGGTTGTAGCTGATTTTGTCTTTTTTTATACTAACAATTTTTAGTGTTTTTGTTATAGAGGCTTTCGTGCTCGCTGTGTGCGCCCATACACTGCCCCTATGCAATCACTTTTTTCCTCAGTGATTTCCAGAAGCTGGTGCGTTCACGGCAGTTGAAATTGCACATTAGAGGAGAGAGTGTCTTTGGGTTGCCGTAGCAACAGGGTGAGTCATTCTGCTGCAGTCAGTTTAGTCACACTTGTACTGACTGTATGTTTCTCTCTTCCTTTAGTTTCTCCCCACCCCCCACCCCCCTCCCCAACACACCACACACACGCACACACACACACACACACGATCTCTCTCTGTGTCCCTCTAAATCACTTTGTTGTTCCAACTCCAGCTTTAAATTTTGTCAGTGAGATCTTCAGTCTCTTAGTCAAAAACAGGGTTAATTGTAACAAGACTGAGATAAAAAAGTGCCTAATCACTGAACTTATGGGTGTTCGCTAAAGTGCAATTAATGGGTTGGTGAGGAATGTTGAGTTTAAAGCCAGAGTTTGCACTGTCGGGAAGATGGCTCTTCTTTAACCTGATTAGATCACCATGGTAACCAATGCTGATCCATGCCGAACACACAACCTGGTCCAGAAGAGGTAATGTTCAGAGTTTAGGATTAAATGTTTCCCTTTTACTAAGTCTTTTCCAAGTGATAATTCTCTGTGAAGAAATAAGAGACATCCAAAACTTGTTGAGCCATATATTGAATTGCAGTAGCCTAAGTACAAGAGAAGGGGGATAATTATAACAGCGAAAATATGTTGCAAGTTTTTTGATATGATAACGTACATGTGTTTACTAAGTGATACAGAACATTTTTTTGTTTGGTGTGCATGCTTTGGAGAATATTAAGCTTTTAAATTTTACACAGCAAATCATCCCTACACTCAAGAAATGATGACAGCACAGCGGCTCTGGATAACCTTGGATGATGTTTTTTACATTCAGTTCTGTTTTGCTGCCATGTTTGTTTTAAACTGCTGGTACTGTTGCTAAAAGAACACGAGTTATAAAACTGTATTTTAACGGACATATTTTTTGCAGATAATATACTATATCTTCTAATCTATCTAAAAATGGCCAAAATTTAAGTATTGTTGTTTACCCAAAGAAAGCTTGGCTATATTATGGTTGCTTTTATTATACCTGTCTTGTCCACTCTACATGGCATAATATCATTTATGAGATCTTGGTTACAGTTAAGGATTGCATATTGACTTTAAGGTCATTTTAAGGTGCACTATAAACCATGATAATATATCCTTGCGAACCTTTCGCGACTCATTACAACCCTATTTAAACCAGCTTTAGAGATTTTCCTATTCTAAAGCTCGGCACATGAGACATATTCTTGTTAGGATGTAACAAGTTTGGATATACTATATTGCCAACAAAGCAAGCAAAAATTCTCATTAAGCTGGTTTTATGAGATTGTCTTTCTTTTATATTTCTTAGTCTAGTCATAAATATGACGTTTTGCAACTGTAATCCCTTGTAAAGCTAGTAAGGTTAAAGGTATTTGGTTGTTCCTGACTCAATTCCAGGAGCCAGTCCCACACCCAGAAGAAGCCAATTCCCCAAGAAAGGTTTTCCTTCCTCTGTGGAAACATCCAGGAGTGAGCCCCCAGCTGGGATCCATTTCCAAGGTCAAGGTTTTGATTCGCTACAACCATTCCCCACCACCATCGGCCAGCCCCCACTTCCAGTTTTTACTATTCATGTACCAAGAAAGACTCTTAATTTCAGGTAGAGACTTCCATGAGCCCGGTCCTCTAAACTGTCTCAATGTCACAAGAACGTTCCTGTGTAGAAACATCCATGGGCCAGCCCACCTCATATTTAAGAGTCGGTGGCCCACAGAAGACTGTCATTGTCTAGTTAGAGACTTCCAGAAGCCTAACCTCCCCTCCAGCTGAGGGCACTTCTCCCATGAAAGACTCTCATTGTTTGCTAGACTCATCCAAAGCCAGTCTCATCCATTGGAGTGTCCATGTCTCAGGAAAGGCTCTCGTTCCCAGGTAGGGACTTCCAGGAGCCATGAACCCTCCAAATAGGTGCTCATATCTCAAGAAAGGTTGTTATTCCTGTGTTTCATCTCCAGGAGCCACATCCCCTCCAGCAGGGTTTTCTATATCCCAGGAAATGTTTTCTTTCCCAGGTAGAGAGAATGTAACTGAGCGGTAGGAGGGCCCTTCTTGGAGCTTAATTGGGCTCTTGGTCGTCCCACTCTAGCAGAGCCCCTGGTTCATATTCCAGAATTACAGGAGATGAGTTTCTTCCAACCTGATATCCATGTCCCAGTAAAGTAAAGGAATCAGACCCCCCCTCCTACTGTGTGTCAATAACCCAAGACTCTCATTCCCAGGTAAAGATCTTCTGCACCCAAGCTCCCCTCCGACCAGCTGCCAATGTCCTCCCCCGCACCTCCCTCGGGGCACCTCATCTATAGAGGAGCTGGCTTTACTGAGTGATGGGGTTGCACTTACAAGACCCCCTTATAAGGATAGCTTCTCAAAACCTGTAATGAAGACATTTCATTTTAGGGTTGAGTTTAGGGATAAGGTCGGTGTTAGGTGTTAGTTGAGATGGTTGATGTTTTGGTTAAGGGGCTAGGGAATATATTATGTCCATGAGTGTCCTCACAAAGATAAACATACCAATATGTGTGTGTGTGTGTTTGATAGAGCAGGCTGATAATGAGGGCAAGCGGAATCTTGTTGCTGATTACTTATTTATGGGTCAGTCTAATCAGTAAACCCACAGCTGAGAGACATACTGTGAAGGGGGTGGGTGCTGTGAGAGGATATGAGGGAGGAAAAAGTGGAGGGGGCCAACTGACTCTCTTTATCTTATCTAAAATTTACTATCAGCTTTAATTAAAGACATTTAAAGGAAACAGTTTTTTTTGTTTGTTTTGCCTTAATGGGAAGTTATTTCCTGTTTTCTTACGCTAAGACTTCATTAGTTCAGAGCTGGGTGTCCCAAAAGTAGTGAAACACCCCTGCTCTAGAAATGAATCATCAAATGTCACTTAATTGTCACACAGTTCCAATGAACTGTGCATAAGCTGATATTGTCCAGTGTGTCTGTTCTCCTACTTTACATCTGTTGCCAAATGTTTTATTTTGTCAAGGATCAGTTTTACATGGGAACTTCTCTACTTATTTTTGCTGTACTGACATGCATCAGATAGTCGGACTCGAATATATATTACTGTCTCTGATACGATATACTATTATTGAAGGTCATAGATGATGTCGTAGATGTGCCATAAAAAACAATGACGCCAATCAAAAGAAAAAGGTGATTAGGCATCTGCATCAAAGATACTGTGTATGCTAGGTCCATTAATAATAATAACAAGAATGATGATAATAATAATAATAGTAATACTACTACTACTACTACTACTACTACTAATAATAATAATAATAATAAATGTTTTAAGCACTGTATAATATCCTGAAAACAAGAAAGACTTACATTATATCTAACACATCTGGAATGTTACACAGCCATGTTTCTACACTAGCCAAGAGTGCACATAATTTTTTAATGGACCACTACACTACAGGAATAGATGAGACAAGGAATATTAATTTAGTTTAGTTAAATTTGCAACCACATCACTAAGTGTCACTATACCCTAAACACTAGTTGCTGAAAAGAATGATATCACCCAAGTTTATAGATTTTCTTGTGTAAGTGTGTTTGTGTTTTCCCGCCTTTGTATGATAAAGAGTAGCAGCTGTAACAAAAAGTTCAGAAGCTTATGTCTGCATTTTATAAAGCTACTATGCAGTGCAGAGTTCCGCTTCCTCCCCAGAAAAGTGGGAAGAGGGTGGGGGTGTGCACACAATGAAAAATTGGATGACGCAGCTGAGAAGGATGGGGGCGGGGGTTGTATGAATATAGCAGAATCCTGAACGAGGAGGGGAAGAAGTGGATGAGGAGGAGGTGAAGAGAGGGAGCGTGGGCAGACTTTGTGGAAAGGAGATGCTGCATAATCAGTTACCTTTTTTTCCCTGCACTTTCTTTCCCTTTACCTTCTAAGCTTCCGTTCCCTGAGTTGTACTGGCCAGTTCATCTCTTTTATCCTTGTCTGTTTCCACCCCATCTTCCTGCTCGTCCTCCCTTCTTGTTTGTCTTTTTATTACAATCTTAATTTCAGCCTTTTCTCTCTCGTAATTCCTTCCTCTGTAACTCATTTAGCAGAACAAGCTTAGTCACGTCTCTTTTCATCTTAAATTTCTCAATAATAATAATATTCTATAATAATCAATATAATTGTTTATCTACAACGAAAGGTACTAAATGTCTAATATACTTGACCTGACTTTTGCCTTTATAGTAGATAAACAAAATATGAGTAGTTTTTGTTCAATTCACAAAACAATATTTGTAGTAGAAGCCTTTATGACTGTCTAACACACAAGTTCAGCTCAGTCAACATTATTTCACACTCATCAGCTGCAGGCATCCTGTTTTTTCAGCCTTGTGCAATAAGTGAGAAACACAATAGCCGCCTAATCGTGAGCAAAGAAGGACCCGGTGAGTCATCGGCATCTCTTGCACAGTCGTAGGTTCTTGGAGCTGCTCACTTAAAAGGAAATCTGGTGAGAGAGAGGCAGGGAGGAGGGGAATGCGTGGGTGGAAGGGGGTGAGGGGAGTAGGTGGTGAAGGGGAGGGACAAAGGGAGGGGGGTTTTCCCTTTCAGAAACATCCATGAATACACTCTCGTTGTATATTGAGGCAGAGCAGGCGAGGATGTGGAGGAGATTGTGGAGTCGAATGAATTTTCATTCATGGGCTGAAGGCATATTTTAAATGTGCAATGAGTGAGTGGCTGTATGAAACATGGCCATAAAACAAGGATCATTACTTTCAGTATTTGTGATTGTTGATGGTTTGAGCAGCCATTTAATTGTTAATGGACTAACATGAATTAGTTAAAGTGTTTTTGGTGTCATAGTCTTTAACAGACCATGATAGTTGACCTCATCTCATAATATCTGTGGGGTTCTTATATCTGAGTGGCTAAAGATCAATAAAGCTGATCATAAATCTGCTCACATCATATTGTTACGAAGCACTGATGCAGAATAAGAGGGGAACACTTGGGTAGGGTGATAAAAGGATCACGTTTTGGCTCACCTGGCTATGTCACCACAAGCATGATTGGAAAATGTCCAGCAGCAACAGAAACAGAGGGTGTGGTTACGTGAACCTCAGCCTAAACAGTGCTTAAATTCTCTGGCAAACTCTTCTTCACTGTAGCCAGCTAACTTTGTGTTGGTAAGGACCTGCTTCCCAACAGAGAGCTGAATTAAAGGAGGTTGTACAATCTGATTTATTATGCACACATACTGCTGCTGTAGAGATGCATTGATGCAGACCAGAGGTCTTACAGCCTTTCATAGCTGTCAAATTCAAAATTATATAGAAATTGCTTTGTTGTGTGGATGATTTCTGGAGAGATAAAGGTAGTTTGAAGTCTAAATTTTGTGAAACTAGGGTTGTAGCCCAACTGAGATGTTTTGTTCCCACAAAGATGGCTATCAAAGATCCTGGAGTTTTGTTAAACAAACATATCTTGTTTTCTGCCATGAAATGTCCTGATGAGTAATTAGATACACCTGCTTTTGTTGACACGAACATAGCTGTCCAAAAGGCTATTTAAATTGGCTAGTTGTTGTAAGAATGAATGATTTTGTTGGTTGAAGTGGTTTCAGTAAGTTTGCATTCATAACTGCCTTGTTTAGTATGGTTGAATCGAACCCTGGAGCGTTTACCCCCTTGGTGCAGCTCGTTTGGGTTAGTTTGAATGCAGTCAAAGACCTCTGGTGTGAACTAAATAACTGGAAAGAGGTGGTCTCTTTTTCATTTTTACCCACCTAATCGTCTGACCAATTATTGGGCAGATATCTGTGCACGTGACTTTTGTCTGCTCAAGATCTTTCTTTGTGAACCCAAACTGAACCAGCTGAAAAATGAAACAGTTTGTGCAATTTGCATGTGGTCTTCACCAAGTAAGCAAACTATTAGATATGAACACGACCTCATAGAGAATTTAAAATGTAGTTGAATTAGGGCTGGGCAATAGAAAAATGAAAATATACCGTCGTTATATCGTCTGAGATTTTAATATCATATTATTGTGATATGGCTAAAATATTGGTTTTTAATGGTTTGAGTTTTCCTGGTTGAATTTGCGATAGAATTATGGAATTTCCTGAAGTTATCAGAGAGCTTTAATTGTTCTAGTATTTGCCCTCTCTGTTGGTATTTAGATCCAGATTACATCTATACTGTATTAATATTTTCTGAAAATACCAATAGTTATCCCTACAATGTGTTGCGATGTCAACATCAAGGTATATGGTAAAATATATTGTGATATACTGTATATACATACACCATGTATCAAGATATGGCCTAAAAGAATAGTGTTTTTATTTCAAGGCCATAATACCCAGTCATAACTTGAATCTTTGTATGTGTCTGTGTTGGAACCAGATTTTTATGTTAGTACTTTGTTGCTTCCAGGTTCCAACAAACCATAGAGCACTCTACCTGACCCCAGGTTTGCTCTACTTTTTAGTTTGCCAATAAGACACAATCTTATTCAGGAAATGATATAATAAAAATGAACGTTTGTGATTGAGAGTGTCCATAAGACAGGACCAAGAGATAACTTGATAATGCAGGAGTTGCTGTAGAACCTTCAAATTAAAAGCAACTGATATACAGTGAACCTTGGGCTTTTGCAGCCCCTGAAAGTCTTGGACCCCAGGGCAGTTACCCACTTCACCTTGCTGGTAATCCAGCCTTGTATCTGCACTTGGAGATGGAGCCTCAAAGGATGTCTAATTGGACCTGAACTATTACTCTCTACAAAATGTTTAGGTCGTGACTGGCTGACAGACTTCAAAGAATAATGGTATTAAGACACAGGGTGATGCAAAAGAGTGAAACAAATACAAAGGAGAGGCAGCCTGAAACCCAAGGAGTGATTCTGGACTGTATAAATCACAATGACTCTCATCATCCAGTCTCTTAAACTTAGAATAGACATGATGGCAGCACAGATGATGCACTTTAATTGATTTGCTTCCACTGACCATTGATGCGTTGGGTTTAGGATCGTAGGGGTCAATATCTTGGTTCGTTGGAACAAGAAGTAACAATGATTGGACAATATGGTGGACCCGTCATGGATACCAATTGTTATGCCTCTATCCTGAGGTTGTCATGGTATTGACTTGTCAGTCACAAGGTAGTCATGCCCCCCACGGGCTGCATACGTCATACTGTACCGAAGAATAGCCATTGAGTTTAGAAACCTATTTGGAAACTTCTCACTCGATGAGATAATGCATCGAATGAGAAGAGGGGCTATTTTCTTACGAGGTTATTTTTGCAATCAATGGAGGGACCACTTGCTTGCCATTTGATGCAACTTTGAGGTACTTTCATTTCACTTTTTAAAAATTGTATTTTATTCCATAAAGAAGTCACTAAATGAGTAAATAATCTAGAAGATCAGAATCTTGCAGGGTAAAGTAAAGTTTCACAGTGGCTGCAAGTTTTCTAGACACTGGCCCACTCCAAGATGCGGGCCATGGGGACAGATCAAAGTGTGAAGGAGGAGCCAGACATCTAAGATGTTCTCTTAGATCACAAGCTAGATTTGGCTTTTTCTCTTCAATTAATTTGGAGAAGGTGCCAAGCAGAGGCAAGAAATCAATATGTGCCTGGGAAATGGAGAAAAAATGAAATTAGATTCATGAAAGGGATCCTTATCTACAATCCATTCCCATGCCATGATTAAGAACCGTTCCCTTGAAATAATGCAAGATCGAACCATTTTTGCTTCACCCATTTATTCACAGATTGGAAAACAACCCTAAAATAACACTTTTAATGGTTTGGTCCCTCAGGGCTCCATTTATTTTGATCAATAAAAGCACAGTTGTTAGGAAAGCCAGACTGTTTTTTATCCTTTGAGAAATTAAGCAGTTTGCTGACAAGCAAGGAATACATAAACATTTCTACCTTGAACGAGATAAATTTCACACAGTCTCGTTAGTTACAGCATCCTAGCACGACCATGAAGTACAAAAATCTCTTGTCATACCAATGCTTTAACTTTTTCCTTAAACAAATGAGCATCAACTATGATCATTTTGTACCGTACCTCATAAAATGTTAACTCTCATGCAGACCTACACACAGTTATGCATCGATGCATTCGATAGGCTACTGGTTAATATACGAACACAATGTCCCCCTTAACACAGTACCTGCCTAGACCTAGTACACTGATTCAGTCTAGCTCCTGTCACTTTGTGCTTGTATACACGGCAAATTTTAATCTTTGTACAAATATTCAGATTCAAAATCAACCACTTATGGCTATTGTATTAAAGTAATTGCAGTTCCTTTGCTGTCGTCATCGCATAGTGACTCAGCTACAGGACTTTTGATCTGTTAAAAAAACGCCGCAGTTTTAGCCATCCTGCTGACTGAATAGAAATAATCACTATAATAGGAGATGAACAATTCCATCAAAAATGAGACGGGGATTAATGTTCCTTTCAGGTGATTAGCGCAGTCATAAAAAACGATGTCATTTGATTGCACAAAACTGGTTCAGAGCACATTGAGTTGAAGCAGATGAAATAATGCTTCAGCGAGCGAGTTTGTGTGAGGGTCTTTTTCTTTTTTTCTTTTGAGTTCACCTCATTTCATCTCAGGCATTGGCCTCATAATGAGGAATGCGTCTTCGTGCCTCCTCTTAACCTCACAGCACAGAAAGCCCTAATCTGGTTGGGCCGGAATGCAGCATCACTACCAGATACAAACAGAGAAGAGGATAATGCCTCTCCTATGATTTTGTAGTCAGCCCTCCAAGATTGCTGCAAGCAAGCACCAAAGAATGAAGAAAGGACTATGAGGGATGGGAGCAGGAATCCTTCTCTTGTCAGGGTGAATATTCCATACCACAATAGCTCCTCTCACTGCACGTGGGAAAAGATTCAGAGCCCAACAGCAACTTTGAGAATAAGACTTTATGAGCAAAACTGGGTTAAAATCAACCTGCTGCGACTGCTTAGCATATAACAACATAGATCTGTGAGCTGCAAAAGAAAAGCTTTTCAGTGTAATATTGGCCATTACTCGCATTGTAAGCTAAAAGGACATAATCACGCTGATGTGATTTATTTTGAGCGTTAACGTGTTGCTTTTTTGCACGGAGAACGACAATTATTGCACTTAACTACAAATAACGTCTTTGTTCCGTTTGGCTTCATAAGCTGGCAGGAAGTGAAGTCCTCGGGCCCCGAGGGAGTCATCTACTGTGCTGCCAATTTTCTCAGGAGAAGAGGAGGAAGTGGAGGGAAATCGGGAATGTCAGATGCAGGCAAATAAAGCCTGTTCTGGTAGTTCCAAGCACACAAAAAAACACATGCCATTATTATTCATTCAAGAAGCACCAAACATCTGTGAGAGCAGCCATCTTGTCTTTATTGTATCTTCCCATCCCATGGCTGTAAACAAGACTGAATTTGTTTTCCTTTTAAGGAGAGAGGTCATGCCAGTGATGCTCAGAGTGCTTGTGGGGAGTTGTATCATTCCAGAACGATAGTGCTTGTTCTGTCCGTTGGAACAGAACATGTTCTCTACCTGTCAAATTGTCACTTTAGTGACATACAAAATAAATTACAGCTCATGAAACCAATGAATAGAGTAAAAAAGTTGTCACATAGCTAAGAAGCCAAGACTTCTAGTGACTAATCCAGACATCAGTGGTGTGTAGGCAGGACACTATCTTTCTGCATAGCTAGATATCATGCTATGCCTATGAAATATGGTGTCAATAATAGACATAGAGGAACTACTGAGCTAAACAACCAATGTTACCAACTAAAGTGTGCCTCATACAGTGTTGATAGATAATTTTTAAATAGTAAGCCCCTCCCCACTTGTGTTCTGATCTGTATCTTTCTAATAGCACCTGGTTTCACAGTGGATCAAGGAATGTAGATGCCATTCCGGCCCCTTACCTTCACTAAAAGTGTACTGTAGACCCAAGAAAGAAATGACATTAGTAGAGGTGAAAACAAAATGAACTGTAAT
>KV751319.1:14772960-14789682 GCA_001698575.1 Mola mola
GGAGCCCTGCTACACTGGGCTGTGGTCCGGAGAGGCGTGTGTGGCTGTCACCGTAACACACTCAGTGGCTGTGTCCTTGGTCCTGCGAAGCCCCGTGTACAGCCTCTCATCCAGGTTAGCAGTCAGTTTGTCAGTAAGTTCTGCCGTGATGGTCTGTGGGCCATAGCCTGAGGAGTCTGCCAACTGCGAGGGCGAGCGCTCATCCAGGGGCTCGGGAGGGAGTCCAGATTGTTTGCTGTCCTCGTGTGGGTCATGGTGTTCACTATCTTTCTCTGAGATGTAGGGATGATGTGGTGGTAGAGGAGTGGTGGTTTGGTCCGCAAGGTCTCTGACAGCAACAGCCTCCTCCTTGTCCTTGACGCAGCTGGCATTAGTTGGAGGCTCTACCTTTGGAGTTTCGGGAGCACTGCCAGTTCCGTCACTGGCCTCCTCATCAGGAGCACTGACAATGCGGGGGAGCGTGCCGTGATAACTTGTGTCCAGTGGATAGTTTACACTGTCCCCCCTCCGTAGAGGCGTCCGCTGTCTGTCAAAGGAGGACTGGAAGTGTCTCACACCAGGATCACTCCACTGCTTATGCCGCTGCCACTGCTTGCGGAGGTGGATTCGGGACCGGTGCTTCCTTAGTGGTGACTCCAACTGATCAAACTGAGGGTCGTGACGAAGGAACTCATGGAACAGGGCGTCCGTTTTCTCATCTATGCTGTAGTCTCGCCGGTGTAGCGTCGGCGGTTGTTGTGAGAACTGTGCAGCTTCTCGAGGCGTAAGCATCCGACCATATGGGAACCAGCTCAGTGAACCCGCACCTGTTTCTATCGAAACCCCTCCACTGGCACCCAACAGCAGATCGTCCTCTGGCTCCTCCTCAAAGAGGTGGGACTCAAAACTCTCACCAATAGTGCCGGTCCGTCCTGCGTTCGTAAAGTGGTGTCTTTTCTCATGGGCCGTTCTGTCCGTAGGACTGCCACTGATGCTCCCAAAGAGTCGCAGATCTTCTGGACCACGAGATGGAGCCTCTATTGAGGCATAGCCGCTGTCCATCTGCAACAACTTACGAGTCCCTGTTTCTCCATCACTGACCCCTCGTTCTGATTCTGTGCTTTCTTGTTTCCTCTTTTTTCCCTCCACGCCCAGCCTCTCATCCCTATACATTAAAATGTCTTTGTCGTCCTCTCCCGCCTCTGCCTCATCCCCTAAATCCTGGGATGGGTAGCTTGGCAGTCCTGCTTTTTCTGTTTCCGCGCGTCCGCCCAGTGAACACACACTATCCGCGTCACTGCAAACTGAGTTCCTGTCGTTGTTGCTGCCCTGGTCAGAGGCAGCATACTGTTCAAGTGTCGCACGTAGAGTCCAGATGTCTTTGTAAAGTGACTGGGGGTCCTGGGGATCAACGGGGTCCAAAGGATCTGCACCCTTTTGCAGGGACAGTGCTTCATCTCTGGGCTCAGGGGATAAGCCAATCACCCCCTGTCCTCCATGCCTGCAGGTGGGCTCCACCATCACCTCTACTTCTACCCTGCAGTGTGCACACAGGAGTTGAGAGACAACATAAAATGAAAGAAATAAGGATTGAAGGAAGGGAGAAACAGACAGCAAAACAAGTGTTACTTACCTATGTAGGATTCAACTGAGACTTGCACAGAATGATTTTCATGACTTGCAATGGCTGCTGCTGCATGTTCTTAAACTGAAATTAGCTGAATACTAATAACATGTGCTTGCAAATTCCCTGAATTCCCCAAATTTTATCTGGGGGTAGCATATTTAAAGTATCCAAGCTCTTTGGAACTTTCTTATGAAAAGTAAAAGACTGTATGGAGATCATCTAATTAACGTGGCAGCTTCCAGCAAATTCCTTTTCCATTCAACAACAAACATCTGCAAATATAGACAGGAAATGATGTCTAATCTAATTTTCAGTAAAGGAAAATAAATGGTTATATAACATACTTTGGAAGATTACTATTTTTGTTGCATGACTTAATATTGGGCTATTTCTACAAAACTGAAATTTGAACACGAAAATAACAAAATTGAAGTGACCTTTTGAGATCACGATGACATTACCAGACCATGTCAGCGATGAAATGGTTTCTTATGTCAGATATAAGCCCTGTGTCCCAATTCTCGATCCCACTCTCCAGAAAATGGTGCACTTGGGAACTCCATTCCGCCTTGCTTCAAATGATGAAATTCATTTTGAAAGACTTCTTGTTTATAGGGTCCACATCACATATAAATCAAACTGCGGTGTAGTATTTTAATCCAATTAAATGTCCTATCAAAATGTTTAGTCTAACAACCATTTTCAAATAAAAATTTCAATATTTTTCATAAAGATCAATCCTACATTTCAGAAACAGCCACTTTGGTCTTTTCAATGGTGTCTATTTAATAAGTTTATTAAAGCACACTTATGTCACTGCAAAGTGGTGAAGAATTGGGACTTAAAGCCACATTCTGCCGCATAACATTACTCATTTTCCAGATAGAGTAATAAAAATGAGTGAAAGGCAGCAAAGCAGTGGACAGGATGAATGGCAAGGGAATTAAAGATACCTGCCGAGGGAGGGGGGTGGTGGGGATGGAGTTGCGAGGAGCCGTGTGGCAGTCTGGCTCGGACGGTGGCTGACGTCCTGGGTGCGAGCGATGTACTGGATGAGGTCTATGCGGTGCGTGTCGTTGTCGTCCTGGTCCATGCTCTCGCTGGCGGCTCGCTGCCGCTGGAACTGCCTCCTTTTTGGAGAGCCTGGTTCACACCGAACACAGGGAGAGAGCAGTGAATGAGTTAAAGCAGGCATGATAGGCACGCCATTCAACAGAAGGCTGTCATCAGCTGGCGACATTCTTGAGGGGGATTTTCTTCTCTTCTCTGGTCCCTCGGTATGATAGAAGGTGTGTGGATGCGGAGGCTGGGTGTTTATGAAGAGGATCGGCAGGAAGGATCTACTCAGAGGCTCAAATTGAGTTGGAAGGAACAAACTTTTACGTCACTGAGCCATCTGTCCCGTACGTGTGTGTGACTGTGTGTACATCCGACTCACAGTTGGTTCCTGGAGCCCCCTGCTTAACCGTTGTCTGTTTACCATGTGGGAATATTGACAAAATACTTCACATGCCGAAAAAATACACCTAAGGATGCAAACAATATAACTTATCTTTTCGTCATTTCTGTTTTTGGCAAAGACCCTCAAACAATTCCTCCACTCCACTGCTGTGCTGTTATAGTTTGTTTCTAAAAATTATTTTTAGAAATATACTTTACACCATCGAGGCTCCATTACCTCTGGTGTCCAGACTTGAGGCTCTCTGGCTGCTGTCCAGCTTCCATTTCTTGATCTTGAAGTACGGACTGGCCCCCTCCAGACTGGCATGGCGCCGCAGTTTAGTGAAGAACTGCTGCATGGCCCCCTGGCTTGCTCCACTTGCACCAGCAGGAGGGGCTCTGCTCCCCGCCGCGGCCACTTCTCCGACGGCGACGCTGCTGCCTCGGCTCTGGGGCCCCGCTGCCATCATCTCAATCTGAACAGAGGCAGAAAAGTGCTCAGGAAGGAAACCTGCCAAGACAACTGGTGTGTGTGCAACCTCATGGGACTGTGATGTTCCACATAGCTCTCCTTGTTTACCCATAAAGCATCACCCTCCCTGCATGACCTTCTAATGTCTGCATGGATCACTCCCTGGTTGACTCGCTGGTTGAATAGATGCTTCATGTACTGACCATCTTGAGAAAATTCATCACTCTGCAAATAATTAACTGAACTAACTGCAGCTCACAGGTCATTTGTATGCACACTCAGTTCTTGCAAGATATTTGCGCTTTGCAAAGTTTCTGTGTTTGTGGCAAGAAAAAACAGCGTGAAATGCCAAAGTCTTAAAGTCTTAAGTTCTTAAATGTGACAATTATTTATTACTTGATATGAAAGTTTGCATATTTTACTGTAAATGAGAGAAACCTACAGAGCTGAGCTCTTTGGCACTGGGAGAAACTGTGTTTTCTCTGAAGCTGGGGTCCACCACAGAGTTGAGAGCATCTCCAGGAAGGGCACAGCTTGGATTGACACTCAGGCCGGTCAATGCTGTTTGCGGTAGAGGGCACAGCGTCGGCTGACGAAAGCACACATACAAAAAATTAAACGTTTATTAATTGTTGGACAATCATATCATTGCATTCTACAAAGCAACTGGAGTAATGTAGCTCCGTGTGCAAAGTTGGGATCTTTAGGGGACATTTATAAATAATCAAGTCCAAATTGTTTCTCTGGGTGTCAACACCCGACACCAGTGATTGAACAACCCAACATAAATGGGAAATCAATGTGCACAGCCTGTTGAAATGAGCAGTCATCCCTGATTTCTGTGTTTGGGTACATTGAGCTAATATCTTCTATTTCTCCTCCCTGACCCGATTGATTGATGTTCAAACTGGGCCCGATCTGGACTAATTACGTATCAGAAGTAATAGCGGTCTAAAGGCTGTCACCTGGAAGATGGAAAGTGCTGACTTCGCAATGGGGCGCGTCGTCATGGTAATGCTGTTCTCCACCGACTCGCACTCGTGGATGGTAACTATGTTGAGGGCCGGGGGAGGGATGTGGAGGTTTGTGAGCCGGGCATTCTTCAGGTGGTGGAAGTCGCCCTCGGTCAGGGTGTACCTGGGATTGGACGACATCAAATCATGTACAGAGCTAAAAAAAAAAATCCTCACAAGATGAGACGTGGGTTCCCCAGTGGGGTTTACATCATATAGCTTTTCTTTGCACAAGAGACAGACAGCCAGGGGAAACATCTGACTTCACACCTAAAAGAGCTACTCTGGATTCTGCCTTCAGACCCACTGGATAATTCCGTTTGAAGAATTAGCATATCAGGCTCGGGGCTTTAAGAGAAAAGTAGGGCAGAGAATTAACAAGTAAGGGTGAGATCTCTTTGTGTCTACGGCAGACATAATGCATCTGGAATTAATTCTTAACCCTAAAAAAAATATAAAAGTGATATGGACACAGGAAAAAATTAGCACTTTTTGATATTGAAAGCAGCAAAGCTGGACAACAGCGCCAGTCGAAGACTGAATAAAAAGATGTCAGCGAATGCGTGCATGCTGGCTGCCTGACCTGCGGCCCTTATCCTGGGCCTTCTTGCCGTGATCGAGGAGCGCGGCTTCGTTGAAGGAGACGCGGCGGCCCGTGGTGCCCGTGGAGAGGAAGCGCTCGGTCTCTTGGTCGTGAGAGCTGGCCATTGACAAGCACTCTGACTCATCCACCCTGATGGTGATTTCTAACAGAGACACAGGAGGGAAGAGACAGAGGAGGCGGACAGATAGACAAATGAGCTGGTGATTTCATGGTTTTTGTTTTGCCATGCTAGCAAGTTTGCTTCACTGTTTTTATGTGCAACATCGATACTTGACAAATTTGTGCTCGTTCAGTGAAACTTCTCAACATGAAAATGAGAGACTGGTTAAAATGTGAGCTTGTCCACTTTGGTTCGTAACCAAAAAATTTGACTCTATTTATTGCCAAGTAGCAAATTTTAGCAAGCTAGCACGCTATGGAAAAAAGTATACTTGCTTTCCTTTCATTTTCTCTTTCAATTTTAGTCCACAGAATTGATGCAGTTTCATTTACTACAAAGTAACTATAAGTCATCATAGTTTCGACAAAGGGGGGGTGTCCTGGGGGCGCCAACATCGTCTTCCGTTCAGGTCTGGCTGGGGATGTGCATTCGTGTCATTCCCCCATCTCTGTCCATTCATCACAGGTGTACAATAAAATCCTACATATTTTCTCTAGTCCGTCCACGCCTGCCATACTGCACAGACAGTATACCTGGACTGTACAGCTTTGTCTCATACTGGCACTTCACCTCTGCCTGTTTAATGATCACCACACTCCTGAATATGAGATACACTGCTTTTGAGCCAGCGGGAAGCATGAACATGCCAAAGTCGCTAACTCCTTCATTAAAAGCTCCTGTCTGCACAAAACCGATTTGATTAACTTTTCTGACTGTTGTCTCTCTCTGTAAGGTGTTTGTCTGTCAGATTCGATCACTGTAAAATCCCGTAAGATTATAAATGCTGCACAATTCTCAATAATCTATCAGTTGTAGGTCCAGGTCCGGATAGGACGGTCTCTGGACCACTTCTTTGTGACCTCAGGGTCATTGCCGCCTCAATTACTCAATACTGACCACCTACTTTGTGAAGGATAAGTATGGTAATATTGTGAAATGCTAACTCAAAAATAAAAAACCAAAAGGCTTTTAAAAAGGACTGTTTGGAGCTCCAGTATGAGCGCGGCTACTTAAACTGGATCGCGGCTGCAATGTTTTATTGGAACAGACATGCATGTGCTAACCCGATGAAAATTCCCCATCAGTCCACTCTCAGTTACTCTCCCCTCTCTGTCACTTCATCCTCCCCCACATTTCTTCTCCTGTGTCCGTTTTCCTCTTACCATGGGTGGGCTGAGACTCCTCCACGTAGGTGGTGTTGGTTTTCTCAGGGTCATCGCTGGCCCTGGGGCACACAGGAACATTCAGATCAATGCTGTGACACGACTGCCCCTGCAGTCTACCTTTCATCTGTTGAATCCTACTGGTGTGGGCTGAGCGCAGGGCCATGTGATCAGCTGTTTGACCTTTGTATTCAGTTTGAACCCATCAAAAGTTTGAAAAAGCAGCTAAAAGACAAGTGTATGGACGAGAGAGCGGGACTTGATATTTACTCTGCTTTTTGTCTAAATGCCTGCCTGCCTGTATAATCGATAAGAGCCTAAATCATTGCCAGTAACTTGATAACCTTCAGGGCCGGGGAAGTCTTGAATGGATAAAGCATGGCACCTTATTGGATTGTATGTTTCCACTCATCTTTAAGGGCACAGAGAAAAATACACAAATAAGGTCATGTTGCTCTGAAAGCCCACTCCCAGAAATTTGTTTATGAGAGAATCTGAACGCTCCTGGTCATTTCCCTCCATCTGATCTCTTTGTGCGAGGCTGCATGTGTGCGCTTGTGTGTGTGGAGTGACTTGAGGGATTTCTCTGTCCATTCAGAGCTCAGCTTCTTCTTGCCTTTCATTTCCTCTGTGGCTCCCGCTTCCCCACACTGTCTGTGTGTGTGTGTGTGTGCGTGCGTGCGTGCATGCGAGCGCTCGCAGGGCTGGGTTGAGACGCAAGATTAATCACAGCCGATGGCTGCTATGAAATCTCATTACACTCATCATTTGCACCAGTCTGCCCGATTCTGCTCTGCTCTCCCCCGGCAAACCTCTCCTTTTCACGGCTCAGCCTCCATGCTCTTTGTTTATCTGCATCTAGCTGGTGCAGTCTCATATATTCAAGTGTACTCGATGGCACGAGCAGCTGTGGAGAGGCACAGGGAGTCTCGAGGGAAGCCACAGAAGGCACTTAGCTTCTTTTGGCAACTGCAACGAGCTTTAACTAGTTGTACACTTTCAGGCAAAGCGTAAGTTGGTCTGTAAATAGTTGTACATCAGCTCAGAAAAACTAGTCTCTGTCAACAAACTGTGTACTTGTGTGCCTGTGCACACGTGCTCTTAATGCGGCACAATAAAAATCACTCCCTGTGCACCTGGTTCTGTGAACTAAACCAACTTTCTGAAGATGAGACTCTTCAGTTTTCATCAAACCTGTGTAGGAGTAGTGTTGATTTCAGTTTGAAGGAATTTTCAAGGATCCAACGTCTGTTGTTATTATTGTGCTGCGCTGCATCTTGAAATATTAAATTAAAGTGATGCCAGGGAACAATATAATGCAATTTAATGAAAACCAACGCGACAGCGACCGGGAGTTGACTGAACACGTCTGTGTCAGCAGAATCAACATCACAAATTAATCTTGTATTAAAGTGCTCCGGCTGTCTTTGTGCACATTTGCACTGTTATGGAATTTGCTTTTATGCCACTTTTATAAAGGTGGTTTTGGATTAAAGTGCCTCAAAAGTGCTGAAAATGCTAAATGTAATGCATAATTTCTGCATCCTACCCAGCACAGAGTTTGGCTCCTCGACGGCAGGCGATGAGGAAGACAGAGATGAAGATCAGAGCTCCTACCAGGAGGATGGAGATGATAACCGGGAGGAGCATATAGCCATCTTGCTGCTCCTTGGCCTCGAATGGGATCTCCTGAGAAACACAGAGGAGGGCAGAGATAGAGTAAGCTCAGACAAACCGCTAATTTTGCATCAACACAAGTCATATTTATGAGCTAATACATATATATATATAATCTTGCTTTAAATACTAAGCAGATTATCTGTAACAGGAAGAGAGGTAGGCGTCTTCCTGTACCGAATTTGGACGTCATGTGTGCTTCCCACTCAAACCGTCAAAGCACTGAAACTATTCACTGACGGTTAATGTCTCTCTTTGTGCTCAAACACAGCGGTAGGAAAATGTTGACTCAGTCAAAGTTTCATTTGGCCCATTTATGAAATATGAGCGCACGCTTGAAATCACAATTTTGTAACAGGATACAGGGACAAGCCATCTGCACGTAATCAGAGAGGAGTTCTCCTGACCCATCAGCTGCAGCCCGCAGTTTCACCTTCCCAGTAACACCGTGAAACTTAAATGATTGATTTGGCCCTGCCGGTTGGCTGGCCTGCAAAAAAGTGAATCCATAAATGCACCGGTACAATTCTTCAGTAAATGCCAAGGCTATTAACCTGTCTACGGTGTACCTTAGCTTTTGGAAAGCTCTCACAGGGGGGCGGTGTGGTGCAGCTCAGATAACGAACCAAACTCCATACTAATACTCTTTTAGGCACCTACACCCTTTTGTGAGGATAAACACTATTCATCAGAGGGGACGAGACATCTTGTCTCCCTCTTCTGTGATTCTAACAACTGCTGTTCTCATGATGTTACTGTATGTCTTCTGCTGCCTCGCCAAGTGGTGTCATTACCATTTTATAAGGACCTAAATGCAATAAATCCTTACAGTTCCAGCAGCTGTTAGCAAAAAAAAAAAAAAAAAAAAAAAAGTGTTTCACCATTTACTTTTCTGTGCCTGCACAGGCTGCAGGGCAGGGACTAAAACCGTTTAAATAAAATGACAGAAGATGACGTGAGCAGGAGAACCAACAGTAAGCCAGAGGGACATCGAGGCTACGTAAAGCAGGGACGTTATAGTTGGAGCGTTTCAGGCTGATCTGGGGGACATAGAGCACGCCTGGTGTTAATGAGCGCGATGCTCTGACGTCACGCCGTAATGTCTCTCTGCGAAGGGGAAATGAAGGCTGAGATTAGATCAGAGATTTGATTATTTTAGGTCCAGGTCAGGATGTTCTCTATTAGCCAGTCAATCTGCTGGAGGAGAATACGAGGGAAACTATGGTTCTAGTAGGCGCACGCACACACACACACGCACACACAGAGGAAGTTTGAGAATCAAGCCGGTGCTGAATGCCAGACTCACTGTGGCGTTCTCTGGTAGGGTGTTCCGGATGGTAGACTCATTGCTCATGGTCCAGGCCAACTCAAGGGTCCCCCTGAGAGATAACACATACAGAGGAAATGTTCTGTTACAGGAGCGGCTCATGAGATGCTGCATGTTTTAAGTGTTATCATGTCACTCCAGATGTTTGAACATAAAGCTAAAGTTCTGTGAACTCACAGAATAGAGTGCAGCCCATCATTGATGTCTAACCGTTAAATAATGGGGCAAATAGTCATTTATGTCAAACTGTATAGAAGATGACCACCGCAGCAGTTAAAAATCTCATTAAATCTCAGCCATAAAAGACTGCAAGACGGAGCAGAAACCCAGAGTGTGCTTGAACGGATGTGTCCGACCCCACAGAAGGTGCAAATGCTAACATCTTGGTTGTAAATCATCACCCATGATTCCATGTAACCCTGAAGTCTCTCTATCTACCTCCCCCACACACTCTCTCTCTCTCTTTCACACACACACACACACACACACACACACACACACACACAGGAACGCATACACAAAAAGAAGCAGCAGCTCTCACATCTCCAGCAGCTGAGTTCCACTACCGCTGCTGCTGCTATGCGTTCGTTCTTACAGATCATAGCCATTAATACTGCCACTGCTGCACCAAACGCCCCCACGCACACTCCCTCCGTCCCCGGAGAGCTGTACTCGCCCCGCAGGGTAGAAGCAACATGCCAGCAGCTCTCAGCTCTGCTTGCTCGTCCACCGGTCACTGCAGCCCTCAGCTTCGGCACCACAACCTGGCTCACTCCTCACGTCCGCCACCCGAGCACGAGCGCCGTTTGCGGGGGGAAACGCACGCCAGGCCGTGACCAGTGTGCTTTTCTTTGCAGCACTGTACCACATCCTGCTTTCCGCCAGTCCCAGTGCCTTACCCTGACGGAGGGCAGTGCGCAGCAGCGGCAGCTCTGGATGTGTGTGTCAGGCTGTGGCTCCTTGTCAGCCGCCTCGCTGCATCTTCAGCCACCTCAAGCCCGCCCGGGCGACTCGACCTGAGAAGCGGCGCGTCCCCTCAGGGATGGCCCGCTGGCCTTGGAGCAGCAGGACAGCAGTACTGCATGGCTGATTACTAACAACAACAACAACAACAACAACAACAACAACAACAACAAGAACAAAACAGAGGACAGAGTGGTTAATTGTTCAGTTTGTGGGGTTTTACATTACAGAATCATTCAACGAATACACATACAGACTGTTTTCAGTCGTGATGATTATAGAACAATATTTCTGTCACATGAAATGGTACCACAACATGCCGTTAAGAAACCTAAAGATATCTCACTCAAGCAATGAAAACCAATTACTTTGGTGAGAAATGCTCAGTCCAGTGGTGCTGTAGCCTAACCCCTGACAGTTTGCCATATCCCCACACAGCTGCATTGCTGTATTAACTCATTTCCTTCCCCGGAACTCTTTTAATATCTCAACCTGTAATGACCACTTTACCGTCTACAAAAGAAATAAAACCTCCATCTTGAACCTTGTAATAGACTGTTTATAACAGGGCGCAGCTTCACAGAACTCGTCTCTTATGCATCTACGCTGCACAATTGTATTTCCCCAGAAGAGAATAACAAGCCGGAGCGGCTCGGGCTCAGGCAGCTCTCCCCTCACGGACGCTCAGCTGATGGGGGATCTTTAACGAGGAGACCAAATGGCGTGAAGAAATGCAGCCGGTGGTAAAGTTTAAAAATACACGGACGGCAGCTGTGCACCGACCGGCGACGCTGCTAAAAATGCCATCTTGCTGTTTCTTGCCGGAGACTGAGGGCAGCTCGCGGTTCGCACCGGCTGCACCGACGGGCGGAGCGGAGCGCGGACCGGCGGAAGGTGACACTCACCTACTGGAGCGGCCCGGTCCGCGCGGCCAAGAGCACCAAAACCCATCCGCCAGCACTTTCATGTGGGTTTTTAAAGCTCAAAGTATTTATGAATGAAACCCCGCTGTGTAGGACACGCCCACCACCCCGGTCAGCGGCGCACCACGTGACGCGGGGAGTGAGCTAAAACCGAGTGATCGAGAGCTCAAAATCGTTCGATCAGTCTTCCCACACGGCGCAGAAATTTCCTCCCACGTCGCAATTTGGCAACTTCAACAAGTCCCTCCGCGAGCTCTTCACTTATTTTGCTGATTTGTTTTTCGTTAGTTAGTCTCGCAGGTGTGGGGAAAATGGGGTCACAGGTCCATTATCACTGTGTGTGTGTGTGTTTTGGGGCTATTCAACGTAACACATGAATGAAAAAAAACAAAAGAGGCACAAAAACTTTAGTGTCGGACAAGATGAGCGCCGTCTGTTACAGCCAATGCGTTTGGCGCCATCTTGTGGTGGTCGCTCGGTAATAGGAGCGTATGCACACACGCGCGCGCACACACTCACGCACACACACACACACACACACACACACACACACACACACACACACACACACACACACACACACACACACAGGGAGGGAGAACCAGAGGAGGACGACGGGGACGTTTCCTCATATGGCCCAATCTTGACTAAATCTTATTGAACTTGCACAAATGCTGCTAAAATACGGCAACATTCTCCTGCTTTGTTCAAAAACTATTTAATATTGTCAAGGAGGCCGCAGCTTTAAGATGATAAAATATGACAAAAGCTGATGATAATGAATAGGAAAGGAAAAGAAAGTTTAACATATAAAGAAAATACATATTTCTGTGTGGAGTTTGCATGTTATCCCTGTGCCTGCGTAGGTTCTCTTCGGGTACTCCGGCTTCCTCCCACAGTCCAAAAACATGCAAAGTGGGGGTTAGATTAATTGGTCACTCTAAAGGTGTGAATGTGAGTGTAGATGGTTGCTTGTCTCTCTATATGTCAGCCCTGCGATGAACTGGTGACTTGTCCAGGGTGACCCCGCCTTCTCCCGAAGATGCTGAGATAGGCTTCAGCCCCCCCGCGACCCCTAACGGGATAAGTGGTAGAAGATGGGTGGACGGATGGACATATTTTATGAAGTAGATCCGACAAATATTTTGTGTTAGTTTTCAAATTCAGTGGTTAAATATTTCAGATTGTCAACTAGTTTTGAGCCATTTTTCTTTACATTCATGTCAAGGATTTAAGGTAGTTGGAATTAGTGAATGAAAAGTAAAAAATGAGAGAGCAGAGTATGAAAAACTTAGATGGTCATATTGAGTTCAGTTATGGTTGCTTTTTCTATATTATACCAATAAAGATGTTGACTGGAGAGACGAGACTTTTGTGCGCCGACACTGAAATGTAGTTCTGGCTTGGTAACCGTTTACGCTTCGTGACTACAGTACCCTGAATCCTTTGCGCCGCCGTAAAGCCTTATGGGTAGGTTACCAACGTCCTTGTCCTACCAAGCGCACACCGACTGCCTTCACGCAAGGGCTCGCGGCTCCCTGTCATTCACTTGTACTTGAATAAAACCCGATTTTTCAGACATGATGGCAACCAGGTTCCTCCGTCGTGCTCTCCCCGTGCTGAGGCAGACTCGGTCCTACGCCGAGGCCGCTACCGGAGCCCCGCAGATGTCCTTCACTTTCGCCTCCCCGACGCAGGTAACGTTAGCCAGCTAACGTTAACGTATGTGCGAGGCGTCGGAGGCCCAGCTAGCGACACCGGCTAACTGGGTTTCCCCACTGCAGCACACCGTAACAGTGTGCAGTCATTTGGCAGCTGTGTTTCACTGTGTGGTTTTGCCGTTTTTCCTCACACATACAGTTGCATTATTTTACACATGCAGCCTGAGAACTCGCACTGTTAGCAGAGGGGTTGAGCTCGGGTTGCTAACTACAGCCAGCCTAGCTGTCATTCACTGTGTTTGGCTGAAATCACGCCTTGAAAAAGAATCCGCATAAACACGAACTTTTTACCCTTAAAAACGCCCGGAGGAGCTTTCTCTATAAATATGCCTCAGTTCGGATCCATTCGGTTCCAAACACGTCCGTTACACGCAGACCTCTCTAACCTTGAGATTCATGTCGGTGCATAAATTCAAGGCTGCAAACGACTTGTGCCATGTCAAGGCGACTTTTCCTCCTTGCTTTAAGGTTCCAGGTCCATCTAGTGAAGCTGCCTGCAGTCTCCCGCAGAACTGATGTAGTTTATGTAGATATATTGAAAACACAGAGGTGACTAATGTTGACTGTTGACAGCATGCTGTTCTGGTCCTAAAGCCTCCATCTTCTGTCTCAACTCTGTAGGTGTTTTTCAAAGAGGCCAGTGTGAAACAGGTGGACGTGCCCACACTTACAGGTGCGTTCGGTATCCTGCCCGCTCACGTCCCCACCCTGCAGGTGCTCCGGCCCGGCATTGTCACAGTCTTCAGTGATGATGGGGCCTCTGTCAAGTACTTCGGTGAGCTTTTGCTTCATACAAAGGAATGTGAATAATATTAGGACAGACACAAGGTTATTATCTACTGATAGACGTTTCTTCATCTAACTATTTCCATATACATAATGGCAATTATTTACAGCCGATTTTGCTGTAAATCTGCTGCCCATCGAGTGTCATACAACATCTCAGACTGTGGACTGACTATAACAGTGAGATCTCCCCAAAAGTGAAGCCAGAACGTCTTTATTCCGTCTTTAACTCTCCATGTTGCTTTGACAGGACAAGGGCCAAACTAAAAACAAAATTACAGATAAAAAAAACCCTTAATTTTATCATTTAATGGGTTAGGGTGCTTATCACACTGTTGTTTGTTAATGTTCATTTTTCAGATCAGTGTGGTTTTGTTGAGTTAAATGATACTATAAAAAGGGATAAAATGTCATGATTGACAGCTGAGCATTGTTTGCGATTGATCTAGCAGGTGCACAGGTGGGAGCTCAATACAAGAGCCCGACCGATGTGAAATTTTTGGAGCCGATATCGTGGAGTGAAACAGTTCTAATAACCGACGATATACAATGAGGTTGTCAGATATTTGTAACAGAGATATTCAACAGAAGCAGAATATTTTCAAATGAACTTTTACTGGCTTAAGTGTCAGCAGTGCACTGAAACATTAAATGGAAATTTAATATAAATCACCCAAATCTGGTTCTTTAATGAGTTCCTTAAACTAAATAATTTGATATTGATAACGTATAAGCCGATATGATACCTCTGTGATGGGTCAATTTCGACCAAACCGATATATCGGTCAGGCTCTACTCAATAGTGTGGTTAGGCTGCCTGATCACTCCTGCACGGACTGGAGCTTCAAATGTTGTTCTCAGCGCAAGGTGACACTGCTCGTATTCTGTATATTTTGGCTTCCTGTTTGCGTCGTGGGAGGAGTTTTGGAGGATCTCTGTTAATGTCAGAGTTTCAGACTTAAAAAATGAACTTATGCCATTCTAACAAAATGTTTATCAATGTGAAAATACTGTATTGTCAAGTTCAAAAGTAGATCTATTCTGAACAGAACGTAGCTGAATAACCAGGTGTCACGTTTCAGCCGTGTACATCGAAGAATTAGACCCGATTGGGGGGGGGGAATACACTCAGCCAGATGTCATGGCTCTATAATGCTGCACTGCATTTTTATAAAACACAACTGAGATCTTCAACAATTTCTCAGTGCACATTGATGACTAATTTAATTGGTAACTGGATTACCTGCTTGCCCTGGCTGACGCTGAGAAAATAACGCATCATTTCACTTTTTTTTAAAAACTCACCGTGAGATCGATTGCTGCCGTTGTTTCGACTTCTCAACATCTATGGGAACGTGCACGGACGTCTGTCTTTGTAGAGCAGCCGATGGGAATGCCTTCTCCCTGAAAAGACCTGCAACTGGCTGACAAGTACCGCATGGGTAGATTTTAGTAAAGCCCGATTACAGTACTGAGGATGTGCAAAAGTCTAATCTTTTTTCAGACCCCTTGAAATACAATATTCTCAAAAGTTATTATGGAATTGTTGTCCAGTGAGGGTTAGACTAAATGAAATACCCTGGCTTGAGAGAGCCTGCAATCCTTAGGGTAGGAAGCTAAGATGTAGTGAGCAAAGTTGGTTGATGATATATTCAGACAAGTCTCTTGTAGACTTTGGAGCACATATTGCAAATATCAGTCATGTTGTTTTCCTCTTAAAACTGTACAAAACATCCAAAACTGGTGACATGTTTGGCTGCCAGCACTTCACGGTGTGAAATGTAGCACAGTAAGTACTGTACGTGAATTATCATTTACTTTGGCCAATGCAGATGTGTAAGTAGGTGACATACATTTTGCATAATTTTGGCCAGCGTATATTGTGCATCCCTGAACCCCAGCCAAGATGCCATGTTTCCGACACTGATGTCTGTGTGTGTTTACGTGCTTGTGTTGGCAGTGAGCAGCGGGTCAGTAACGGTCAACGCAGATTCTTCAGTGCAGCTGCTAGCTGAGGAGGCTGTTCCTTTGGACCAGCTGGACATTGCTGTGAGTATAATGTCAGCCTTGCTCCGCTCCCATGTGAAGACACAGTATGTCCCATGAGATAATCAGGATGTGCTAACTGAAGTTTGTGATATCAGTTTACATCAACCTACTTGTCATCCTTGTAATGCTTCAAGTTAAAGATTCTTTTGGCCAAGTTGCAAAACTGTGAGCAGATATTAGCAATATTTGGGGTCCGTGAATGAATGTTCATACATTTGTTCAGCACAATACCTCATTTTATCTGCAATTTATTTCCAAATTTGGTTTTCTCATTTGAACTTTATCAATAGAAATTAAGTGTCATAATTGTAATATGAAATTCAGCATCCTACAAAAAAACCTAAACTAAAATGTTTCAGGCATTTTAGAAATTTAAGTTTTGATAATTATGGGCAGCAGCTCAGAAAATGATTAAAACAGAAATGGCCTGAAATAGTTCCCTTTACATGTAATGAGTATAGAATAGATGAAAGTTTATCTTTTTTAATTAAATTAAAAAGACAAAATGAACTTTGTTGCAATACTCTTAAGTTTTTTGAGTATATGGATGAGTGAATCTTTGCTTTTAAGCTTATAAATCTGAGACATTATGGTATTGCTTCTGCATTATTTTAAATACAAGAGCAGGAGAGTAACACATTAGGGATATCCCAGAGTCTTCTCAGGAAGTACATGCGATTAAATGTTGCACAAAGGTGCTTATGATGTTCTTGTACCGTCTCTGGTGCATAGTAAGATGCTAAATTCCAAATCAATGCGGACAGTATAAGTTGAAAGAGACCCAGTGACATGTAGGAAGATAAAATTAATATCGTACA
>KV751319.1:14789694-14803583 GCA_001698575.1 Mola mola
TAGCTCTGAGTAAATGCTAGGGATCAATATTTTGTAGCCTTTAATGAGCTGGATAATTGCTTTTAGACTTGAAAATATTGCAGCAAAAGCAAGTCCTTGTTAATTATATTACAAAGAGAGTTTTTGTTTACTCAAAGCTCCCTGAATCCTTTCCATGAAACAAAATGAAAGACAATATTTCCTTTTGTCTGTTGCGTTGAAACATACAGGTTCGATTATTTTTACATTTAAATTGCTTGCAATGTGCATTTTGTCTTTGTACCAGAGGTGTCCTTGAGTCTCTCTGGTCCTGATCCGCTCTGTCGTCGGGCTTTTGGCCCTAAACCCTGCTTGCAGACGGACGAACGTCTCCGTTTGATGTTATCGTAACGGAGCACCGACCTGCGGGGCTCTTTCATCAGTTCAAAATGTCGGAATCCTCAGCCTCAAAAGTTCACGTGGAGGACATTTTTGTCACAAAGTGGGACGAGAGCACTCCAGAAATATGTTTGGATTGTTACCTGATGTCTGCTTTGCCACGTGTGGCTCATGTGAAAATGTTGGAGTTCTCCTGACAGTTCACGTCTTCACATTGTCAGCGGGCCCGTCAGTCCTTTACAGATCATGTTCTGTTTTAATGAGAGTTGTGTGACGGGTGTCCACATCCCGGCTGGTGCGGTGTGTATAATTGACGTTTGTTCGCGCCGCTCTGCGTCCCAGCAGGGACGTGATCTCTGACAACACGGACTTTTCTTTGAGCCCGTGCTCAGTTTTTTTCCCTCCTGATCAGCACCTCCCAGCCGGTGATTATCCATCTGATCGCTGCTGCAGCTGGACTCAGATGTCGATCCCTTGTTGAAATGTCAGTCTCGTTAATGCTGGACTGCATTATTACGTGCTCGCCGAGGAGGCGTCAGTCTTTGACCTTGGGCTGTGCCAGTGTCACCGTCAAGCTGGCTTCATAGTCGTAAAGGACTTATTATTTTTTCCCCCCTCGTTGTTCTCTGCTCGGCACTGAAAATGCACATGGACCCACGCTGTTAATAAGCCTAGAAAGGTCAGTCACTGTTGAGCTATAGCAGATGTGTCAAATCCCTACTGGGAGACCTTTAACTTCCAGCTATGTTTGGCATTTCTTGTTTCTAATCACCACTGTGACAAATGAAGCTTTCAAATCTAAGAGGCAGTGGGTATTTTTCCGCTCGTCTTACTCCCCACTTTTGAGTTGTTGCTCATTCTTGCTATACAGACTCCAGACCTCAAGAGGATTTCAGGATGAGTAGAGCTTTGCAGGCCCTCCTCCTGCCTTGATTGCAGCTGTTTTTTGTGTGATTAACTGGGTATTGTTAATTGTGGTTCTGTTTTTAGGCTGCTAAGGCAAACCTGGAGAAGGCCCAGTCCAACCTGGCCGGCACATCTGACGAGGCAGCGAGGGCAGAGGTGCAAATCAGCATAGAGGCCAACGAGGCCATCGTCAAGGCTCTGGAGTAGACCTGTGGTACGACATGTCGGCTGCACCACCGCGATCTGCTCACTAGACAAAGTTAATTAGCGGACTCCAACGGCCCGATGATGCAGGACTTTTTGATTTTAAATACTGACAGCACTAAATGTTACGGTATTATATACTCAAACTGAGTTTCCGTATGTTTTTCCCCTCTCTAGGTAATCTTTTCGGTTTTTTCCAGCCCAGTCACGTCGGTCTCCAGAAGATTCCATGTTTGCTTTGTACAGTGGATGAAATTGCAAAATAAATTTATTTGGAATTACATGTAGTCAGAGTTTGTATTGTTTTCTTTGGCCCAGCTACTTAATGACAGTCACATGCTGTATTTCATGATAAAAAGACAGGATCATAGCTGAACTATGTCTCACAGAAGTGGAGATCATGTGCATGTGGCTTAACTTTCCCTTAACTGGCTTCAGGAAGTGTTTTTCTCATTAAGCAGACTTGCTGTGTTGTGTGGAAAAACAAAAAACAAAAAAACTGCCTCAGCATGGGTGCAGTAAGTGTTTCTGCCACCTGGGGGCAGCAGATACCTGCACCAGAGCGAACAGTCCAGTGATATTTGATGAACAGTGCTGGATTCTCCTTTTGAAGAAGGAGCCTCTTTATTTTTTATTACTGCTGTGTATCAGCTGAAAGCTTAGTAACTTTCACCGCTGCAGGCCCACTTGTGGGTCCGAGCAGTCTGGAACTCTGTCTCTGCTGCTGCTGCTGTTATTTCGATGTGTTGGTGGAGCTTGTTGAGTGATGACCTCAGATTTCTGTGACAATGCCAGGAAAAGAGCTGCACTGAAAAGTCCTGTGGAAAACCAGGCCTTTCTCTTTAATTTCATAAGTCTCAGCTCCAGGAGGCTCTGACCTCATTCACATGCGAGCATGAGACAGAACTGCTGCCAGTCTGCTTTTAAATGTCAAAACCCTTATCAAGTGTAAGTACATTGGAAGTACCACAGTTTACACAAGAATGCTCTCAGGGCTTCTACTGTCCATGGCTAAACTGCTGCTTGTATGGTTTTACACCTTTCTGCTGGAGAAAACTGCCTGGAGGCATAAATTATGCTAAGAGACACTTTGAGTAAAGTTCATCGCATATAGCACAAATGTCCTCTAGTCAAGGATGAACTAATTGTATTTGAATTTCACACAAACATATGACAGGACTAAAAAGAAAAAAAATAGGTCGTCTATGCTGTACACTTCCTCTCGTTCAACAGAAGACAAAAATGAGACCATATGTAACTGGGTCGAGCGTGTGTGAAACATCCAGAGTTTAGAATATGCAGCCTCCAGGCCAAACATGAACACGTACGAGCTCATTGGTTATGTTAAACCTGATGCTGGGCTTCGGCTCTCTGAGAACAGTGTGTTTCTTACGGCAAACTATTGACTGAACTCACACACGTCAACAGCGTAAACTGCAGCTACCTCAAAGTTTGACCTTGAAATAGGAAAATGTAGCTGTTGACTTGTGACTTCAGGTCAGTATTCATTGTAAGAAAAAACAAAAAGGTCTCCACACCGCTACGTTCACCTTTCCAATCTTTCCGTCTCTTTCATCAGAACCTCCTCCCAGCTGCACACACCGTGCCACAAACCGCCCCTTCTTTAATCCAGATCTATGAGAGGGGATGTCGAAACCGTGTAGCTAAAACTAAAGCTGAGCATTGAGGAACCAGCCTTTCTGGCCCACATTGGTGCACATAAACTGTCACTGTTAGCTTTTTCTCGATTGTCACTTAATCTCTCCTGCGTTTTTGCATTTTTAATCAAGGGCTGTCAAGCTACCTGAGCTGTGCAGCCTAATGAGCTAAATGGATCATAGGCGAACCGTCTGACCCCGGAGCTGAAGTGCTGTGCATTGATATAGTGGCGGTGAAGTGCTGCGCGTTGTAAAAGAACAATAGGTGCCAACGAGAGCCCCGAGTGAAGAGCCACTCAGTGTTTCCGGGCCGATGAGGAAGGCGATAATCAGTCACTGTCTATCTCCAGCGGACGGCACGGTGCTGTAATTAAAAGATTGCACTATCTGCACCGGGAGAGAATAACATGATGCGCACGATGACCGTCCCCGGTGTCACCGAGGAGTAAACGAGACCAGCCCCTGTGAGTCAGCATATTTGAGGTTTATTAATTAAAGTCGAGCGAGCGCTTTCTTCTGAGCTTTCCAACAGGCCTCGCCCATGGATGCCTCTGATGTCACGAGACTCGCTGGCCCAGGAAACAGTCCCTCCATTGACAACAAATGAGTCATCAACAGTTTAGAACTAATCAAGCAGGAAAGTGCATTTCATTGATATCAGTTCATCTCTCAACTACATTAGTCCCATTACCCCCCGCCCTTACGGTCTTCCAGAAACTAAACAGAACTCGTCAAACCGCCGTGACTGTTTGACCAGTAAGATTAGTCTCAAACCAGGAACTATTCGCAGGCAAAATGAGACTGAGGAGGCCTGAGCCAAGTGCGTCAGGAGCATGCTCGAGGGTGGCGATTGTCTCGATGGTTCCACGCCTGAATTATTCACGCAGCAGCTGGATGGATTTGATTTTGGACAGACGTTGTCCTAAAATGATCCTTCTTCATAGCGCAGATGCTTTTTCTCCTCTTGCGCCGCCTCAGGCTTCACATTTGTGGTTTTTTGATTAAAATGATTGTTCTCGTTAGACGGACTGCCTGTGAACCACAGACATTCGCGTGTCCCTCGAGATGAAGTGTGACCCCTTTAACGTCCCTTACATGTGATGTTAACTGCATCATCGGGTCGAAAAGGGGAATTTGACCGCTACTCCTAGTTTATGACCAAATACCTGCAAAACCTCAGTCGAAGCTGTGCATGAGATATAAAACACTTTGTCTGTACCTTTATTTTGTGAAAAGGCAGAAATATGTCTTTGCTTGCATGTGAAGACCAACGCACAGATGGAGAGGATTAAAAAGAGCATCTGCTACTCTACATTCAGAAAGAGTGAAAAAAGTTGTGTGTGTGTGTGTGTTTGTGTGTGCTGTGTTAGCAGGCACACTTCAAAAAGTGGCTCATTCCTTTTTTTGGAGAGCTACGGTCATTGGGTGATGTACTGATTGATGGAGGTTAGTCAATAACTCAATGATTGATTGATTTTTTTTTTACCCCCATTTCTCAAACAATAATGTTAAACATTTGCTGCTTCCTGCCTCTTAAAGGTGACTATTTGTTGTTTGTCTTTGAAATTTAGAACCATGCAGCCACAACATTAACCCCCCCACCTAGTATTGTATCGCCCCCCTCTCGTGTCAGGACATGGACCTGTGAGGGTGTCCTGTGGTTCCTGGCAGTGGACATGTGAAGAAGCCCTTTGAGATTTCACTGGCTTTCCCCCCTTTCTGATGTCACAAAGAATCATGATAAAAATGGTAAGTGGAACATAGATGTCAGCTTGCAACTTTGTGGTTGTGTCCATGCATCAGTCGAGTAGAGAATGTAGACTCGGCTGTGAGTCAGCGTGATACAAATATTCTGTCACTACAGCGTCTTGACATACTGGCCGATCAGGATGTCGTGTCTCTTTATCCGGGTCGGATCTGACACAGACGAGAGTCTCTCAGTGGACACTCAAACTGAAAATCCTCTTCATCTCTCTTACGCCAGTTCTCCCATTAGCCTTGTGAAATCACGGGACTCACTTCACGTGCACCCCATTGACCTTTTTCCCCTCCTCGTGTCGATGATTCAGGCCCTGTTAAGGTGAAATAACCGTGAAATAGGTGAATAATGAGGAAGTGACGGATGACGCACGCTGTACAGAGCGATCTGATTATTAAAACGCTTCTTTGATTGCAACAAGAGATAAGAGATCACATGAGGGGCGAGTAAAAACATTTGTCCGTCTGTCTCTCTTTTTTTTTTTTTTCCTGCCTGGTCCTGTCATGTTGAATAATATTTTTCCTGCAATTTCTGATCGCCTGTAGTGGAAATACTTCCCTGTGGCAGGTGGTAGGAAACAGGATGGCGGCAAATTAGAGACCTGAGAAGTTACTGAGAGGAAATTAAAAGTCTGGAAAATTGAAACACTCAGAGCAAAGAATCTCCTATGACTGGGGATGGGCCATTTTCCATGGTGCGCCAAAATTAGGTGTATAATCATCTGCCTTAGATGCATCGAATCCTTTTAAAAACTTTTGAAAACTACATTTCCACCTGTGACATACGGTCAAGCACAACTAAGTGTGCGTCAGGGGCGAATGGAGGCGCCGCGGCGGTAGAAGATGAAGAGGGGCATCCGGAGACCGGAGCTGATTGAAGTGCTCACCTTTTGGTGGGATGGTGTAAAGAGGGCCGCCTGCAGACTCTCAGTCAGCTGTCGGATACTGCATCCAGTCTGGTGGTAGGAGTAGGGCGCTGACACCAGCCTCCCACCGCTCTGCCCTGTTTGTGCCATCCTTTCCACACAAACACCCACCCACCCGCCACACACACACACACACACAGAGCCAGGCACTGCGGCAAACACTCACCCAGACGCAAACATCCACACAAACACAAACAGTTCAGCCTGTGCCAGCTAGGTACCATTTCTACAAATAGCAGTGTGGGCATTCTGGAGAAGAACTGCATCGCCACCAAACGCCGCCATAATCAGCTTTATGGTAACAGCAAATGGCCCCTGAGTGGCAGGGCAGGTAATCACTGCGCAGAGTGTTTTTGTGGGAGAGTGCTTTTTCTGGCCTCGTGTTTGTTTCCCTGCATGCTCACACTGAAACGAGCATCCGTGCGAGTGCATAAAGTACCATTAAACCCCTCTATAAGCTTAACGGCCGTGCATGTGTCTGCATTGAAATAATAACCATACAAAAAACCCACACCTTTGAAATAAACAACCCCAGACATACACTAGGAACACCAACACAACACAAAGCTATTCTTCCGTACTTCCGACACTTACATAAGCAGTGGAAAAAAAAAATAAAAAAGCCCTAGAATTTGCTTACATCACAGAGTCATTCCACATCCTCAGCCTGATTCCAGCTTTGCAGTGCTTTGATGGTCTTCACTCAGCTGCACATAACCAAAAATCATCCACTCTTCCTTTATATTGCCAATTCACAGCTCTAATTAGCAGATGAGCGGTTTCATGTGCCTTTCACAACAATGGGCACAAATGGAAACCAAAGGAAGCAACACAGGCGCTATGTAATCTTCCTTCGCAGGACGACAGAATGAAAAGAAATGAGAACGGACTCTGTCTCTCCCTGGAGCTGCTGACAATGGCGATCGTGGCTGGTAAGGTGCCACGTGCTCGAGGGTTCAGAGGAGGGAGGGTGGGAGACAACCTGTACGCAGCACAATGTAAGTGGACATCCCCGCATGTGATGTTTGTGAGGCAAAAATGGCGCCGACAGAGCATGAAGTTTGTCATGGTATAAAGGTGTGATGCGGTCAAGCCACACACGTGCACTCATGCTGTTTGGGGAGGCACAATGAGAGCAGCTTGGCCTTTCGTGCCCCTGCTGACAGTATGCAGGCATCTATGTTTAGTCATGGGGCCAATGAACAGGATCACTGCTGCCTGGCTTTACATTTGTCATGTGTTTCTCAGCGGGAGGCTTCTGGCCAAATTACTGACAAAGCAGAAAATAGTGCTGGGTGCAGAGCATCATGCTTCCAAGCTGTTGCTCTGTGTCACTGATTTCCAGCCAGGGGCTGTAGGGGTTTCGGTTGGAGGTAAAAACGCTGCAATTGTCAGCTGTGTATGACACTGAGTCTCTGAAATCTTGTCTGATATAAAAAGTAATATTTTGGCAATCAGTGTATCAAAAGTTCAAGCAAAAGTTGATCTACATATGCACTATACTGTACACATTTGTTTGTGTATCTGGCTGTCAATAAAAATAAATTAATTCAAATATGCCCTACTTTTACTCTGTTGCAGCAAATTAAGTGAAGTGATTAAAGTGATTAAAAGTGTGTAAGCGAGTAAAAGTACAATATTTGCCTCCAAGATGTTGTGGAGTTGCAGTTTAAAGTAGCAGAACATGGAAACACTCAAATAACGTACATGTACCTTAAAATTGCTCTTAACTGCAATATTTGAGTGGAGATACTTAGTTGAAATTAGAGGTGATGGATAAATAGATGAAATACTTTAGGAAGTAGTGGAGAAATAATAAGGTTGCACTTTACAATAATTAATTAACCGTCAATGCAGTAATAACCATTTACTAACAGGTAATTAATGTGTCATGTACTCATTTACTAACAGTTCTCATGCTATCTAGCCACACTAATTAGTTGACACAGATATGCCCATGAACTAACAGTTAAATAGTACAATGAGCAGCATTTGGACAGTCACCTAACCCCGATAAAGCATTTATCAACCGGAATTAACCATTTATTAATGCTCACATAATGCCAATTGATAGTTTTAACTTTTGAATAATATATGAATCAGTACCTTGTTAACACAAAGACCATTAGTATACTAGTTGTTGGCGCATTAATTCACTGTTAACTAAATGCTTATTACAGCATTAAATAATGTTATCAATTATACTAGTAGTTATTGGATAAATGTTGAAAGCTTGAAGTAGGTCTAATGGAGGTGGATGAATAAGTATTTGCTAAGTGAGTAAGTACACTATAAATAGTCAGTCGGAATGGATAAATGTTGGTGAAATGGGGTTTTAGTTAAATTGACAGGGCTGCAAAGGGACAAATGACGAAAACAGGATGGGAAACTCTCTGGTAATCTAATCACCTCCCGGTGACTGATCACCATAGCAGACGCACCGTGTAGTAGCTCATGTGAACCAGGGCGAGCAGCATCTGAGAGCCGGTAATCCTGACATAGACATTTGACTCTTCCCAAACAAGGGGCCCGAGCGCTGGCCCCCTCGCCGCAGGTGACGTCTGTCCTTTTGTGGGGTTAGTCATCCCTTTGGATGGTGGCGATTTTCCTTTCCCACCGGAGGTCGCTTTACTCTTCCCTCTCGCCTCCCGTGCGCACATCACTCATGTCCACGTGATCTGCGCATGTGGCCCAGAGTGTGCTTTCCTGCCTCATGGGACTCTTTCACACACATTTTCCTCAAGACTCTCTTTTAGATGGGTTCTGGGCCGCTCTGCCCGCCTGCCCCCCGCCCGTCCCCATTTCCAAAATGTCTCCTGGATGTGCCCGGGCTTGTGAAGACGCAGTCACACATGAGAGCACATGAGTGCACACGCACTCATCTAGAAAGTGCAGCCAGTTATGTGTAACTCTTTAAATTGCATGGCTAGCGCAGGTGAGGGTTCCTGTTGTGTGGTGTGTGTCTGAGTGTGAGCGTGCGTGTGTACTTTCTCAGCCACGACGTACCAAAAGAGGAACTGAGACAATTGTAAATAACACAAGAGGAGCGTCCCTGGACCGCCTTTCCTTCCTCCTGAGCTGTGTTGAAATATTCGTGACACCGTTATCTGTCCTGCCATTTGTGCTCTTTTAAAACTTCCCGGCTGACGCCGACGTTCTTGGAATCTCAGCGACGAGTTCACGTTACTTCATCCCTTGTGCTATTTTAGCAAAATGAAAGTCTCACTTCATTCATACACTACCGCACGGCGCTGACAGCGAGCACCGCTAACCAGCGTGTTGCGCCATGTAAAGAAAGGTCATACACAACTAAGGTGAGGCTTAATGCGTATGGTCTGGAAATTGGGTCATCGATGCATAATTCACCACCACACATTTGTTTACGGGAGGACAAACAAGTTGCCCAGCGATGCCATTTCTAGGTAATCCGTTACAGTGAACACGGAGCCTGTCGAACGACTTCTGACCAATTCTGTGCCTTCTTTCCACTGTTACTGTACATGACGGCATGTCACAGAAGTCAAATTACACATGGCAAACTTTGCAGGGTGATTATCGTAAAATGTGCCTCCCTTTAACCTTCACCAGTGCAGCTGAGCTCTCTGGGCCTGTGCCCGGAGTCACTGGCAGCTCGCTGTGGCTTCACAGTCACAAGCCTCTTCGCTGGCACAATAGGAAAATATGCCAACAGGCTAGTTTCCACCTAGGACACCTACAGCGGGCAGAAATAACTCCCGCAGTGAGCGGCGACCGGCTCGGCCTCATGTCGGTGGCCCTCATTACAACAGCTTGTGAAATGCGGTGGAGTACAATATTATTCAAAAAAAATGACTGAATCATATCATATAATGACATAATCATCCGATGTACCAAGCACTTCAGTTATTTTTCCTTGTCAGCAGTTGGAAATATACAGCAGATAATGCGCCTGTCAAATGAGGAAATGCCTCTCGTCCGCTGGATTCCTCTTTCTGATTCATCTTGCAACATTTTCAGGATCTTCCACTCGTGGTTTTCCTCTCTGATAGCATTTAGAAAAGTACAGCTCCGACATGGACTGCAAACCAAACGCCCACCACACGCTTTGACAAACGGGGGTCAGTGCGTTCAGGGGTGCTTCGGGAGCTTACTTGTATTTTACTGGTTTTCACTTTATGCACCTTCATTAGGGATGTAACGCACTGCAGGCCAGTTGAAAATAGATTTAGTTCCATGACTCCTCGAGCAGGCTGAGATGTTAAGTGAGTCGCGATACATGTTTCGAACAGGGAATGGCGCTGTGCGGTAACTCGCCGCCTCCAGTCATTTAGATGAGGGAAAAGGAAGGAAGGAAAGCGGTTTCGACCGCAGCAATAGGACCAGAAGGGGGTTGCCAAAATGTCAAAATGACTGTCTAAAGTTTGGCCTATGGAGCTATGGAGCAGAAACAGCAGGGGGGGGAGTTGCTTCCATTTGAGCCTCATGCTTCATTCCCAGAGGTTACGAACCCCAGCACAGAACATGGTTTTACTTTTGTGCTCTTTTTTGCAGTTTGTAATGTTTATAGCCTCTCTGCCTCACAAGCGAGGGGATTCATTATAAATGAAAGGACACTTTTTCATTTATAATTTGTCTCAAATCATTTAAAAAAGTGAGAAAATCGTGACTCGTGTCGCATTGTGAGAGTGAATTGTTACATCCCTAAACTTTATACTTGGACCTCAATACAATTTAGATCAATTTGTACATTATCTGTTTAAATTATATATAAATTTGTACCCTTAAACAGCTATATACTTTTTCATTCCACAATATTTGTTACACCAGCGACTCTTCATGTCCTTCCTGTCCTTTCAAAAAACTTTGCGTTTCTAAATTAAGAGAGTTATGTTCAACTGCATGTGCGATTCTCCCTCAAATCCTTCTGTGGATGACACATCTCTCACATCTGCAGACTTGACGACACATTAATGTACAGTGTATTCAACTACCCATCAGCATCTGCTTTCCTTTTGCAGTATATTAATGCAAAAACAGGACTTCTTGGTAGAAAAACAGAGGAGGAACCATTTACCTCATCATGCAGTTGTTTTTAAAACTTCTACTTTTCCGATTTCCCTCACATGCTTTTACTCAGTTTGTGACTGCAGGACTTTAACTTGTAGTGGAGGATTTTCACAGTGTGGTAATAGTGCTTGCACTTGAGAAAATGGCCCGAATATTTCCTCCACCGCTCTTTACACTTTGCCCAACTTAACCAAGAACCGCTGCAGGCCTGCTTTGACTGCTGTGTTGAAACATGTAGTCTTTCCAGCAAACAGCTCCTTTCGCATGAGCGTGTGTTTTGTGTGAGTTCAGTCCAGGTCAGACATGCTCTGAATGCAGCTACTGAGTGTACTGATTCCACACGTGGAGACTAGGGGAGGTGGGGTTGTTCCATGACTCCAAATAGAAAGCCAATGTACTTTGTGAACGCCTCTGAAAAGGTCAAATAGATGGATTCCAGCCGAAGCACCTGTACGGCTATTTATGCTCGTAAAGTTTTATCCACATGTAGCCTTCAAAGATTTAGCAAATGCTTAAAAATGTGTAGCATAACATTTGTGTGATGATGAAATTATAATTTTATGTGACATTTTTGCAAATACAGTATTGTGTAAAAGTCTTAGACTATATTCTTTAGCCTACATATTTACTTCTCATGGTCTTTATTAGAACACAACCAGAAAATGCAGGGAATATGTATGCAGTAATAAAAACAAGGAACAAAACAGGCAGACAGAACAGCTTCTTCATTCACTGCGACCTCCCCTTACATTTAAAATGCCTTGGGCTTTTTGATTTTTCTGTTGATCAAATACACATTTTGTACAAATTGAACTCATTAGAAGCTTTCAATTCAAAGTGCCACAAATCAAAGAGGAGAGCGACACAAAAGACACTAAGAAAAAAAAGTTTTAGTTTTGCGTCATCAAAACAAACTGGGCAGTGTTGGCATGAAGATGTGGTATTCAAGCTGTTACAAGGATATTTGAAGAATTAGGAGAGGTCAAGGACAGAAAAAAGAACTGCAGGGCCAAGAAAATTTTTAAAATCTGATAAGTCTCTTCTTTCAGAGCCCAGAAGAAGTCCAGTGAGGACCTGGCTCAGCATCCTCATCGAGATGCCAAGTTGACCTTCTGCAGTCTGAAGAAGCTCGATCAGGAATGGTCTCTGTGGAAGGGCAGCAGCAGCCAAGAAAACCATTTTATCAGGAGGGGAGCAGGGTGAGAAGGCTAAGATATGCTAAAGCTCACAAATATTGGAATAAAGACCACTGGAGAAGAACAGATGGCTTTTGCCTGTGGAAGCCGTTTTATTCTGAAAGTTGTTTTTTTTTTTCTAAACTTATCTTCATAGCCTTAATTTTGTGGTCGTTTACAATAAAGAGACAAAAAAAAATGATCGACGGTCATTAAAACGTTGCTAAAACAACAGAGCTGGTGGTGGCCTGAGGCCTTTTCACAGTCCTGTATGTTAAAAGTTTTTTGGGGAAATATGTGTTTCAAGTTAGACGAGAAGGTTGATAGGTTTTTACAGTGAATATGCAGCTAGACTGGCTCACGGTTTAGCTAAGCTGAGTTCCAATGCTGGAAACGTGGGGAAACAGGTAGCCTGGCTCTGTCCACAGGTAACAAAACGTACCTGCCAATCAGGTCTAATTCATGTAGTCGATACAACAGCTCAAGGGTGACGTGGCAGAGTAACCAGTGTTGTCGGTTTATGAGTATTTCCTGTTTAGGTGACTGCCATCTCCATTTTTTGCTGGCTGCCTAATCGAACACTGACAAAAATAGCATTACAGTAAATGCACTTCACCCCACGAAGAAATTAAACATACTGGCAACCACAGTGAGTCACATTTTGTACTTCAGTTTTTGCTCGGACTAAACTTGTTTATCAATGAGCTGTGGACAAGTTGTTACGTGGATTTTGGACAGAGCTACATTAGCTATTTCCCCCTTTTTGTTTTTTTTTTTCCTTTGGGCTAATCTAAGCTCAAAAGAGAATGCCAGAATCTGAGTTTGGTTGACTTCTGACAGCAGCTTAACGGCTTTTTTTTCAACTTTAAATACTAATTGAGCAAATATGGGCAGAACAGTCATAAAAAAAAATCTATTTTTACCGTAACCAAAATGTCCCGAAACAAGCAAGGCTGACTGAAAGTCATTCAGTATGTTTGTACAACGTTACATTACTAACTATTGAGTTAATCAGTGCACTCCCTGCTAACAGTTCAGCAAGTCGAGAATCATGTTGTTGACACCAGCCTGCGCAATAAAAGTGTCAGTTAGAGGGAAACGAGCCACTTAATGTGGCAAAGAGTCAACCTGGATGTGTGAATGAGCTTAGTAATTATCTCCACAATGATCACACAGGTACTTTTCAGACAGCCGCGATCACGCTGATTATCTGGGTTGAAACTAAGTTTATGATAATTTCCACCTTTGACAGCACACTGGGAAATCAAACAGCTGTATATAAAGTGTAATAAAGCGAAGGCGTTTTCCATCCACGGTGATCACAGAGTGAATTATAACCTGATATGCCGACGGCACTGCCTGACGAAACATTTTCCATCCCCGTCTGAAATTACCCTTTAGACTTCCGCTTAACCTGGCACATCCCATCCAGCCCACCAAGAAAACATTTCCCATTATTAGCAGTCAACACCAGACATGTCAGCCTGTACGGCATGAATAGACCCAACTGACAAATTAACCGTGAAATCCTCGCTGGCCGGCTGGCTGTATCAGGTCACATCAACCAGAGAGAATAGACATGACTAAACATAGACGGGGCCTCGGCCTGCTGGACTGTGTGAGCTGAGGTTGGCTAACTTCAGCACGTTGGACCTGTTGAGTGGACGATTTATTTTGGTACAGTTTCAAAAGGCCAAACAAAACGTGACGACGGAGAGACCTTGTAATCTCTCAATAATGTAACCCGCTGGGTATGTTCTGAAGCTAAAAAAAAACACCTGCCCCTCTTACTTTACAAAATGATGCTCGTCACAGAAACATGAAAAAGGGCAACAACAGAACACGAAAAATCTGTTAAT
>KV751319.1:14803614-14815349 GCA_001698575.1 Mola mola
GACAGATAAACAGTGATTTTTAACATTCGTTCAAATCTTTGGTTCTTCGAGCAGTAAGTTACGTTGGCTGTCCCTCATTTTAAACATCCTCTGAATCCTTGGACCATTTTTAGCTTTTTGAATTTTGAATGCATGTGGCTCCTGACAAGCCATCGTGGCAGACATCTAACACAATAGGGAGGTGTGAACAAAGCAAATAAAGGAGGGACCACGATGAGCCGGTCTTTGTTAAGGTCATCCTCCTGCTAGTAATCTGACTGTTTAAATAACCTAATATTGACACAGTCAGTTTATCAAACCAATATGTGGTTATGAACTTGGCTTATATTCTGACAAGAGCACCAAGGCCCTTTGAGATATATGCTAACACTCCAACATGCTCTCCATGGCAGCTGACATGTTAATGCTTTGTCAAAAACAACATGTGTCCAGCATCTCGTGACATTACAGTTTATTTTCAGGGAGGCACTGGCATTCTGTACCGAATTAAATGGGCAATTCATTCACTGGTTGTTGGGACATTTAAGTTAGACGAACAAATGTGAACCTCATGGTGGCGTTAGCACCAGGTTGTTAGGATACGTTGTTTCACGGCGAATCTGAAAATGCATGAATCTGCATATCACTGAATTAATTAGGCTGTATCCTCTGAGGAACAAGAATGCTCGTACCAAATCTCTTGCCGATCCATTTCAACTTTGTTGAGAGGGTAAGGCTTCGTAAGGCCGTGTCAGCCACTAGCTGGGCTCATAACAAAGACACGCACGTTTCGGGTCAAAATGGCCGTACGTGAAAAAATTCTCTCGCTCGTTTGTTGTGTAAATGGCACTTGGAGTGAATCATCGCGGAAAAACAGTGGTGTCAAGAATATCCAATCATGAGCCATATGCTCAAAAGTCATTGATCTTATTGCTGAAATTGTGAATTAAAAGAAAGTCTCCAGTGAATATATTCGACTGTGCCAAGAGTCTCCAAAAAACAAATTCCGACTGCCGTAGTCTCTTACGTATAAAAGGGATCGATTCTGATGACTTGCAATGCGGGGCTTAAAATTGTAAAAACTAAACATACATTTCTGCTGGATCAGCTAGCAGGTGACCTTGTATAGGAAGTTTCTCTTCTTCCTGGGAATCTGCGTCTGGTTGCATGGCGCTCGCCACTGTGCAGCGTGTAGTAGACTAGTTAAAAAGCGGGGAGAGATGACAGGGCAGGTGAGCAGGCGGGGCACATTCACACTGTAGATCCCAACGACCTACTGTAGCGAAACAAGGGTGTCCAATTACATCCAAGCCATCTCAAGGCCACAAAGTGATTTTTTTTTTAATCAAAATGTTTGATTTCACAAAACAGTAATGAATTTTTCAGGATTTAATCAATGGCCAGAGCAGGACTTTAAAAGTATGACCGAAACTCAGCGGACAGCATATCTGTTTTGACAGGATAGCTGTTCTGTGGGCTGTGAATCGGTCATGACAGAACGAACGCTGCCTCGCTTGGTGGACAACATTAGACTGCAGCCCCACCTTTGATCGTTACTTATAGATACGGAGGGTCCGTCCCTGCGAGACTCACGTTACCTTCATTGTATTCTGCTCATACACAGTCAATATCTAACTTCGCCTCATTGGTGGCACTTTTGTTGTCGTTCTCCAGGGGAACCTCTCCTCTCAAATGACTGTGGCCTTTCAATGCTTGAAATTTTAGCAAAGTGCCATGGAAGGACACATTTCTTAAGATGTTATTCATTAACGTTTTTTTGTTTTCCTTCTTTTAGAAGAAACCCTTAATGAAGGATTCTGCGTCTGAAAAAGTGTAACAGAAAGCATATTTTGCATTTCAGGCCAGTCGTTAGTGCGAGCTGTCTGCCCCGACCAAGAGGCACAAACGAGCGAGGTGGCAAGAGGGAAGGAAACGGGGGAGCAGAGCCTTGAAAAGTCAGAGCAGGAAGGGGTGGAAAAGTAGAGCAAAGGGGGAGAGCGGGGACGGGAGGGATGGAGTGAAAGAGTGAGATAGGAAGAGAGAGCTGGGGGAGGTGGCGGAGCCAGAGGGGGACAGGAATGGATGACGTCCTCAGGGGACGGAGGGCTATTTTAAGAGCGTGATAGGGAGAAGGCCACTGCACTCCTCTGCACGGACGTCACAGATGAGGTCAACTCTCTGTGTGATCCGCCAGCCCGATGTAACCCGGAGTGACCGCCGCTATCAAATGATTAGATTACTGCGCGTCACCTGCAGGTCAGAGACGTGCGGCGGGGAGCAGATGCAACAAAGCAAATCACCAGAGGAAGCGAAAAATAGAAAGTGAAAGAATAATGAGGAGGCTCTTCTTTTCTAGGTTTGACATGTGAGGTGGGGCGGGGGGGCTAGAGGCAGATGGAAGGATAGAAAAAGAAAGATAATCATGCAACAGGGTGAGTGCAGAGACCACGGGTGGAGAACAGAAAGAGGAGACATATAAAACAGAGCAGCACCAGCCAAAATCGAGTTCGCCTGCAGCTTCGGCCACCCCTAAGCCCAGGATGGAGGAGGATTAGTGGGCAGGAATTCTGGAGTGTGTGCGTGGGTGTGTGTGGAAGTATTCAACCGTGTGGGAGGAGAGCATGGCGATTTGGCAAGTTCTGAACATGCATGCACCAACAAAGGAAATGCCTGCATCTGGTATTCATCACTATATGCTGTACACACACACACACACACACACAAACACACGCACGCACGCACACATTCATGTTGTCCGCGTGTGGGGGGCTGCTGGGTGCACATCATAACAGGCTGCTCTCGAACTTATCCTCTGTCCCCTCTACAAACACTGACCTCGAAGAGCAAGATTTTTACACCCGATACTACTCGGTGAATGGGTAGAGCCATTGCAAATCTCATATCTTTGTTTTACCAGAAGTAGTACGCAAGAAGTCCGTTCTGTATTGCCAAAACCACCTACCCAGCCACCCACACTTCCTGCCCCGAGTCTCTCTCTCACTCCTATTTTCTCCGGTCTCTCTCCATATCTCATTCTGCTCTGTTCTATTTTACACACTCCACACTGACACCTAACCTTTGTCGGACCAGCAGTCCCTCCGGCGCTGCGCCGCGGGCTGTCAAACAGACAAATAAACAAACCGATAGAGCGAACGCTTGGCTGAGTTTCACAGCTATAAAGGTTCTTATCGTGCCCGCCTTGTGTCCTGTGGGTGGATTTCATTAGCTTATTTGGCACATTCAGCCCGGCTACAGGCTGAGTCCTATTGTGGGCCTTTTAGTGCGAGCAGACCGGCTCCGTAAAAGGCAGCAATTATCAGGTCCATTTTGTGGGGGTGTTGAAGTTACACCATTTGGATTAGGCTGTGCAGTAAGTGGTTGACAGGCCTGGATCTGGGGTGCGGGACCACAATGTAACACCACTAGCCTCCCCTGAGTCGCCCGGCGTCACGACACAAGAGAGACTGTGAGCAAGACAAATGGTAGAATACGGAGCGCAGTGCGAAGTATCCTGTTACAGACGTGACAGGCTAAGCGATAACGGTACGTTGCATTCTTGCGGGATCCGTGCCGAGGCTGGAATCATGGCGATGTGCTGATTCACATCACTCTGCTACTACAAGCCAGTGGCGTGAAATGTGAATACTGAGCAGTTTGAGGAGGATTCACTTAGTTCAATAAGAACGTGACCTCATTGCCATCTCTCAGCCGGCAGACTTTTAGCGTAGCTTAGCATATAGCCTGCAAAATAACTATTCTGGCTTTGAAATATACAGATATGAAAATTCCTTCAGGCACCACAGATCACTTCGCCTGATTTGTAACTTTCCCGCATACCAACAATTTTGGTTTTTGCACGAGTGCTAATATTTTAAAAAATATTTTCAGTCCTGCTCCAGCTTTAATTAAACCTTTAAAAACTCTTCTCTGTTTTATAAAATGACATATTTAGATTTTTTTTTTCATGAAAACCATCCCTTTGTGGCAAAAATCATCCACGTTGTGGGGACCTATGAATTTGCTACTTGAGTCCAGCCCCAGCGCCACTCACCTGTCTGCCCCTCTAACCCCCCTCACAAACTAGTCTACTATACACCGCACGGTAGCATACATACGCGGCCGTACATGCTTCAAAGATACACGTCTCTCCAGGGAGAAGAGGAGCTACTTGTTAATGAGTAACAAGTCGACGCATCGGAAGTTAGTTTCGTTTCTAAAATGACAAGCCCCACCCCTTCAAGTCATCCAGATTGGTTCCCAAGGTTTTTCTTGCCTTTCGGTCACGATGCGTGTTGTAGTACGTAGAATAACACCACCCGGGCAAGACGCAAGTTCAAAAATGGGCTTTTAAACTTCTCTCATTGCACAGAATGCTTTTTTGGGGGTTCCAGGTTGTCATCATCAAGAACAGAACTTGCAGTAAATGGCATCAGATAGTCACGTCCCTTCCCGAGGGTACAACACAAACAAATGGTTACTAATAGAGTGGTTTGTGCCTTTAACCAAAAAAAGCAGGTCAGTGTACTCCACACTCAGAGAGTGACTGTGCCACAGTGAAATGTTACCACATAGTATGAAAACATTCATGTGGTAGGATAAGTGAATGGGTTCCTGTTCAGTTGCTTAAAGAGCAAAGTACAGTACGTCTGGCCACGTACTGTATGCATTGTTATATGTTGACTAAAGACGAGGTGACTAATGTTCTAAATCTTTTAGAAAACCAAAACAGGGGCAGGAGATGACACACGTGCATGTGCACACACACACTAGCCATATGATGAGTGAATCATCTGAAGAGAATGAGTACAGCGAGGTTGATTGTGAAACGTTTGGCCCGTTTCCAGCGTGCCTCTTAGCTCTGTTCAAATGTTTAGTCACCGCTCATTCGGCAACTGGGGAACATAAAGTTTAAACTATGTGCACAACTTGACGTTGTGAGTCATTTTGCTGAGATCAAGCACTTCGTATGGAACCCGTAAGATGAAGCATCCACATTCCAAGAAATTGCAGTGAAAAGTTTTCAGGACTAAACTCAGGGGAACGTCGTGATTCACGCTGCTGGAAATTGGGGGTCTGGTTGTAAAATCTTTGGCTTGGTTGTTAAGAAGTTACTGTCAGCTGTGACTAAATCAAAGTCTGGTGCGACTCTTTCCTTTCTTGTCCTCTGTCATTGCACGTTCTGCCCATTTCCTCTCCCTTTCTTGCTCCGACACTTTCTCTGGCGCGTTGTCCGCTTCAGAGTGTAAAGCCTGATATGTATCATCAGTCATCTGTGCTGCGAGCGCCACTTCAAACAAGGCTCCTTCTGCAGGTGTGGGATCAGAGGCCTCGTCCGCACCGAAACCCTTCCCACTCCCACTTATCTCCTCTCTCCCTCTCTGATGACTCTTTTTCCCCCCCCCCTTCTGCAGTATTCTGGGAGCTTTTGAACTCTGTTCCAAAAGGTTCATACAGATCTCACTCAACTATGACCAGATTTCCTCCAGCTATGGAGGCAGCAATGTCCCTGTGCAGAGAAATGTGCAAATTTTCTTAAATTCGTGCACCAGAGATGGTCTTGCCTCATTTGGAAGAATTTCCCGACGCACGACGCATTTCGTTTGACACGTCGCTCACATTCAAATACAGACTTGCATATGGGCAGACCGTGTTCTCACACCTACATACAATAAACCCACCCCAGTATCTGACGCACAGCTTTGCGTCAGTGGATTGAACAGGTAGAATCCTGCAGTTCTCCTCGCAGGTTTCACGCGTATGTTGTATACACACGTATATGATCACAATCCGTGAATATTTGCTCATTGACGGCCGGAGTTTGTGAGGTAGCGTGGCATCAATAAATGACAATATGGTTATAAAACAGGCTGCAGAATTTGGGAAAAGGGACATTTTGAAATACAAATGATGAACGTCATTAAATCAGACGGACTGATTTCATTGTGGGCTCCTGTGAGATGCTCTCACGTAAAGAAAATCATGAATTTATATGGAATTTTTATGTATATTGAGCCTAATGTTCCCCCCAACATACAGACACACACGTTTATACTGCTCTCCCTTGTCGGGACATTGCATTGACTCACGTGTATGTTCTTGTACGGGCCAAACCTAACTCGAGCCAGTTCCCTCCTAACTCTGACTTTAACTTAACCTCAATTTATACGATAGCTCTAATCCAAACAGGGACATCAGAAATAAGGTTCCGCCGAATTAGGACCAGACTCTGGTCCCCACAAGCTCCCCATTAGGAACAAAAACAAGCACACACAAACACAAATCTGCGAAATCTCTTCCCACATAACCGACAGTTGTCACTTACTGGTGGGAACTTAATTTGAAAATCACAGTCACAACTCAGCCTGAGCCACCATTAGTTGAAATGTAGTTCAGACACTTTATGCACTTACAGTACAAACCGGTTGGTAACCAAGTCAAAGCTACGTAAAGATCTGTTCTTCTTGGATGTTTGTGCCAACTTTTTTTTTAATCACGTTTACACTCAAACGTTGGGATAACAATCCGTCCCAACACATAGGAGCCAAACATATATGAAATATGCAGCGTTGTTGCTTCATGTGACTGATATGTGTGTCACAGCATGGAAACGATGCTGTATCTTGCATCGGAGCGACGGTGCTTTGAATAAACTTGCACCTCACATACTCCCCCCCCCGTCTGAATACACCTTCACGCATTTTACAAGACTTTTACAAGGCATCTCGGTGTGTCAGCCCCCTGTGGCGAGCTGTGTCCGTCCCGCTCCCGGGGTGAATCAGGAGGAAACGGCCACCGGGCACCGGAGTTGTCACTTACTGGTGGGAACTTAATTTGAAAATCACAGTCACAACTCAGCCTGAGCCACCATTAGTTGAAATGTAATTCAGACACTTTATGCACTTACAGTACAAACCGGTCGGTAACCAAGTCAAAGCTACGTAAAGATCTGTTCTTCTTGGATGTTTGTGCCAACTTTTTTTTTAATCACGTTTACACTCAAACGTTGGGATAACAATCCGTCCCAACACATAGGAGCCAAACATATATGAAATATGCAGCGTTGTTGCTTCATGTGACTGATATGTGTGTCACAGCATGGAAACGATGCTGTATCTTGCATCGGAGCGACGGTGCTTTGAATAAACTTGCACCTCACATACTCCCCCCCCCGTCTGAATACACCTTCACGCATTTTACAAGACTTTTACAAGGCATCTCGGTGTGTCAGCCCCCTGTGGCGAGCTGTGTCCGTCCCGCTCCCGGGGTGAATCAGGAGGAAACGGCCACCGGGCACCGGCCACCGGGCACCGGGCACGGCTCATTTCTCTCCCGAGGCGGAGGGCGGCGCGCGTGTGACTTTGATGGATCGGAATGCTGCTCACCCACCCACCCACACACACACACACACACCCACACACACCCGCACACACACTCAGCTCTCTCGCACTTGCGACTTATTGCTTTCACATGGTCGCACGCACGCACAAACTCAAGGCCGCGTGCACGAGCGTTGCACACAGCCTGCTCTGTCTCGCCAGATCTGACAGGCAGCGTGAAATGTTTACGACCCGCCCACACGGCCTTCCTCCCTTGTCAATAAACTCTTCCCAGAAGTCTGTGTGATGCATTATCGTAAAGCTGCGTGTGTGTGCCTCCATCCCTCCATCACAGGCCTGACCATGTGCATCCCGCTGTGCCGTACAGTTCCCAGTTCGAACACTCGGTGATGAATGTGCGCGTAACAGCAATTATATGACTTAATCACATCGCGATTTGTCACGTTGGGAACATTGTGTCTTTTGGATGAAAACAAACGAGGCGCTGAAAGGAGGTCTCCAACCTAAAAAACCCACAGGCGTGACTAGATCAATGCTACATTTAGGGAGAGGACATCACGTTTTCAGCTCATCTGCAAAGTGTGAGTGCGTGAGCGACCCCTGCGTGAGTTTGCGTGGCCGGCCAGGGCCGCTCTTTGCCGGGCGAGCTGATCCAAAGAGCGCAGCGTTTGACTCCGACAAAGGGGTCGTGTTTCAAATGAGAGGAAAGAGTTTGCGCTGCTCCTTTCGCTTTGTTCCACCAAGTCAGCATCTCTGAGGGAGAGAGAGGGAGAGAGGGAGCAGCGGGGGCTAAGAGGTACCTTTGTCTGCCCGTGGAGAGACATGTTTCCTTTGTGCGCACTTGGATTTCTGCAGCACACAAGGAGACGTGATTCAGCTCTCAGACGGTGTGATAACGCGCCGGTGGGGAGGAGAGTGTCTCTGTAATCAGACAGTCAGTCTGTGCTTGTCCTGAGGCTAGAAGGAGGCACAGTTCTTGGCTCTGCGTGCGGCAGACTCAGCTCCTTTCCTCACTCTCACACATTGTGCAACGTCCCCCCCCGAGGTGAACGCCATTGTGATGACTACCATCAATCCGAGCTGCACGGATGAATGAATGAATGCACGGGCCAATGACAGACTTTTACTTAGTCTTTGCCACTTTATACCTTCAGTCTGTAATGTCAAAGGTGAACTTTTCATGTCAGTAGGTACGAGATAATCTTTTACACTCACCTGTCACAGTGTCAGAATAACAAGGAATGGATTTTATTTATCAGGCCTTTTCTTAATACTCAGACACACTTTACATCACCACATATTATACAAAGAAAACCAGCGTTCACGAAGTTGAACGTTCAAGAAATGGTTCAAATCTTTGTTGAAAGGGTTTCCTCAGACATCCAGGCCGCTGTAAACGACTACGTTTTGTACATACAAATGGTTTCTGGCGGCGAAATGTTCTCGTCTCCACTCTGTTGTCTTGCAGTCAACTGTGTAAAAGTTGGAGACGGCCAGTCACAGAGTAACATCTGTGAAGGATGATTTAAAATTCCGTGTCTGTGTTTAGAATTTGCTTTGAGTCCTTGACGGATTCCGCCGTTTTGTGTTTAAAGGGCCACACTGTTTCTCTTTCACACGAGCTCCTTTGTCGACGCGATGAGTGTGACGTTAAATGTGTGAAAATCGGACGCACTTTAACAGATTGAAGTCTGGGAACGTCCCACATGTGAGGTGGCTATTTGATGAATTGTTCAGTTGCTTCACCCGGATCGGTCACAACCTGTGATATATCAGTAATACTAAAAATAACAACAAATACCAGCTTTATTTTGATGCTACCTCTGCTCTAAGTCTTCTCCCGTGACAGCAAAGAATCCCCCGTCCATCAGATTGGCTTCCAGCTCGTCGGGGGTCGTTGCTGATGACCCCGAGGCTGCACAGGTGAGCTTCTGGTGCAGTTTGAATAAAACTCGCGAGCATTTCACGCTCAGTACTTCCTGCTCTGCCCCTCTGAGCCTAAACACGGACAGCAGCAACCGACACTGCCCTGGAAGACGGGATTGTGTCTGTTACACAAGTTCACAGGAGCCAAATTAAGGTGTGTGGATTTAATCCATTCTGTGGTGTCCTGCTAAAGCACCAGAAGACTGGACACGGACTGGTCCCGTCTGGGGTGCAGGAGAGTAAAGAACACCAACGTTCATTTTACACGGCATCTTTACAGTCATTGAGTGAAAAACCCACTGCAGGTGTCTCCTCCATGTTACCAGACATTTGCAATAATATTCTGAGCGTAGTTGGCGGCCAATTAGAGTTATTTACTTGTGACGTTTCCAAGGCTTTTTGAGGTGAACGGCCCATGTGTGTGAACTCAGTAGGGCTGAACACTGGAGTTCTCCTTTAAAGTGTATGTTGTGCATGTACACAGGTTGGCTGTAGGGCCTACAGTATTTAGCACGGTAACACTGATTAGAATTGCAGGGGAAGTTGCGTAACTAAGATGAGAGACGTGCAAGTTCATAGTGATTTTATTTTTGTTTTTGGTTTGGTTTGGTTTTGTTTTGTTGTTTTGCGTTTTCGACGCAAGCCCGTCAAATTCCCGACAGCGGCGTCAGCAGAGATGCGTTTCCTCAAACGCAGGAGCGCGTCGGGGCGGCGCTGTTGTTTACCGGCGCGCGCGTCCTCGTATCCAGGCAACCTGTTTACCTGCGCCGTTGCCCGGTGACATTTTTCCCCGCGTCGTTAAAAGGTGGCAACGCCCCCTGCATTTCCTCCAGCGTTAAGGCGGCGAGTCGTACGGCTGGTGGCGTTTGTGCTGTGTTTGGGCTCGTGGCCACGTTGGGAACGCGTCCTGCCACCCGGAGAGCCGCTCGGGTAACTTTGTCCGTCGCAGCTTTGCGTAGGTGCGCATTCTTTCCCACAGACGCCAACGGAACGGGCGGAGAGGCGGAGGCCACCTTAAATCACACGCTGACACAACAAGAAGGCGACTCTCCACCCATAAACCCGGGAGGTGTGAGTTAAGCGTCTCACCTTCGCAGCTGGCCTCTCAGTACCCGGAGAGACGCCGGTGCGGCAGCAGCGCGTCGCCGCTTCTTACGGAAAGTCTGGTGCGTAATCGTCGCGTGCTGGACACCCACGGGCCTTTCTGAGAATCTACGGGCTGAGAACGTTGTGGATATTCGCCTGTTTGGATCCGTGTCAAGTCGCTTTGCTGTCTGAGCTGATCGTACATGCCAGAGCTGGGGAAGCAGGCTGCTACGCACCGGACCTCAGCGCGGAGCTTCACGGTTTTCGCCACATTAGTCGGTGAGTCCACTTAAAACAACGAGTTGTAGTCGGGGTCCCGGACAAGTTCGACACGTGCCGCGTCGTGCTGGTGTGTAAGAAATGGATTGAAGACGAGCAGTCGATGGCGGATCGATTCGTGTCATTTCTGCAGAGCTGATTAAGTTAATAAGGTCGGTATGGACGCCGGGAGAATGCCACCGTTGTTGTGAATTGTAATGCGTAGCTGTCAGTAAGTCGTTGCTCGTGTTGTCTGTTTAAACGCACCGCGACGATCTTGTGTCGTTGATGTTTCTAGTGCAACAACGATTGAACCGTATCCATATTATAGCGTGTTTAAAAAATGAAGCGAATCTAATGCTGGTGCGTGTTGTGAGGTCCCAACTCAAACACGCACCTTCGTCAGAGGAGAAAACGACGAATCTCTTGCAAGTTTGGATCGCAGTTTCGTTGTCTGGCCACTAGGTGGCGACAGAGCCCCTTCCCGTGCGGGTGAGATCATTGCGCCGACGCGTGCGTGGTGTTTCTTAAAACCTCCCAATCTGCGCCTCTCTTCTCTGCTCAGCTCTGCTGGCGTCTGAGCAGAGCATTTATTGATCGCGTCAGGCTGGAAACACCGAGCTGCGCATGTACGGTCGTATTACCGGCTGCGTTTATTGCGCGTCAACCCCGGTCCGCTCCTCTTGAAGTCAATGCTCTCTCCTGTGTGTAATTTGCATGTCATTAGCGACCACTTTTATCGGGTTTCTGCGTGATGCTGAGGTCAGGGGAAAGAGGGAAGCGTCAGCACTATTAATGTCATCACCGCCCGTCTGATAACTTTAAGATATACCGGTGCTGAGTGTCCAGGCCACACCGGGGCTGTGGATTACTGGGCTCCTTTCATGTGGAGTCTGATCAAAACAGTCTTTGGTTTGAAGTCCAAATACATAAAAGCCAAACATCCATTACGATGAATCATTTGATCCACTTCACTATATTTGGCCCGTGTGTACGCGATGTTTGTGAACATATCTAGGCTGTTCTCCTCGGCATTTCACTGTTTGGTAGATGTTTTAAGTGCTGTTCTGAGCTCGTTCGCGCACATTTTGGACACCTGACACCTGCCACATACTGAAACTATTTTGTAGAGACAACAAGCTGCAAAAT
>KV751319.1:14842606-14856662 GCA_001698575.1 Mola mola
AAAGCTTCCAGTCATTCTACAACTATCTTGAGCCTCTTCTGAGAAGTCGCTGCCTATTTCTCACTGCGTCGGGCTGTCAGTTTCAGCCTCCACACTTCTCTGTTAGCTGGCTGAATGAGGATGTAACTATCTTCAGAGTCAGAGGAGAAAAGAAAGAGAGAGAAAGAGAGCGAGAGGGAGAGAGGGGCTCAGCTGCCACCACAAACTGAAACCCTGTGGCTCGGGGATACAGAGGAGTTCTGCAGAGTTGGGGTTTCACATGGCGTTGTGTGATCTAAGATAAGACACACTCAGCTGTGTTCTCCCTTTGCTTACAATCACACACACAGACACGGACATGCGCAAACAGCAGCATAACGGAAAAATATTCCAGGATGTCATGTGGCACAAAAGCGGATGAAGTGGTTTTATCCTCTCTGTAATAATGAAAGTTCAGCGCATGTGTAGGCTACGATATTTGCATGTGTGTGTTTGCTGTGTGCGCACGTACTTGCATGCCACCGAAAGATAATTAGTGCATTACATTACAGTACATTAGCACTATGTACTGTACAAGTACTGTAGATATGAAACTCAGTTATATGTTCAGTTTCTTTTTCGAGTTAAATGAAACACTTGACTGTATAAAAGCGTGACGTTTTGGGAAATGTGTGCTTTTGTGCTTAGAATTAGATGTTAACATCAACGGCCTTTCTCAGTATGTGTAAGCTACATATGAAGCTGGAGCCCGGAGGCGCTAAACTGGTTTAGCACAAAGAGTGAAAAGAGGAGCACACAGAAAGTCGTCTTCTGTCCTAAAGTAACAAAAAACTGCACTCTGGTCGTTTGAAATGAAATTAATGTTTGAATTGAACTACACCGACAAGCTAACGAGAGCTAACAAGCTGTGAAAGTTGACTTTTTTTTTTTGTATTTTATTGTATTGTATATAATCTAGGCGCGTAATAGTCACGATTCAATAAAAATTACACTAAGTTATTACACCATAATTCGTACTAATTAATTGTTTAAACCAGTGATTCCCAACATGTAGGCCGCGGCGCTCTTTTGGGCTGCAGGAGGTCACTTTCAATGAGTACATAAAAACCTTTCAGTGTTCAATTTTGTGGTTGAGTTTGAAATGAATTAAAAATATGTAGTTACATATTTACCAAAAAGTAATCAACATGTGCCTGTTTAACCAGGGTGGTTAAATTCCCAATTTAGGCGGTAGTCCCTTGAAATTTGTTTCCCATTGGTGGGTGTGCCACCAGCTGACCATAACCTACTGTGAAATTGTAGTCTTTTTAACCAGTGTCGAACACTGATTATTACACATCAGTCAATCAAATTCAATCAAATTTTATTTGCGTAGCCCAAAATCACAAATTACAGTTTGTTTCAGAGGGCTTTTACAAACTGTACAGATGTGACACCCTGTGCCCTTAGACCCTTGAACAGGGGAAGGTGTGAAGCTAGTAACAAGCATTGCTGGGATAGGATAAAGTCGAGAAAGAGAGAGAGAGAGAAAGAGGAGCTCAGTGCATCATGGGATTTTCCTCTGCAGTCTAAACCTATAGCAGTATAGCTATGTGCAGGCCTGTGCCTGCAGTAACAATAAGGTTTATCAAGAAGGAAGGTTTTAAACCTACTCTTAATCCTACAGAGGGTGTCTGCCCCTCGGACCTGATAACTGAAGGCTCTGCCTCGCAGACTAATTTTGGATAACCTATGAACTACTGATAATCTGCATTTTGGGAGTGTAGTGATCTAGTTGGGTAGGCACTATAAGCACTATAGGCGCTATAAGCACTATAATGTCTTGCAAGTGTTGCATAAATATAGATGGATTATTGTGGACATTTACAGGCATATGAGAGTGAACGCTCCGTTTTGCGCCGTTAAACTCCTCAACTATTCATGCAAACATTCCAGCTGTTATGGACTGTAATAACGGTGTTGTGATTTTGTTAAAATATATGCAAGTTAACAATATATTGTACATGTGGAAGAATTATTTATTTGGACCGCATTGCCTTTAGCCCATGTTTATATTGAATTGTTCTGTTTCTGGAATGAATATTTCAAGAAAATACTTCTTTGTTGTACTAATGTCTTATCATTGCAGAAAGACAAAGATTATTTTAATTTTGAGAGATTTCTCATTACTTCCCCGCGCATATTGTAAATCATTTATGCAGTTCATGTAAAATAAATTGTAATTTCTACATTGAAGTAGAGATGCTTCACAATAGGATTATCATGATTCACGATGTATTGTCACACCCCTATAATAAAGATTGTTTTGTGGCTACCTGCTTTATGTCAAAGTTTATTTGCCTGACAGTGAGTGCAGGAGAGATTTGGACGAAACAAAAAGCATTCAGTGGTTATAGCTGTAGCTTACATCTGAAGGGGAAATTTCCACACCTCTTGTCTTCTAAAACCTAACCTTTCTGCTCCCCCCTCATTTTTTTTTCATGCAAGTCGGGTCTCTTATTTAAGCACATGCGTGTATCATTTTCTGTAAGGACAAGAAACAGCCTCTTTGCTCTAATGTAAGCCCCATCTGCACAAGAGAATAATGAAGCAAAACATGCTGAAGACGCATTTTCTTCAGATCAGGGCATAAACATCACAGCTCGGCCTTACAGCTTCCTCCTCTCTGAGACCCAAGGCTGTTTGCACGGTCAGCAGGGACCTTGTTGTCTTTTGTCTATTTTTGTTTGTTCCCTGCACAGTTGAAAGAGAAGAATGGCTTTCTGTTTGAAACATTACCTGATGGATATTTATGCAGCTGTGAGGCTGTGAAGAGAACCTTTGATATCTTTTTCGGGCTGCACACACATTCCTCTGTGAAAGCCCCCGAACAAGTGAACACACACATGCACACATCACACCCAAAAGTGTTCAGCTGTCCATCCCCATCAGTGTGGACTCGACCTCGGCGCTTGAACTCGGCGGCCCGGGGGGGAAGCAGCGCAGAGGTCATGGTTAAAATAAACCCTGAATCTGTGTAAACAGGATGTGTACACTCACACAGACAAATGGCACTCCAGAGCTGGGAAGGGTTGAAATCATCTCAGTTGTGTTTAATACAAACCCACTGCTCATTGATTTTACAGCGACTCATGTTGAGACTAAGCCAAAGGCTGCTGAGAGGGGACTGTAAACGTCAAGGTAATAGAGAGGACGACCGTTTCACCAATCTCTGACATGAAACCTCGAACATGAAACACTTCAACCGGATCCGTCACTCATCACACAGAGTGCGTCTCACTGTATTTAAGTTAGGATGACTGGTACTGTGGTACAAAGGAAACTTTGCATCATGGACGTCTTTGCTTTCAGTCACATCTTTTATCATTCTTTTTGTTTTTAGTCACGGATACTTGAAAATATAAGAACACATCAACTCTGCACATAAGTTTGACTGATTTTGAACCCAAAATGTTCTGAAAAACTAGTCACCTTAGACCAATACGTCCGCGTCAGTTTCGATACTTTCTGTCACTATTTGTATCAGTGTTGTTATGTAGGAGACTATGTAAAACACCTCCATATTTGATCCACTGAGCGAATCAGAGATGTTGGTAGTGATTTAGGAGTCTGGAAACAAGCAAAGCCAGGTTCCTCCTCTAAATCAGTCATTGTTTACAAGCTAACATAATATTTGGTTGCAGAAAGCCAAACTGTGGTCTCCTTATTGTTTCCAGCAATAAAATAAAGTGACAGTTCATCCTCAAATCAAAATAGTTTCCCTCTTATCTGTAAAACTGTTTTTCTATCCACATTATTTTGGTGTGAGTTGCCAGGTTGTAGAGTTATCGTCTGCAGAGATGTCTGTCCTCAGTATAATGGAACTTGACGGCATTTAGTTTGTGGTGGTCAAAATGTCAAAAAGAGAACTAACACAAAGACATTTCAAACTGACCCCACAGCGATTCCTCTTTCCAGTTATGATGATCCGGTTGCTGAAGATAATCCACCAATCTTGGTGTGAGCAGCTTCATATCGGAACTATTGTCTTCTCATTTCATCTTGCACAAGAAAAAATGTTTCTGCTTCCTAGCTAATGTCACAGGTCACCATTAATGTTTATGTCCCACGCTGTCAAAAGCAGGAGCCTCTCATCTGTTGTACGTCTGTTATGTTATACGGCCTATTTTGATCAAATATAAAATAGTGACTTGGTTGAGTTTTTCAAATATTGGTCCTTCGAGCACCACAAGATGGGGTTTGCTGGGTCCTAAAAATTAATAACTGGTGAGAGAATACGTAGTTTATGAGGAAAATATTAATCATCGTCTCTAAAATGTGATCATTTAAGCGTAAGATTTTTTGTCATCATTGTGGGGTTCTTTAATAGGGTTTATTATCTCAAAATAGCATCCTGGGTAGTCTAATCTCATTTCAGATGGTTAGTATAGACTTTTTGCTAAAAATAAGTACCTACCCCAGCTTTTACCATGATGGGTCAAGTGCTGGGTGTGTCATACACCACAGCTGTCAAGCGTTACATGTTTTTCGATGGCAACTCTAACATGGCGCATCAACGGCTTAACCGTCTTTGTCTGCCGAGACAGTTGAATAAAACCATGTGAAGTTTCAATCCAAGCTTGTGACTGAGGGAACTTTGGTTGTATGAATACATGTGCCTTTGCTAGCGGCAGAGTGCAGGTCTCTGAACTCTCTAAATGAGAAAATTATGTTATTGGTCTTTGTGGTTGTCAGGTGCTACATGTGGTTTTCGGTTGACGTCATAGCTGATGACCTGATAACAGCAATCACCTCCAAGCCCATTCAGTCAAATTCCTTCATTTATTTATAATACTTCTTTTGATCGTATTGCATGTTCTTCTGCAGATGCTGTTGGCCCTGTTGTAATGGATCAGGGTCCTCCATTTGCTGAAGAACAAATCAAATCAAATCAAATCAAATTTTATTTGTATAGCCCGAAATCACAATTTACACATTATCTCACTGGGCTTTGACAAACTGTACAGATGTGACATCCTCTGCCCTTAGACCCTCGAACCGGGTGAGGAAAAACTTAAAAAACCCTAAACAGGGAAAATAAGAAACCTCAGGAAGAGCCACAGAGGAGGGATCCTTCTTCCTAGGACGGACAGACGTGCAATAAATGTCACTTGTACAGAACACAAAAACATGATAACAACAGTTCATTTAGAATGCATAAAACATCCATGAGTCCCAGAGTCTGTGGATTCTATGAGTCCGGATGTATGGAAAGTCTAGTGATCCAGACGCAGGTGGACTCTGTTGGTCCAGGAGTCATTGTACTCCATGTAGGAAGATCTGGGTGTTGCTAAGTCCAAGAGTATGTAGAATCTGTAAATCCAGGGATATGTGAAGTGTAGTGGTCCAGAAGCAGGTGTAGTCTATTGATCCAGAAGCCATTGTGATCTGTGGGTCCCGATTTGCACTTGGAAATCCAGCCTAGGATCCAAGTCACAGGATCCAAGTCACAGGATCTCCTTTCCTAATGTGGCCATGGGGCATCAGGCAGGACCACAGCAGCACCTCCCACCGCGACCTAGAAAAACCTGCAGGATGGTAAAGCACAACGACTCCGGGGAAGAAGTAAAGTTAGTGTAAGGATATGGACATTTACAGGAGCAGAGAAGGAGTCGGAGTCAGAGGGGGGAGAGAAGAAAGCTCAGTGAATCATGGAGTGTTCCCCCAGCAACCTAAGCCTATAGCAGCATAACTAAGGGCTAGATAGGCCAGCCTTAACTATAAGCTTTATCAAAAAGGAAGGTTTTAAGCCTACTCTTAAAATCAGAGAGTGTGTCTGCCTCCCGTACCAAGACTGGAAGATAGTTCCACAGGAGAGGAGCTTGATAGCTGAAAGCTCTGCCTCCCATTCTACTTTTGGAAATTCTTGGGATCACCAATAACCCTGCATCCTGGGAGCGTAAGGTTCTGGATGGGCGATAGGGTACTATGAGCTGTTCAAGATAAGATGGTGACTGACCATGAATAGCTTTGTAGGTGAGAACAAGGATTTTAAATTCTATTCTAAATTAACCGGGGAGCCAGTGCAGAGAAGCCAGTATGGGGGAAATATGGTCTCTGATATTAGTTCTAGTCAGTACACGCGCTGCTGCATTTTGGATTAACTGAAGAGTTTTTAAAATTTTGTTAGGGCAACCTGAAAATAAAGAATTACAGTAGTCCAGCCTGGAAGTAACAAACGCATGAACTAGTTTTTCTGCATCTTGTTGAGACAGGATGTGCCGGATTTTAGCAATGTTACGGAGGTGAAAGAAGGCGGTCCTTGAAATCTGTTTAACATGTGATTTAAAAGACAGCTCCTGGTCAAAGATAACACCCAGGTTTCTGACAGTGGTGCTGGAGGCCAAGGCAATGCCATCCAGATTAACTATGTTGCTGGATAATGAGTCTCTAATGTGTTTGGGGCCCAGCACAATGACTTCAGTTTTGTCAGAGTTTAACATTAAAAAGTTATGAAACATCCAGTTTTTAATGTCCTTAAGACATGACTGTAGATTAGCTAACTGATGGGTTTCATCTGGCTTCATTGATAAGTATAGTTGTGTGTCATCTGCATAACAGTGAAAATGTATGGAGTGCTTTCTAATAATTTTACCTACAGGAAGCATATATAGAGTAAATAGTAATGGTCCAAGCACAGAACCTTGTGGGACTCCATGACTAACCTTGTCATATCTTGATGATTCATCATTAACATGAACAAAATTATATCTATCAGATAGGTAGGACTTAAACCATCTTAGAGCAGATCCTTTAATGCCAATTTGGTGTTCCATCCTCTGTAGTAAGATGTGATGATCGATAGTGTCAAAAGCTGCACTAAGATCTAATAAGACTAGTATAGAGATAAGTCCCGCATCAGATGCAGTGAGGAGGTCATTTGTAACTTTTACCAATGCCGTTTCTGTGCTGTGATGCTTTCTAAAACCTGACTGAAACTCTTCAAATAGACTATTATACTGAAGAAAGCCACATAGTTGTTTCGCTACTGCTTTCTCTAGAATCTTTGAAAGAAAGGGGAGGTTGGATATTGGTCTATAGTTGGCTAAAACTTCTGGGTCTAGGGTAGGTTTTTTTAGGAGCGGTTTAATTACAGCTACTTTAAATGACTGGGGCACATAACCTGTTACAAGGGATAGATTGATAATGTTTAGTAGTGGATTTCTAATTAGGGGTAAAACCTCTTTGAGCAACCTAGTAGGTATGGGGTCTAGTATACAGGTTGATGATTTAGATGAAGATAATGTTGTCGTTAGTTCCTTAAGGTCAATTGGATGGAAGCTTTCCAAACACACATCAGGACTAATAACAGCCTCTATAATTCCTGTTGCTGAACTGGAATCTGTGGAGTGTAGGATATTTTCTCTGATAAGTCTAATTTTATTATTGAAGAAGTTCATAAAATCATTACAGGTGAGGGCTCTAGGAATGCATGGTTCAATAGAATGATGGCTCTCAGTCAGCCTGGCTACAGTGCTGAAAAGGATCCTGGGCTTATTCTTGTTTTCTTCTATCAACGCTGAATAGTAGTCTTTTCTTGCTCGGCGAAGGGCCTTCCTGTATACTTTAAGGCTATCCTGCCAGGCCATGTGTGGCTCTTCCAGTTTAGTGGAACGCCATTTCTTTTCAAGTTTATGAGTTTTCTGTTTTAACTTGCGAGTGTTAAGATTATACCACGGAGCTAGTCTCTTTACTGGTTTTGTTTTCTTTTTAACTGGGGCAATGGAATCGAGTGAAGCACGTAGAGAGCCGGCAGTGAAATCGGCAAGGTGATCAAGCTGGGAGGGGCTAAATTTAAGATATGACTCCTCTGTTATTTTGGGATATGGCACTGAAATTAATGCAGAGGGAATAATTTCTTTAAAATTTTCAACAGTGTCCTCAGATATGCATCTGCTATAATAACTAGTGACTCTTGGTTTATAGTTGATGAGCAGAAATTCAAATGTTAGAAGATAATGATCTGATAAAAGCAGATTTTGCGCAGAGACATTTAAATGCTCAATTTCAATGCCATATGTCAGAACAAGATCAAGGGTGTGATTAAAAGTGTGTGTTGATTCTTGTACACACTGACAGAAGCCGAATGAATCTAATAGTGAGAGAAATGCCGTACCAAGGCTGTCGTTTTCAATGTCTACATGGATATTAAAGTCACCTACAATAATGACTTTATCTGTTTTGAGGACCAAAGCTGAGAGAAACTCTGAAAATTCAGATAAAAATTCAGTGTAGGGTCCAGGTGCTCGATACACTATAACAAACATAATTGGAGTTTTCATGGTTGGATCGGAAATGCTAAGAATGAGATTTTCAAATGAACTAAATTTTTGTTTGGGCTTAGGGTTTATTAATAGGGCAGAATTGAAAATGGCTGCAACTCCACCACCTCTGCCAGTGTCTCTGGGAATGTGTGTGTTAATGTGACTGGGAGGAGTGGATTCATTAAGACTTACATATTCGTCTTGGCACAGCCAAGTTTCAGTAAGGCAGAATAAATCAATATTGTTATCTGATATAAGCTCATTTATTAATACACCTTTAGATGATAGGGATCTGATATTCAAGAGTCCACATTTAAGTCTCTTTACTTTGTAAACTGCCTCATTAGTGGTGTTGATTTTTATTAAGTTCCTATGTGAACTCTTATTTGATTTAGTGAATTTAGTGAATTTATGTGGACGGGGGACAGACACAGTCTCTATGGGGTTGTAGGTGGATGACTCTAAAGGAAGCGCAGAGAAGCGTGTAAGACTGCAACTCTGCTTCCTGGCCTCAACTCTGAATTGTCAATTTGGCTGACTAATAAATCTGGCCATATTTCTAGAAATGAGAGCAGCTCCATCCCAAGTAGGATGGATGCCGTCTCTCCTCATTAGACCAGGTCTTCCCCAGAAAGTTTGCCAATTATCAATGAAACCCACGTCGTTTGCTGGACACCACCTCGACAGCCAGCGGTTGAACGACGACATGCGGCTAAACATATCGTCACTGGTCAGGTTAGGCAGGGGACCAGAGAAAACTACGGAGTCCGACAGTGTTTTGGCAAAAGCACACACCGACTCAACATTAACTTTAGTGACTTCCGACCGGCGTAGCCGAACGTCATTACCGCCGACATGAATTACAATCTTACTGTATTTACGTTTACTTTTTGCCAGCAGCTTTAAATTTGATTCCACGTCGCCCGCTCTGGCCCCAGGAATACATTTGACTATGGCCGCTGGTGTGGAAAATGTCACGTTTCGCAAAATAGAGCTGCCAATTACTAGAGTTGGTTTCTCAGCGGGTGCGTCACTGAGTGGGGAAAATCTGTTGGAAACGTGAACGGGTGGGTGGTGAACCGTGGGCTTCTGCTTAGGACTATGCTTCCTTCGAACAGTCACCCAACTTCCCTGGTTTCCCGACTGCTCGGGAGCTGCTCTCAGTCGACCCGCACCGGCTAAGTTTGGTTTGCAAGGAGCGGATCGTAGCCTCCAAATCACTAAGCCTCGCCTCCAACGCAGCAAATAAACTACACTTAGTACAGGTACCATTATCACTAAATGAGGCAGAGGAATAACTAAACATGTGACACACTGAGCAAGAGAGAGGAGAACGAGAGGGAGAAGCCATTGCTGTGCGCCAGGTACAATACCTGAGTTGGTTATCGTGACACAGAACGGTTGGAAGAGTAGCGATAAATTCACTAAAATGAGAGCAGGCTAAAGGGTGCTTAAGTACAGGGTTTACACTTTCAATACACAGCAGTTAAACAAGTAATGTCGTTAAAACCCTCTCAGATAGTTAGCAAGGTACAGCAAGACGACCAGACACAAACAACAGGAAGTGACGCAATACGCTTACCGCCGTGGCCCGAACATTATATGATATAATGAAAAAGCAATAAAACAGCTAAAAAATGGACCTTGAGATTTATTGTCTCATTCATCTCTGTTTGAAATTGAAACATAAACTTATTTTGGTGTGTAAATTATTACCCTGGTGGTCGGGGCTGCATGAAAATAGCAGGTTACAACTTTTTTACTTTTAATTGTGGTTATAATCCTACATCACGTATATTGAAACACTGCCTGTCACACTTTAAGCACGCAGGAGGTTTTCGGCAACTGCCACGTCAGATGTTTGTTTGCCTAAAACATGAGGCACTTTTTTGCAGTTGCTCCAGTGACCTTTCGTAGCTGTGGGGGTGAGCTTCCTTTACTCCGTCTGTCACGAATGAATGTATCCCCATATTAATGTATCGCAAATCTTTGCAAAGTGACGCCAGGTGTGTTTTACAATCTTGGAGCTCTGCATTTAAAATGACTGAAGCCTGAACGAGGGTGACGCAACACAGTTAGAAGTGAACTATGCCCCGCGAGTCAGTATCACACTTTATTTTCTGTTTATCTGCTCCTGCTGCCTCCGTGGCAACACGACATACACAACATACCTTGGCGCAAAAGAGCCCTGACAGCAATAACATCAGCTCTGAATAGTTAGAACACAGCTGGATATTGGCAGCAAACAGTAAAACCTAGCGCTGTTAATGCTGAACAGTTCAAAACATGAACCGAGTACAAACCTGGTCTCATGCGTTTGGAGTCTCCAGAGTGGTACTGAGACTAGATACTCCGGCCTGGTGCCTAATTAGGCCTGCTCTGAATTAACCATTAGAAGCGCAGGGTTGGTGCTTCCTGTACAAACGACGCAACTGCACTCATTGAAAAGGACAGGCCAGCGGTTTGGACAGGCTCCGACAGTTGTTCGGGGCAGCCAAAGAACACACGTCATGAGGGCAGGAGGGAGCCATGAAAGAATGAGCACAAGGCGGATAAATGTTCAGTTCTGCCGCTCCCGACCCCTGCCATCCTCACGCTCCCTCTCGCGCCCCTTATTCAGCCACCCTTTCGTCTGCACTTGGCCCTCATAAGTGGACGTGGCACCGTGAGTTATGGCGAGGCTTTACGGCGTGCTGAAACAGCTGAGGTCATGGATACAGCGCGAAAGCACTTGGCCTCGCGCGGGGAATGTAAATGAGTTAGCCTCTCTCTGGCTGAGACCAGGCAGGGTCAGCAAACCTGCTAAATGAGCCCCAAGTATGTTGGACGGTCGTGAGCGGTTGGAAAAAGGACGGACGTCCTTCGATGGCAGCTCCGAAGAACACTTTTTGTCAGCCAGGGCTTTCTTAGTCTCCCACCCTTCAGCCCCTCTCCTGCTGCCGAGCATGTAGTGAGGAAACACCGACTGTGAGATGGGTGCGTGGGTTTGCCATAGTTTCCACCGAATTTCAAACCCCCTCCTCCAAAAAAAAAGAGAGATAAGCTCAACTGGTAAGTGCAACTTCTCACATTTACATTTCATTAACCGTGAGTGGAAAAACTGAACTGAATACCCCATATAGGCACGACACAATGATGAGTGTGTGGATACCATTCATGTTATCTTTTTTGACACTGGGGGAAGCCCTCTGCCCGTTGTTCATAAAACCCCATATATGGCAATGTAAACACGGCGCTTTGTATCTCCTCTGGAGCGTGCACACAAGAATGAATGAACACAGGAAGACCCACTCTGGCAGGAAGTGGCAGCTGCTGCCATGGTAACGAACTGAAACCCGAAGCAGCGAGGGAGAGACTCGCCTTTCTCATTGTCTTGACGTCATTTCGAGTACGCTAAGAGGCAGCAGCTGCAGAGAGAACACACACACACACACACACACACACACACATAGACACATAGAGCAAACAGAGATAGAGGGAACTTTTGAATGCTTACAGAAATATGACAAGTGTCGGTGTTGTCTTTTCAAGAGAAGCATTTTTCAGGAAAATCCCCAAATGTTCGCGCCTATCAGGGACAATGATTAAAAAGCAGCAGTGACAGCAAATACAGCAAATTATCGAAAGTGTGACTGATGAATATGCAAAAGTTGCTCCGTGTGAATGCCAGATTAGCAATATGGTCACAACACATTGCCGAACACCAGCGCTATCGCTTTTTGCAGCTTAGCGGTGTGTGAACCAAGTGCAGTTTTATTATTTACACCGCTGGTTTAATGAATCTGTGCCTCTCACTTTTGGCTGAGGAAGCAAACCACGTAGAGGAATCAAAACAGAAAGTTTGGTTCAGAGGACGAAGGAACAAAGCAATTATCACCACCAGCTGGAGGGGTGTTAAAGACGGTGCAGACGGTGCAGACCGTGCAGACGGGGCGGAGGACGGCGGGCCTTCATGCATCGGGGACAGAGGGGGGAAAGAAGTGCCAGGAGCACATGTCATGCTGTCAAATTTTTAGGTCATGGCTCAAATAGACAATGTCATGGTGTGTAATGCCTTCAGGGCTTAAGCAGTGAGCATATTCCTTTAGCTAGAGGAGCTAACAGAAGCTTCTCCCATTTCTCAGGCAGGTTAGGGAGGGAAAAAATGTCCCAGGCCAAGAAAGCCACTCCCTCGTGGCCACTCTCATCTCTTCCTGTGCAACCTAATTAAAAACTGCATCCGTACGGACTTATCTGGCTCCATCTCGACAGCAGCCCCTCGCTCAGCAGCCTTATCCTTTGTAATTAGCTGCTGCCTCTTTATGCTTCTGCTGTATGTTTGAATTGAGGTTTAAAGAAAGGGGGTCAGATTGTGGTCGGCCCTCAAGTCTAAATCCATACACAACAAATCTCTTTCAAAAAGGAGGGTGGCCACACGAGTGTGTGTCGACGTGGGGGTGTTTTTAATGAAAGGGGCACGTGCAAGAGGATAGGGGGCTTAAGAGGTAGTGTGTACGCATGCAGATGGGGGAGGATTGGGATAAACCCAACATCACATACACTGAGCCCGTGTGGCTTGTGTGACGACCTCAGTCACACAAACACACGCACAACACACAGGCAAAAACATCTGATTTTCTGTTCCTCACTTTCTCACGTTCCCCCATCAACATTCCTTCCCTACAGTTTTCCTCAGAGGTGAGGGACAGGTGCTGCTGCCTCCTGGGTTTTAAGCTCCTCAGAAACTGTACTGTATTCATTACCCACACACACACACACACACACACACACACACACACACACACACAAATACTGATAGAAACTCTTGTCATGCGATGTCTGTCAGCTCTTATGATTTACGATCGCGTATCCCTCAGAAGAGCCATATGTTGAGACATGTCAGAATTCACGGGCGCCAGCAGTTACGCTGCCGAATCCTGCTTTTGTTGCTTTTACTCAACCTGCTTGGTTACCTGAAAGTCAATGAAATGTCAGTTTTGGAATATTACTGTTTATATCTTATTATAAGGATCTATGTTATATCATGGCTGAGATTTCTATTTCTATAATAAATTAGATAATTATAATTCTACCGTACAAAAGACATATTTTTTTAACAGAACCAGATTTTTTTTTTTTTTTAAGCATGATGAATTGAAGTAAAATGAAAGGATTTATTTTTTCCACCAGGGTTATGCCGCCCAGGCAGCGTACATTTGATTGAAACAGTTCGATCGATCGGACAGAAAAGTGAGTTCACATTTTGGTCACATTTTCCTTGAAGGAGTGACGCTAAAATTTGAGAAGCCCTCTGAATATCTAAACACGGCAAAGTCAGACACAAGTGATGTTGTTGCTTTTCAGTGGTCTAGTGTATCAGCAACAGGATCTCCCACAAAATGTGATTAGCTACAGCTCATTTCCTTCCAAAATATGCTTCTGAGGAAATATAGTTACATTACATTCAATGACTTTTATTTTTTCCCCCCTTCCAGGAAATATGACTTTAACTCAGTCACTCACTCAGTCACAACCGAGAAGTGTATATTTTAGCGGTACCGCCGTGCCCAATTCCATAGAAACACATTTAACAGGAAACAGTTTTTTGTCTTACGCTAAAATCAATGGCTATAATCATCATATTTATTTTGGACGATAATCGATATGTGTCTGTTGGAACCGTGAGTGACACATCAGCAGCGCTCCAATAGATACAGCTGAGTGTGATCCCGTTGTCCATGGTGGGATCAGTGGATCACCCGGGACCCTCCTGCCATGCTGCCCTCCACCCTGCT
>KV751319.1:14863027-14888833 GCA_001698575.1 Mola mola
GCTAGTTAGTGGACATTTGATACACTTTATCTATCAATACTTTTCCACATTGTACCAGACCACAGCAATATAACACTAATTCCCCTTTCATTAAAAAAAAGAAAACTGTGTAATTCAGTCTTCTCTCTGCTGTCTGATCAATTCAGCAAAAATGGCTGTGATGATACAGTATTTCATAATGTAAGTCGATCAAATCGTAACAATGCCATCCAATGGTAACCTGCATTGTACAACCTCATAGTCAATGATTGCAAATCTCATGAACCAATAGTTTAATCACAATAGAGTATAGACAACACATCAGATGTTGGAAGTGAAATATTTTACCATTACATTAAAAAATATTAGCTCATTTTGAATTTGATTTGAGCAAGACATCTCAATAAAGGGGTGACAAAAGGCTGAAAAAGTAAGCGGTACTAATAAAATCAGCTGGAGGAGCAACTAATTAGGTTAATTGGCGACAGGTCAGTATCATAATTGGATATAAAAAGAGCATTTTAGAGAGACAGAGTCTCTCAGAAGTAAAGATGGGCAGAGGTTCACCAATCTGCGAAAAACTGGAATAATTTCGGAAAAATGTTCTTCATTGTAAAATTGTGAAGACTTTGAATATTCTATCATCTACAGTACATGATAATATCATCAAAAGATTCAAAGAAATCTGTAGAAATCTCTGTCCCCAAGGGACAAGGCCGAAGGTCAGTATTGGATGCTTGTGGTCTCTGGGCCCTCAGGCGGCAATACATTAAAAACAGGCCTGATTCTGTATTGGCAATCTCTGCATGGGCTGAGGAGCACTCAGAAATCAGTGTCTGAGAACACAGTTCACTGTGCAATCCACAATCTAAAGCTGTTTCATGCAAAGAAGAAGCCATATGGGCCAAATCTCATTTAAAATGTACCGAGGCAAAATGGAAAACTGTTCTGTGGTCAGATGGATCAAAATTCAAAATTGTTTTAGGAAACCATGGACACCATGTCCTGTGGACTAAAGAGAAGAGGGACCATCCGGCTTGTTATCAGGGCACAATCCTAAAGCCGGCATCTCTGATGCCACGGGGTTGCATGGTATGACCTGGTCAGCTTACACATCTGGGAAGACTCTATCAATGCTGAAAAGTATATAGAGGTTTTAGACCAACATATGCTCCCATCCAGACGTCTCTTTCAGGGAAGTCCTTGCATATTTCAGCAAAACAATGCTAAACCACATACTGCATCCATCACAGCAGCATGGCTTCGCCGTAGAAGAGTCTGTGTGCTGAACTGGCCTGCCAGCAGTCCAGACCGTTCACCAACAGAAAACATTTGGCACATCATGAAACGAAAAATCCGTCAAAATCGACCCAGGACTGTTGCGCAGCTAGAATTCTACATCAGACAAGAATGGGACAACGTTCCTCTCGCAAAACTCCAGAAAAATGGTCTCCTCCCTTCCCAGACGTTTACAGAATGTGGCTAAAAGAAGAGGGGATGCTACACAATTTCAACCCAGTGATGCTAAAAAATGTTGGAAGATAGCTGAAGATCTCACAATTCACAACTTGAGTAATTAATAGGATCAAAAAACGTCTAAGCTGAGCTAAGCAATTATCCAAATCAAAAGAACAGGTGGATTGACTTTTATTGTTATCCATGAAGAATATTTCCATTTGTTGGCATTATAATTGCTTCCATTTTTATCTGTATTCTGATTTTCTTCTTCCAATCCAAAAAAAACTAGACAAAAGCCTTGAACTGTGTCAGAATGTGTGTATAAGCACTGACTGAGTGATGACGGAGCTGTTTGTTTTTCTTTCTGAGTTGTCTGTCTTGGAAGTGCGCTTCCTTCCTTCCTTCCCTTCTTCCTTCCTCCCCTTTCAGATTTCAGCCCTGTCTGGGCTCCATGTCATTGGCCAACGGACAGAGCCTGGACTGCATCAAACACAGGCCAGACACTGCCGCCGGAAGACAGTCAGGAACCGTGAAGCTGCACTCGGCTCTGTCACTGTCTATCATCAAAGAAGAAGAGGGAAAAAAAAAAAAGCCGACCTACAACGAGCAGCGCTGAGATGGGGGCGTCGGGCAGGTGGGGAGCGGTGCGAGCCAACACTCGGTCTGCTTTCTGTCAGCGTGCTCCTCTGCTCGGCCTGGCCTGAACCCAGCGTTCGGCGGAGAGAGAAAATGAGAATATCAGAGTTGATGTCAAGAGGCAACTCTATCCTCATTCATCTGCAATCCTTTCTCTTTTTGCAGGGCAATTACAAAATACAGAGCGTGCCTTTTTTTTTCCCGCTCTGAGGGAAAAGGTTATTTTCAGAGGATGAAGATTTCCACTTGACCTGTGTATAATCAAAGAGCATAACAATGAAACAAGGTTCTCTCTGTGGTTTCCCCCTGCAGCTTGCTGACATTTAGCAGAGCTGTCTTCTGACTTAATGACTTGTGAGTAAAGAAGAAGAGGAGGTTGCTGTTGCTGCTTTCATCTAATCCAGGCAGCCATCAGTCATAGAGGAGACGCAAAACAAATTAGTGATTTTCTGCGCAAACCGAAGTTTCTGAAAAGCGAATCTTAAAAAGTTCACTTTGAAATATTGATGAATTGGAAACTGCGCGTGTGTAACCGGGATCCTAACATGTCAGAAGTGAACGAGACCAGACCGAGCCGAAATGAGCCATTGACGAGAGGAAGCAAACCCAGGCTGCACCGGCTGTCAGATGTCTGTCAAGTCTGCACGGAGCTTCCCAGCCAGTCTGGAAGTATTGATCTCTCCGATTGATCCAAGGCTCTGTCCATCTGCCTGATCCAGACCTCACTGCCACGGACTACACAGGGTGGAGAGGTGGGGAGGCTGGGAAAAGCATAGCAGAGCCAAGATAAACAGATAAGATGGTACATCAGGACGGAGAGGGTCTCACCAGGCCTGTCTAGACAGCTGGTGTTGATAACTAATCTGCCATCGCTGGAGCTTTTTGTAAAACATGAAACCCGGCAACTCGATAGCATAAATTAATAAATGAACAATTTCTTCTATAATGGGGCCTCTTGTTCCATAGGGATTTCTTTACACACACACACACACACACACACACACACACACATAATAGACGCTCAGAGGAGCCCACAGGGGTGTTCATTCCCTCAAGTGCTAACTGCACAAGCCACGGCATGACTGAGGACCACTTGATCAAATAATGACACCGAGAGTTGATGTCCTCGCTTGTGCTGCCGTCAGCGGAACGCGCAGTGTGGGATCTGTGAATAGCGTATTGGGGAGGGAACCGACTGCAGCTCCTCTCTTTTCTTCTTCCGGTTATTTAGAGCAGGCCTAATAAGCAGTGTGGGTGTTGAATGAAGAACCATTAGCTCAACAGCTGAATGGAGCAGAACTCGAGCCCGCTCTCGCTGCTTTGCTTTTCACCGCCGGCAATGGGAACACCTGCACTGAGACACAGGCAGGTCGGGAGGGGTGTGTGAATGTGAGAGCCTGAAAGAGTGGAGAGGCTTAAGGGAGGGAAAAGGGAGGTTTGAAGAAAAAAAGAAAGAAGGATGAGAAGATGTAAGATGTAATTTCCTACTCGTCCCCTAACTTTAAGGCTACAGTTAGCTGCTAGGCCGCTTTCCTTAGCATAAAGACTGAAAACAAAAAAAAAAAACTGCCACTCTTGCTTTGGCCAGAAACAACAGAATCAGAGAGTAGAGCACCTCTGACTTTCACTTACAACATCTTACATATATCTTGTGTGTTTAAATTAGTTAAAAACTGTGACAATTTGATGTTTTATCAGGGTTGTATGCTGCATTATTGCCGCTGGTTGGTTTGGTTTGTTTTATCACAGAATTATGCAAAAACTCCTGGATGGATTTCAACACAACTTGGTGGAAAGATGGGGAATGAGCCAATGAGCACATGCTGCACATTGCACATTATTACTATTATTATCATTAATGATAGTTCCACATTACCACGTGGATCATAGACACTGCAAATGCCTTGTCATATTACTTTACACTGCACATTTGGTCATGTACATTTCTATTTCTATTCATCTTTTTTCTAACATGTTCCTTTTCACTTTAGTTTATTACCCTTTATTCCAGGTGTGTGTGTTTTTTTCTTCACTGCAACCAATCAAATTTACCCCCAGGATCAATAAAGTATTCTCATTCTGATACTTTTAAACTTGTCCCTGTCCACTGTGAACACACATCATTAAATGCATTAAAATACGCTTGAATATAAATAGTAGATAAACAAATATAAACACATTATATAAAAGCAATGTTGCTGTGTATTTAGACCAAGGCTAGCTGTTCTATCTGTTTCTTGTCTTCATGCCAAGCTAAACTAACATACTGCAGGAGAGCAAGTAAGCATATTTCCCAAAATGTCAACCCATTCCTTTGTTTATTCTCACTTCCTGGAAAGAGCACTCATCCTAGGTGTCTGCTCTGCAATTGACGGCTGCGATTGATGAAACCGACGGAGAAAGGTGAAAAGAATGAGACCGAGGCATTGTGGGTGCTGAGTGAGCCTGTCAGAGGGCTGATGTATGATGGGGCAGATGCAGAGAGGGAGGGGTGGCGGGGTTGTTGTAGGCCCGGCCGAGGTAAGCTGGCAGACGGGTCACAGATGAGAGGAGAAAGAAAGAGAGAGAGAAGAGGAGCAGGCATGCAAGCTATGTGATGATTATCATAAAACACAGGGCCGTCTGTTCTCGGCCCTGCCCTGGCTGGGAGGCACAGGGCTGGGTCCCCCGAGCAGGTGTGCAGGGCGGGGGAAAAACACGGGAAGAGAGGGAGGAGGGGTGATACAGAAACAGCGGGGAGACAAAAAGACAAATTGGAAGGAGACAGAGGTGAGTATTGATAAAAAACAAGAAAGAGTGAAAGACAGACGTGAGGTCCCGATGACATCGCAGCCCGCGAGCGATCGTACGCGAGATGAGAACAGAGGTCAAGATAGGTGGAGGAGGAGCGGCACGCGGGCTCGCTGGAAGCTATCCCCGTCATTAGCGCCTCTCGCGCGGCTCAATAAAGAGCTCAGACACTGGAAGACTGCATGCCTCCCAGCATCCGTCTGTACGGTTAGAGGTCGATACAGAAACAGCAGCATATCAGAAGAATCAGGGAGATCAATGGTGAGCGAAGGAGAGCGGAACTGGATCACCGTGACCCTCGGCCGACCCTCCATCAGCAGGACACACACTCACAATGTCACCTGCCCCCCCAAGACGCACACTTGTTATATTACAAATGCACATGCACACACAGCTGACCTCTGCTTCATGGTCTCATTAGATCAAAAACACGTCGTTCTTTCATTTCTCTCTCTCGGGTTGCCTGCACAGACGTGTGTACAGCTGCAGTGAAAGACAAATACATGCTATTATTTTAGATCTGCGCCACGAAAACTTCTGGTACCCTGCAGACCTCCACATTTCTATTGCAACTAATGTTGCTCTCGTTCTCTCTGAGTTTCTAAAGCTTCGAAAAGGGCAAATTACCGACTCCACAGTGCCACAGTAATTAACCACAGATAAATCAGCAGCGACCCGCCTGTAGGTCCTGCCTGTGCACACACGAAGCTGCTGCTTTGGGGAAATAGTGCAGGCCGTGGGAGTGCACGGACATTTCTCGCTACAAAGAGACGTGGTGGCTCGCTGTGGTCTCGCCATTGTGCAAAATGGCCGAGCGCTGTTTACATTTCGGGCCTGATTGTGCGGCTTTTTATTGCACTGCCGAGGCCCTCCGAGGCTGATGTGCCGAGAGTGAAAAATAAAGAGTCGGCCACTCCCCCTCCCTTGCACACCCTCAGATTAACACACAGCGCCGTGTATCATCTTTACATTTATCAGCCTCACAGTGTAATGAACACCGTGCCGCAGAAGGAACGGATGCTCCAATAACGCTCCGCGTGTTCTGTCCCGGGCTCACGAGGCCACAGCCCATAATGATCCTATTGTTCTCTGTTGTATTTGCACAGCTGATATAAAGATCAATATCCAGAGACGATAGATGACCAGCAGCATCAGACGAAAGCGGCAAACACTCATTTAAGTGCTGGAGAACTGTCATTAATCTACACTGGTGTGTGTGTGGACCCTCATACTTTATATCAAAAGTGCTCTTCCATTTTTTTTTTCCCCTCTCTTCCTCTCCCAACGACACGCGGCGCATCTTTTTCTGGTCGAGGAGGACGTTGATGAATTGCTGCAAGGGGGGCCAGAGAGGCACAATTAAGATTCCATCAGGATAAAGGTAAAGGTAAATTATTTACATTAACAAGAGGGCTCAGCTCAACCAAACATTCCTCCACAAATGGAGGGGGAAAAAAAGGAGCGCGCAGGCTCTGTCGGGAAGATGGAGGAGCCAGCTTCCATAAATTGTTTGTGCTTTTAATTAATGAGCCGCGCCAGTGTTTGTGTATATGTGCGTGTGTGTGTGTGTGTGTGAGGACCGAGGGGAGGTAAAGAGGAAAGATGTGGTGGGTGGTAGAAGAGGGACCTCTCACTGGCTCATTAAAATGACATGCGAGGCGCGGACTGCAGATAAGGTGTTTCCTCTTCTGATGTGGAATCAATAAAATGACAATAAACAAACAAACAAACAAAAAGCATGTTAGCTTTGAAAAGTGGCGTTCACAAACCTTAATTTTTAGGAAAGGAATGTTTTCTGAAGAAGACTGGTAAAAATGTTCCACCCTGCAGTCCTGCTATTTGGATTGACTTGGACATCTTGAACTGTATTCGCACCTTTTATGTCAGAATATTTGCCAAAACGTCATAATTTACATTACAGAGCGATTCATAATCTTTTGGGTGAAGTGGAAACAAGCTCCAAACACGATGGATACGATCAACCTTTAAACAGTTTTCTATCTAGACATACAACACTGCATTTACATTATCATTCATCAGAAAGTTCTTGATCACCTAAATACTTCCTACTTTGAACTCTGTTTTAACCCCTGAGGAAGCACCTGGCTCTTTGCTGGGTACGTGCTCAGCAGCTACAGTTAGGGCTGCCCAAAAAGGGGGGAAATTTGGTAAGTGAGGCCCAGCTTCCCTATGGGGGCCTGAGAAGATCAGTAATAATCATGTTTACCCTAATATAAGCACTGCACAACTAAAATAAACATCTTATTTATTTCCCTAGCCCTCCCTCTTCATTGTGACTAATTGTAGTGTCTATCATCGGTCCGTCTCGTGTCTGCAGCCAAAGCAAAGCGGTTGTACTACTTGTACAAGCTGACGCATCAGAATGGTAAATTTCATTTCTACATGAAGTCCCACCTCAGGACTGGTTCCTTAGGTATACGCAGAAGACCCGGGATGTCAGAATTAGTTTTTTGGAGACTCTCATTGGTGGGTTGCAGAACAAAAACAGAAATCCTCAGCCATGATGCTGACTGCTTATTTTGATCATGTTTGTATGTAAAACAACACCTTATGTTGGTGATTTTCATTGGAGGCGTCTTTCAATTGGTAGGTTAGATGTTTTGACTCATGACTTCACAAGAAGTCAAAGCACAAAAGTACAAAAAATGAGGGCACACCACCTTTCTCTGCCTTTCAAATGGTGTGGTGTGATCCAGATCCCAGCATTCTTCTGGATTGGATAAACGAAAAACTTGTTTTTGTTCTTTATTTCATCAATAAACAGATTTAAGTTCACAAAGCACCACAATCAGTTATCTCTCTTTACCACATTAGTTTCCATTAAAATGAGTTTTCTCTTAGTGAAAGTATAACAAGTATAATAAAATGGTTTAATATAACACATTAAAATAAAGGATGCAATCATATTAACATTTTTTTCTTGATAAATCAACAGATTTTTACAAAATATCACAATTTGCTTACACACTATTATCCATCTAGTCATGTCAAATGAAAGAGAATGAAAATGTTATTAAAATAAAAACTGTAGATTTGTATATTTTGGATGTGTTTGTGTATATGTTGATGTCAATAAAGCAGATTTGGTAAGATAAACTTACCTGTTGTTTGGTGCTTGGCAGACGGTGTAGTGTTGGTTTTAGAGCTTTTTTTAAACAAACACACAACTTGATGAGCTCATTACGACCGAACCAAAACAATAAAGTCGATCTCTCAAAGCTAAAGCTCATATTTGCTGTGAGTCTGCAAAGCAGAGGTGAGCAGCCGAGTGGAACGGGTTCAGGACTACGAAGGATCTCTATCACAAACAAGTTGTCATGAGGTGATGAATGTTAATATAAAAATAATGGTCCACTTTTGTTTCATGCACTGGCCCCGGGTCATGCAAAAGTGAAGATTTATTGTCGGTTTTTGAACTCCTGCAGTCAGAAGAATGGTAAAACTCTCCACACTTAGGAGAGGCAGGGACACAGGAGAGACACTAATATGGAAGGAAGCAGAAAGATAAACATATCTATGTAAAAAGAGTCGCAGTGGAAATGGTGAACATAAAAGATTGATTTTGGAGTGCAATTGTTTGACAGTTTTTCAAAGCAAATGCCCCCCCCCCCCTTCATGTGACATTAGGTAACATTTCTAAATTAACAACTTGCATTAAAATTAGGCTTGTTTGAACATATACATGCAAACATTTATGCACCTCCTTGAACTTCTAGTGCTGGCCAATCTCCTTCTGTTTGCGTTAGTGGACCTCTGAGTGTATTTTGCCACCACAGAGGCTCAAGCTCCTCTTTATTTAGAGGAAAAGCTCACAAAGAGGGTTCCATGCAGACATAGGTGAAAAACGACACAATCGAGAAATTTTTGATAGCATGTTCGACAGCTCAGTCATTACAGACGATATGGGCAGCCTCCGCCTGTTCAGCAAAGCTGTCCAGCAAAGCTGAACAGTGTCGGTGAAACACCTCGTTGACGATGAACTCCGATTTAATTGTAACGTGTAAAAATCTGATTTATTGTTAAATGCAGCTCTCCCATGACATAAATGAAAATGGAAAATCCAACAGGAAAATGGACAAAAATGGACATCCCTACTTCCTCTCATTGTACAAAACATGAAGTCATAATAGACGTACGAGCGCTACCATCTTGTGCTGGTGAGGTCAATTGCAGCCAGAAGCTGTGTCCCAATTCAGGGGCTGCACCCTTCTATCCTGTGTGATGGAACTGGTTTTTCGAAGGCGGCCTTCAAAAACTGCAACACTTGAATTGGAACACAGCTAGAGCCTGTGCACAGTGGTGCAGTGGTTAGCGCTGTCGCCTCACAGTAAGAAGGTCCTGGGTTCGTTTCTGGGTCAGGGCCTTTCTGTACGAAGTTTGCGTGTTCTCCCTGTGCCTGCGTGGGTTCTCTCCGGGTACTCCGGCTTCCTCCCACAGTCCAAAAACATGCTGGGGGTTAGGTTAATTGGTCACTCTAAATTGCCCGTAGGTGTGGATGGTTATTTGTCTCTATGTGTCATCCTGGCGATGAACTGGCAACTTGTCCAGGGGGATCCTGCTTTCACCGATACAGGACATTTTCTATAACATTTAAAACATAATGCATAAACAGAATTTAGATTTAAAGTTGTAGTAGTACCTGTAGGGGAGTATTTTCACTGTATTTGCATTGTTACTTACAGTAGCAGCAGATGCAGCTAAGATTTTGCTGCGTAAAGCTTCTGTAATGTCTTTAAGGTGTGATCAGTCCTCAGTCGGAGTCTTTGCCCTTAATTTGCGGGCAGAGATGATGATGAACGTCGCGTGATCGCTCCCAGGCAGCGATGACCTTGACATGATGGGATCAATCAGACAGCATGCCTTCAGAGTTTGAGACGTGTGTATATTTCCACAGCTGTGTATTGTATGTTTATACGCAACCATGTATGCCTGTGCCCACACAACATTAAAGTTTAAACATGTGTGTGCGTTAAAGTGCTTGTGCTTGTGTGTGTGAGTGGGTGAGGAGAGACGGAGACAGAGAGAGAGAGACAGAGAGAGTGGGCAGGATCCGTTTTGACAAAGTTCCCTATTTTTCTGAAATAATCACTTGTTCCTGTTACAGAGACAGAGCTGAATGACTCCGAGGCTGCTGAAGAGGCAAAGCCTGAAACAGACTCTCTTCTGCTGTCTCTCCTGCTCTCTCCCTCCCTCGTTTGCTCTGGGTGCGTCCGACCCTTGTCCTTGCGGTTGCTAACGAGGGGTTGTGGTTGTCACTGGAGGCGTTGGGGCTAAATTACCATATTAATTAGTTCATCCTTTGACCGGCAAACACGGAACGGAAATGTCACCACGCTCACATTGGCCATAGAAAACACAATTAGTGGGAGTCATTCACTGTTTGAGCGATGCCCTGTGTTTCTCACTCCACTCCCTGTGTCTTCCACTCCTCCTGCTCCTCAGATCACTCTCTCCCTGACGTGGAGTTTGATTCGCAGTACTGCTGAAGAGAAATAGTAGCCTTCACTCACAATACTCAGGAACAGCAGTGGGATTTCACTTCCCCATAGTAATTAGGTCACACCGAGCAAAAACTGCAAGGGATTTCTATTTTGACAAGCATGGTGTCCTGCCAGTCAACCAGGCAGTGTTTTAAGAGAGACCTCTTCCTGAGCATCCCTGATCTCAGCCTGCTCACACCCCGCGTTTATGCAAACATGCACAAATGCTGCATGTCGTACTTCCTATAAAGCATTAATCACACTTAAAGTGCCATCGCATCTCTTTGAGTTCGAAGCAGCAAGATATTCATGACATACTGATATTTCCATGGTAGCGCGTGTCTGGTTCAAACACGTATGGTTAAATAACTCTCGTGTTAAACTTGCCACTGTGCAGCGTATAGTAGACTAGTTTAAGCGTCACATGATGACAGAGCAGGTCAGCGCATAGATCCCCACAGCCTGGATGAGGCGAATTCGAGACATTTTTGAGGCCACTAATGGATTTTTCTTGAAAAATGAGTAAATAAATAAATAATAAATGCAATTTTGCAAAACAAAACTTTGTTTAATCACTGGTTGAAACTTCAACTGCTGTTACTGGGAATGATGACATGTTGACATATAGTATATAACGATGGATATGTCGTGAGTAATCAAACTATGATTTTTGTAAAGACATTGCTCTCTCTGTTTTTTTTTTTTAAGACTGATCATTCGCTACATTTGAGAAAAGGCAGACAGATAAAAAATACATACTTTGGATTTTGAGAACAACAGTCCCTACTAAAGAGTGAGTCCCTATGATTTATGACATCCAGTTCCACAGCTAAGCTAAAGGCAAGCCAAGGGAAGTCATTTGTTAGCTATAGGCAGGGTGTTGGCCAACATTAAATAAAAATAATTGTTATGTACAAACTTGTACACTGTTGAATTTACTGATGATGACACATCTCAACCTAAATCAGTGAACACTAAGATGAAACTGTTATTCACTGAAAAACAAAGTCAGCAAAGAGATTTTGTTGTTTTACTACCGTTGATACACAATAACAGATGTCAAGCGCTGCCGTGCGTATGTTATATATATATATGTTTCTATTGATCTTAAGTGCACAGCAGCACACCCCCTCACAGCACCAGTCCTCTTTTGAATCACTGCTCTATACACCATAGAGACACTGTGGTCACGTACTCGTGTAGGAGCGTCTGATGAATAAGTTAAACCAGAGGCGACTGAAAGGCTCAGATGTCATCTTGGCTCGCTCTGATCCGCGACCACTACCTTTGTATTCTTCTGTGCTCTCTCAGCATGCTCTCATCGCTTTGACATCAAAGACGCTGTCCAAAAATCAGTCTCTTCACGTTGATGGCTGCCGGAGGTTACTCCGGAGATTTCTGTATATGCCTGCAGGTCAGGGTGCACGTGTGCGTGTGTTTTTGCGCCACCATCCCTTTGACATTTGTAGAGGAATATAGCAGTTGTTTCAAAAACGCTGTTCAGTTTTCAGTAAACCTTGTGTTCGCTCACTTTTAGTTTCACTGATGTTGTTATCGTTGACATTGGCAGTAGTTTCTAACCAATGTCGAAACTGGCAAATGCAGAAATTGTGCCTTTGTGTGTCTGCCGTCCGAGTTATTTTTTTGCCATTACATGGCATTGCTTTGATGTGGCTGCGCCATGAGGTGCATTTTACATTTTGTTTAGGCCTTTTTTTGGTTTTCTGCAGTCACGGTTGATTGTATATTTATGCAGCATGTTGTCTTTGGTCATGTAATGCAGATTTGAAGCCTCTGTTTTCTATTATGTAGTGTCATGGTTTTACGGTTTTACATTATGTCGAGGTTGTGATTTGAGGTTTTTTTTTTTGTTTCTTTTTATTTAATTGGGCTGGAAACTGGAAGTTTGACCTCACTACACATGTCCTACAGGATCGAGGTGCAACCAGACATTTGGCATTTGCCTCAGGTCAGGAATGAGTGGAGGCATCAAGACATGGACTGTAAGTCAGAAAGAGTGACATCGTGAAAACTAGCATATTTTTTTAATTCAGGATTTTCTTCGTTTTGTGGTAGCGATATAGATTAAAAACGTATATCTGTCCTTTTCTCTATTGACTGTCCTGTCTTGTGAAACGATTCAGCAGTGTGATCTTCCACTTTAGGGATTCGAAATATTATGGATATTGATGTTGATGTTGACAACGGACGTGGGATTTTTGCTTTTGCAAATTAAACGTGTTTTGGCTTAAGTCGATAAACTTAAGCAGGAGCAGTAAAAAGTAAACAGATCTGTCACTTAAATAAAACAGAACTAATACGGTGTAATATTACAAGTAAATGCATCAAATGCTCTTACAAGGTCAGGGGAACATATTAGTAAAGATATTAGCAAGCTAGCGCACAAGAATCACAGAGAAAAACAGCATCATGCTGATATTATAGGTGTTAAGGAAACATAAAGCTCACACCCATAACAGCAAACAGATTAATGTACATTTGTGAGTGTTTCTTTGCTTGTGTCTGTATGATTTACTTCAAATATAGCTGTTCATTTCTGCAAATATTTGATCAAAAATGTTGAGAATTTAAAGACTGTCTTTAAAGACATTATCACATAATGATGTGAAGGAATTTATTTATTTTCAACCCAAAACATGATGTTGTCCTAAACACAATCACGTATTTGCTATAGCACTGCAAGTACAACGGTCATTTATATGACAGCTGAAACTATAACTCTTCATTAAACCTAAATTGAATGTATATATGTGTTTGTTTTAAATCTTTAAAAATATGTTAAAGGAAAAATCCGTTTTTTTGTGTGTTTCCCAGTCTTTTAGGCTCTTACATTTCACTAAATGCTACTTTAAAAAAGTTAAAAAAAAAGAGTCCAGTAGCTATGGATTTCAGTCACTAGGACTGTTTAGCTCAACAAGGTTATACAGTGCAACTGTAGGGAGGGAAGTCCAGACTTTATTTGCCACTAACTACTTTCAAAATGTTATTACAAGTGTTGTTACAGATTTAACCATACAAATTAAAACACGTGGATAAAACAAATGATGACCATTCAGTGACTGAAAGGGAACTGTGTTCCAAAGTGTTCATGAAAGAGAAACAAATTAGTGTAGATTAATTAAAGGAATTAATGTTTATTCCATGCGGTGGCCATGGGATTTAAACTTAGTAATTCCTTTGTCTGTTTAAGTATAAAAGCTTAGGCTTTAGGTTGAAAAACACCAGAGTTCTCCTTTAACATTTCCAGTTTCCGTCCTTATGTGTGTATACTCATGACAAGCTGACGATGCTGAACCTCATTAGTGGAATTATTAGGACCCAATAAAGTGATTTTTTTTTTTAATTCCTCAATGGTCTGATGTAGGAAGTGATGTATAATGTGATGCGTTTGTGTGCACACACGTGAGCTCTCCTGGGGACCGGCCCCTAAGAAGTGGGTCAATCCCACTGTGCTGAGCGCTGCGAGTCAGGCAGCGACAGGCCTGCGAGAGGAAGGGAGAAGGAGGGAAGGAGGGGGCGCAAAGTAGCATTCAAAGCATCAGCTAGGAACGTAGAGCGTGTGTGCAGTATATATGCAGCACACTGCCTGTGTGGGTGGACTGAGCAGCGAGCTAATCAGATGTGTTATGTGTATGGGGTGAAAGCGAGGCTGCTCTCGGAATACGTGAGAACTCTGTCTTTGACCTTGAGTCGCACTTTTATTCCGCTGAGCACGGTGATTTCTTACTTGCTGAGTGATTCAGAAGCGCTTGAAGGGCATGTGAACATATCCTGGAATGACAGGGTGACACATAGGAGGGAAATACTTTAAGATGCAAAGGAAGATGATTTCTTTCAGCCATTTCACGATGAACACCCCCAAAATATCACAGCACACACTCACTGACTGTAATGCAAAGTGCGTGACTTTTACTTTTAAGGTTGCCCTATTCAAACTGAGACTCACATACGCTAACTATAAGCAAATCTGAGACTTCAGTGCCGATAGGTTGTGAGTTGCGACGCTCACTTTGATATTATTTGCACAGTGGAGGTGCTGCTCTTCTTTTTCCTCTCTCTCCTGTTTGCTCTCCATCCCTAACAGTAAGTCTCGCTCCTGTGGGATGGATGTGACAGATCCAGCGTTGTTCATTGTTGTTTCTCTCCTTGAACAAAAGCAACTTGGAATCACAAAGATCACATTTTCATCCTCTTTGATCCAACGTGTTAAGAGGGGGGGTTTGTGGTGAGTAGGTGTGCCTGTGTTGGGAGGATGAGTGTTTCCATGAGGGGGAATAAAGAGAGAGAATGCAAGAGAAAGGGACAGGGAAAGTGGGAGCTGCATGGATGAGGGGGGTTGGGCGGGGGGGCACGATGATGACAAACTGTCCCTGAGGATTTGAGATGCACGAATGGAGGAGATGCTCCATGCAGGGAGAGTGGGCTGTTTATTTACTGCAAAGAAGCTGCCTCCCTTCGGGGCTTTCCAGGAGAGCTTGTACCCATCACTGCCTCGGCTCCTGCGCCCTCCCCCCGAGCTAAACCCCCCCGGTTGAGCTCCATTCAGCCAGAGAAGGCAGCAGAGGCACCAAAAGAGAGATGCAGGAGTGTTCTCCTCCTGCAGCCCTGCAGCTGTGTTCACACCTTCCTACGGATAGAGCTGAAGAATCGGGCGGGGGCATTCAGCACCTCTGCCTTGGCAGCAAAGAAAACAAGCAAGCTCCTAATGCCAAATAAGTGCTTATTAAAAACCCAGAGGGCCTCGCAATTGTGCCGGTCAAAATAAGAAATTGTTTGCTGTGGCTTTATGCGGCCTGCCTCCCTCTTCTTTCTCCACATGCTCTCTTAAACTGAGCCTGGACTTTCTCTCTGTTTCGCCTCCCTCCTCATCTTCCTGTGGGTGAGAAATGATGTGTAGCTGAGGGAAAAAAAAACAAACAAAACATATGACAGCCAAGCAGCAAACAGGAAAAAGAATAAAAAAAAACATGCAGACGTGAGAGTATGAGAGGGCCGATGGAGGGCAGAGAGAAAAGAAGGGGAGTATTAGAGAGAGAAAGTCTGATAGAACTGAGACAAGACACTTTGTGCGGGAGGGGAAGAGAGAGAGAGAGAGAGAGAGGGCCGGGGTACGCTGTGAGCAGCAGACTGTGGGGGCGCATGTTGTCGAGGTGGCCCGGGTCCCTGGTGCCCTCCTGTTTCATGGCTCTCGCAGCCTGTCAGTGAAAACAGCCCAGCCATGCAGACAGCTGTGCTCGGGAGGCTGCGGGGGCGAGAGGAGACGAGCGAGGGGAGAGGAGAGGACCTTTGTTTTTTTTCCATTTTGATCCTCATCTCCATCAGTGGCCTCGTTTCCCTCCCCTTCCCTTTTCGGCCCCTGCCACGTTTGTTCTATCTGTCTGCACAAGTACCACAAAGAGAAACAAAAGCCCCGGTCAGAATTCAACAGCCTCGGCGATATTTACGCCTCTGTTTGTTCCGGGTGTGTTTGTTTTCACCGTTGTCAGTCAAGTCAAACCATGTCATCTGAGATGTCTCCTTTCTTTGTCTGTGCCCCATATTAGCCCCCTCCCTCGAGGCTCTAGTGCATTTTAGAGAGGTGGATGTGCGTATATTAGAGGGGGAGACAGACATGTGCGCGACCACAACGCTGCCATTTCACTTGAGATCAATCACAGGTTTGCTCCAGTGATTTTTTTATTGGCCCTAAAAAGACCTGGCCACAGGCTAACGGGACGGCTTGGTCTTTACTCCTGCAAACAATACAATGTCCACTCCAGAGGCTTAAAAGAATATGACAGCTCGTCATCCGGAGCGTCACTGTGCGTTAATCCCTTTTTGTTCTCACATTCTCCACATCTGAGGGAGCATGCAGATCAATGCTCTCCCCTCTTTCCTTTGAAGGGAGGAGCCTTGTCCTTGTCCTTCTCTTCATACCGACCCTTGGCAACCCTCACGAAGGCCTCCACTTACCCCCTTCCCAGCTCCGACCCCAACCCCTTCCTGCCACCGCGGCCTTGTTTATGAGCCTCTGCCCTGGAAGGACGGGTTAATAGAGGACCTGGCCCAGCTCAGGCCCGCCTGGTTCCTATTCGCTCCCTAATAAGATATTTCATCTCCTGCCTCAGCGCCAGCTCGCCAGCGGTAAAGGCTCCTCACAAAAGCCGAGTACCAGTGTGTGTGTGTTTGTGTGTGCACTCTGGTCTCAGTTGTATGGTACATCAAATATAGAAACACACATTGTAGAGAATGCACTGATATTACTATACACTCGCTGTTTGATCATATCTGCGTTGAACATCTCATCGCTGTCTAGTGAAAAAACACACATCTCCACGTGTGACTATTTTGACTTTCTAAAGTATCCGCAATGCCCACATCTTACCAACCGCAGCTTGTTAGTCAGCGTTGGGTATCTAAATAAGCAATGGAAAGACTTTTTTATGAAGTAATATTTAGGGGTCAACGTTGTGCGGAAACAGAAAGCTTTGGACGTCAGGTTACAAGCTGAGGACTAACCTCTGTGATTTCCCTGAACCGAGTCAGACTGATGACACACGTCAATATCAGATGGCTGTCCACCTATTAGTTTATTCTGGTTTCAGTATATAAAACACAGTTTTGATTAGGGTAATAGGCTTCGTGGAAATGTAGAATAGCTGCTATCAATGCTTAATCAATTAGTGGGAGATAAACTGGAGACGTAATATAAGACACCGATGACAGTTTTCATCGCGGGTCTTAAGTGTGTAATTTATTTTTATTGTTTTTGGGTTTATTTTATAAGACAGTTTTTGATTAAAAAAATATGGCTTTCAGAAATGTTCATCAGACAGTGACAGTCTAAGTACAAGTACAAGTGACCAGTACAGTCAGGCTTTACTGCTTTACTGCTTCAAACAAGATAAGAAGTCCAGTTGCTTCCTACTAAACACTCCGAGATCAAGATGAGCTGGATGACTGAGAACCTTCACGGACATGCAACCAAAGTGCCATTTTCTGCTACTACAAAACAGGTGATCAGGGTTGCCTTGTTTTCCTCACCAGGTGTCCCTCCCCTTTATACACAAGTAGAGAAAGATTCAACCTGACGTACTTAAATAAAGAAAAAGCTCATTGTGGCAGTAATATGATTTAAAGCAGGACATGAACAACAACATATGGAGACACACTACTGTGTAAATTAATTATCCTGCATCAGGATATCAGAAACAACTAGCTGCTTCACCAGAGCTCGGTGTGTAAATTAGCAGCTCTACACAAATCGTGCTCCTGAAAGACAAGAGAGGACATGAAACAAGACTGCTGGAGATACCGTTACAGTGTCGCATTGAACCATTACTTTCATTAATCGTCACAATATCTGTACATGGCAAATATGACGTGTTTACGGGAAAAGTTCAGCCAAACATGAAAAATGAGTCACTTAACCTTGTGCCAATGAAAGACCAGGTGACTTTTCTTCATCATGAAACATATCAGGAGTTTGAAAGTTATTTTTCTGCTCGTTGTATTAACTAGAGATATTACTAACCGGTAAATATATGCCTCCACGAGGCTTATAAAGCGGACAGTGAATGTACAGTGGTGGGTCGTTTTTTTCTGGTAATGTGAGTGGTAAAAATCTTACTATTTTTAAAGGGTCAGGCGCATGTTTTGTGATAAACTCTGTTTTACAGAGCTAGTTAAGTGCATTGGGGGTCACATTGTTGGATAAAATAAACCCTAAGTTCATAAGGATATAGGAAACAGTAAAGGTCCAAAGGTCAAGGTGGGCTGATCAAAGCCAGCTGTCAGTGGCTTTCATCTGACGTTTCTTTTTTTTTCCAACTTCACAAATGTGGCTCACATGAGGATGCGGTGACCTTGACCTTTGGCCTTTGACCTCCAAAATCTAATCAGTTCTTCCTTGAGTCAGAGTGGACAGCAAATCCTTCAAAGCGTTCTTGAGATATCCCGTTTACAAGTACGGCCAACCTGAAATGGAGGATGGAGATATTCCTCCAATCCTAACAGAGTGTTTTAGCTCCTCAATCTTTAACGCAAACTTTATTAGCTTTTCTTTAATCTTAAAGAAATTGTTTACCCAAAGATTAGAAATCAGTCAACTCTTGCCGACTCTTGGAACATAGGGATGTATGGTTTGATGAGGTTCATTGGATTTGCATGTCCATTCCTAGTTCATGGCCTGGCTTCCTTGTCTTGTCAATCTTAACATTACCTCTGTTTGCTCATAATAAAAGCCTTTAAATGACAAAAAAGGTTGCCGTGCTTTATAAGTAATGGGATAATGTGGTAAAGTTACTTTAAACTACGGCACCATATTAGCAGAGCTTTGTTAGCAACATTCACGGAGACGAGCACAAGTATAAACAGTGAGATGATGGATGAGCTGCAGGATGTTTAAGTCCACCTTTTTGAGTATTTTTTTTTGGAGGCTACAGTTTTTATCCTCAGGATATGTGTTTAACGCTAAAGACACACCGTAAAAAAAAGTGCGGCCCCGTCATAATGGAAATTCAAATACACTTGCGGTCCAGCCAACATCCAGTTAGTCCACACAACATTTTCAGAGCGTCAGAGCCAAACTGTGCCCTACTAAACAGCTAAAGTACAGCAAGGGGAGGACAAGTGATTGAAATAGAAACATAAAAGAGTTCCACACATCTTATCAGACTTACATCTCTAGAATCCCAGTGATCCTAAATTGCTTTGAAAAGAGGTATTCAGTAGAAGTTTTCCCTCGAGGGTGCACGCTAATGCTCAAAGTCAAGAGCGATTAAAGGGCAGCCCTGTATTTTCTGAGGTTATCTTTTTTATGTGTGTTGATGTGTCCTATCTGAAATATTTTTACCTTTTTGTAAACGTTGCGTCTTGCACCTCAGGGCCTCCGTACAGAAGCCCACAATTAAAGACAGAGGATCAAACCAACGGGAATAGCCCCGAGCACGCAAGGTTTCCCTGTAAATCAGCTCCAACGGACACAATAACAACCTCCTGAAAACACTGGAACACGGGGACTGTGATCTTTTTACTGCGGGAAGAATGAAAGACAGGAACTGGAGGAATGGGGAGCCGGGTTTTGCTCAGTAATGCCTGAGCTTTAGGAGGTTTAAATCAACTCGACTGGCCCAGCTCTTAAAGCGAGCCAACTCCCTTCTGTCCTGAGGGAGCCCGGGGAAGCTTGGTGTCCAGTAAACAATGTCCGCCCTCTGGAACCCTGGGAGGGAGAGGAAACGGCATGTCCTTGGGGCTTCAACTTTGACCCTCCCTCCCTGATGAAATGTGGGCCCTGCCCTGTGGTGTAGATTTGTTTGAACTTGAGTCCCTAATGGGCAAGGGCGTGTGTACCTTTTTCATCACGTCTTTGTGTTTGAGCACTGGTTCCGTGAGTTTTTCTATGGAGTTCAGTTATCATGATTTCAAACAACGCCAATAAATTAATGACTCACCAGTTTACTGAGTCTCTTGTGTGGAAAGAGAAAAATGACATTTTGGTTTTGGCTCTTCTCCATTTGAAAAAATAGCCTTAGCATGGCTACAAATTCATTCTGCGTATGAGAGTTGATTAATTTAACTTCCTACCTTATTGATTTCAGAACCGAAGACATCAAACCGTATGGGAGGCACGTCTTGTTACTCTTCTTGTTTTTTGCTGTGCTAATTATGAATCTATGCAGTTATGAGTGTACTAAGGCGATACTATTCTTTGGACTTTTTAATGAAATCTAATGAAAAAGTTTTGGGTGTGTTTCCAGAAGGAGTTAGTAAGTCATAGTGTGAGCACAGTTACGGGAAATGTTTACACGGGCTGACCTGATGCGTTGATAAATGTGCGAGGAAATGACCTATGTGTAATACCAGTTAACTCTGTTCATTCATATTCGCTTTGCTACTTGGCACATGATCCATCAGCAAAGCACAATGACCTTTACCATGCTGATGAGCAGCTTCCCACTCCGTGTTCCAGGATTTATGCCCTCTGAAACAGCTGTATATGCAGCTCAACTGTAACATTTGGTGAAGATTTAAGGGCGGTTTTGCCCAACAAAAGTTAGACACATATGTCACTTCACTATATTCACATCATTTTATGTTTCTCTGTGAGTACCTTCTCTGAGGTGCTGTAAAAAACATCAACGTTCTTTGTGCAAAAGCGTCGACAAAGCAGGTGTGTATCCATGAAGAGCTTATTATGATTTCACAGCAGTTCAGGTCTTCTAGGACCTAAAATTTCACAAAATTCATCCTATTTTGAAAAGGCTGTACAATGCAGAGACACTGGGCGAGGGGAAAATGTCAGAAATAAATTTTCTTTTTTTTTTGTCACCACTATGACAAAATGTTATTGCGAGTGTCCAGTAACATGGAGTAGATACCATCAGTGAAAGGGTGACTCGTTTGTTTGACTCAGTTCTCCCTTAATCTAAAAGGAAAATATATGGTGATCCTAAATGAACATTATTTGCTGTGGCCTCCGTCATGGATAACAACTCTAATTGGCATCGATATACATGTTAAATAATCGGTGCACAGGAACAAACAAGCAGGATCTGAAATTTTCCATTTCCCTTCAATGCCTCCTGCTCTGGCGTTTAGTCGAGGTCATTAGGAGTCATCTCTGTTTCCATGGTGCATCTGAAATACAATCCTGTCTCTGCACAAATTGATCTGTGGACAGTCCCCCATCCTGTGCCTGGTGTCACCCTAATAGCCATTGCATGTGTTTTCATTTCTGCTCTTTTAAATTTCAAATGACGGGATGGAAAAAAAAAAGAAAAAAGAAAAAGAAAAATGGGGGGCTGCACGCTGCAGATGCAAAAAACACCTTCAGATTTGTGGATGGCAGCCACAAGTGTCGTAACCTAGCAACCGGGGAGTCTCTGCGTGAGAGAGAAGAGGGGCTTCCTCTCCATAAAAAAGAGAATAAAAAAAAAAAACCTCTCTCACACTCGTTTTAGTTTATTCATGTCTTTGTTTGATCAGCTATTTTGGGACCTTTGAGCGTATATCTCTGTCACCCAAGGATACGTTTATTTTTAGCACCATCTCTTTGCTTCCTGCCTTTTCTCTCTGCCTGCCTCACTTGCTTAACCCTTTTCTGTTTCCACCGCTGTGCTGCCCCCATGTTCCACGGAACCACAAGGGAGGATGGATTTGTGGGGGGAAAGGGGAAAGGGGGGACCACGGTGTGGTATGTGTCTGAGTGCTTAGGAAGAGGGGAGGAGAGGTGGGAGGAATGAGGACGAGGGAGGAGAGGAGACAGAAGGAGTGTTTTCCCATCTGCTTTTTGGCTGAATGTATTCTTTTTGTTTGAGGTCCCCATGCTGGGAAACATTATTATACACACACATTTTTTTTGAATGTGAATGGTTCACCATCTGTACTGTTACCTATTATAGAACATCGTATTTCACCTTGATTTGTTTTAGCAGCGTGCACATACTCACGTTAGACTGTAGGCCTTTTTTTCAGGCTGTAGGCCTTTTTTTGAGCAGTATTGCCGCAACAATGACCTTCTCTACAAGGGATGTATGTAGTCAGAACAAAACAACACAGTCATACCACTGCCCCACTCTGTGATTTCATATAGAAAGCTGGTGTGGCGAGAAACACAGCAGCGTTGGTGTCTAGTGCAACGTTTTGCTGTGCTTTGGAAGCAATGGGATTATGTGGTCATTTCAGTCATTTACTGTTTTTTTTTTGGCAGTTATTCTATTTCCGAACCTCATGTTGTCTGCTCTTCTTTGAGTCACATTTCGATACAATACGATCTGATACGATGTGATATGATATGCTATTTAGCTGCTAACTGCTGCTAACTGCTTTTAAATCTCCTGTTTGATGATCCCACTCAACAAAATGTCACATCTTCGCCTTGTCGTTCTGCTTTGCTCCCTGTCGTAATGTTAGCTGATGCTACTATCTTGATCAAGACAATGTAAACCAATCCCATGTCAAGAGCCAAAACCAGCAATGCAGTGGTCGATCCCTCTATGTTTTCTTTTCTTTTCTTTTGGGTGTTAGTTCTATGCTACTAGTGGCAAATACGCTACCTTGCTAGTGCCTTGAGCCACTCGCTCAAAGCACTAGCAAAAGTCAAAAATCAGTAGCCATGACTTTTAAGAGTCATGTCAATGTCACATCCCTGATTTTTGGATACAAATGTAAGTCTGAGTCCCAGAGTAAAAAAGATACATTTGTTAACACTTGTTTGTAGACTCAACACGTTGTCAGTCAGGACAAAAAAACAGTGTGATATCTTTTATTTACACAAAACATTCAAATCGAACCTGGAGGCGTGAAGTTTTCATACCAGCTCTTCATGCGTCACAGAGGATGTATCTGTCTGTGTGAATTATTTATCGTCACGTGTCCCCCCTCTGCTGTGTATAATGCATCAGCACATATACGGGGATGATCCTCGTGCCTGAGAGTGAATTAATGACTTCTCTTAATCATCCTCCTCCTCTCGCCGCGTCTCATCCTCCGCTCCCGCTGAATTTGCATACTCAAAGCTGCGATCATTTACATGATGGCAAAGGTACAATTCATTTCCGTCTGAAGTCCCTCCCCCTCCTTCTGGATGAGGCAGCGCGGCTCCGGCCTGCATCTGTTGGGAACGATGGGGAGGTGAGAGAGTGAGAGAGAGAAAAAAGAGGGAATCAAACAGGGGTGCTCGGTGGATGATGTGTAGCTCTCTGGTGGTGATGGGATTTTACCGTTGCTGGCTGGAGAAAGGTCAAGGCAAAGGCGCAACGAAGTGGGGAATAAAAAGGCGAGTGTGCTGCAGTGCGCAGAGAGAGTCGGCCCTGCACATGACATCCCAATCTATTCCCCTCACGCTCCCTGTTCAGTCACATTATGGACCTCATCAGCATCAAATCCCCCACTAGCAGCAGCAGCACGCCCTCCCCCACATACAGTATGCTCGTTCTTTCTCACCCACTCACACACACGAACCTCATTTGCAGGGCTTGCAAAAAGGAGGCTATTTGTTTAAATCTTCTGGGCAGTCTTCTGCATTTTCCTGTGCATGCAGGAAAGAATGTGCCTGTAAAGCGAAATAACAGCATCCATTCAGGCTGTCGCCTGAGTTTTCATTATCTACATACACTAAACCATCAGCAGTCTGAAAGCCATCGACCTCCACACTAGCTACTTTTTTTTTACCTTGGTTTAAAACTTTGCGCAGATGTGATTCAAAGCCTTAAAAAAAGTAATGTGATACTTTCTCGAAAAATGTAATCGCTGCTTGTTTGCTTTATGATGATGACCGGCTGGGGGTTATGGCTTATATTAACCACTACATCATGTCCCTCTCTACCTCACTCCCCATCCTCTTCTCTCTCTCCCTCTCTCCTCTTTCCCATGCACCTCCCTGTCGCCGCGCCGCGGGGCAGAGGACCGGGACCTTCGCTACATCCAGTCAGACACGCCACAGCCTCCGCCTCACTGTCCTACACAGCCCAGTCCGTCCACCTCAGCTCACTTCAGCTCTGCTAACATGACAGGCCGGGCAGATGATGATAAATGCAGAGGAGGAAAAAGCAATTACTGAATCAGTTAGGTGTAGTAGGGAGAGCTCAGGGCACTCATTACCAACAGACTGTGGAGATTAGATGCATCACCATAAGATTAGATGCATCAACTGAAACTGCTACTCTCAAGTTATTTTGCTTATTTTCTTTTCATGCATTTAATGCTGCAAAACTGTACACACGCACATGTGCAAGTTACAGCCGGTGCTGTTTGGATGCAGCCCGCACTTCTTGGTTTGAGCTGTACAGTTGCGTGACCTATCAAAGCAGAGGAGGCCAAACATAGAGGGCAAGGCAGCCTTGGAGATTGACGATAGCACTGAGGTTGTCATAGGGACAGCCGCAGTCCTCGTTGTCCCCTGAGGAGGATGTCGAAAGACTAATGATAAGGGAGAGACAAACGCACACACACAGACTGAGGAAAAAGGATGGGCTGGATTGTATTTACACTGCAAATTCATACACACATGCACGGACAAAAACGCAAATAAGCACACACTCTTCCTCGCAGGCTACAACAGAGGCAGTTGGCCGGGCTGTGTGTCTGTGTGAGTGGTGGGCGGTGAGATCGCAGGTCAGGCCCATGCAGTCCCCATTCAGCCATACAGTGCGCAGCACACACCGGCTACACAGGGCCCAGAATGGCAGACGGAACAAAGATGAACTCATGCATGCACGCACAAAAAAAAAGCAAAAAAAAAAAAAAAAAAAAGCCACACATCTTTAAACACACAAAGAAGTTTGCAAAAAAAAAAGAATCCACCCATGTGTTGGTTTTGCCTGTGTATTGCTGCCCCCTTTCACTAAGAGACATGACTGCTTCATCAAAACCCTGCTGGTGTCTGGTTAAAGTCAATAAAAACTCACCGTAGTGCACACTCGGCTGTATAGACATAATTTGACTTCACACTGCAAGACTTCCCACAAAGATTGCTACATAAGTGGGGCTTTAAAGAAAGAAAAAACTTGCATTTCTGTCCGATGGGCTGTCCAGCCACAATTACATAAGAGTCCACGGGTCTTACTGTAATTATGGGTTTGCTTTACCACTACACACAGTAAACATGTGATTACAAAAAACAGCTTGATTCTGTTGGACATCTAATCACTGGTTGCATTGCGGTTCACCCCTGATATCACTTTCCTTAAACTTAGCTGTCAGAGGAGGTGTCTGTTTGCCTTTTGATGAAAATGGCCGCGTGTTTGGTTATTCGGCCGGCGGGGGCATTTTGTCACATGTCTGACCACATTTGGACTGGACAGGATGTTCTAAACAACTTCATGCTCGAGCGCCGCTGAGCGAGATGATGATGTAGTGGCACTGTAGGTGGCAGAGATACACAAAGTCTCCACGGGTGTTTGCGTGCATTTATTTATGTGCGTGCCTGTGTGTGTACGTGTGTGTGCGTCAGTGCCAGAGTGAATGTTTGTGTATATGGACGAGTGGGGGTGGCAGGGCTATAATCTGCTCCAAACTGCTCGCGGGCAGAGGCGAGGTGGGCGAGACAGTGATACAGAAAGAGAGCAAAGGGGTGGAGAGACAAGGAGAGGGAGAGAGGAGAGGCGAGGACAAATAAGGAAGAAATGAGTTGCCAAGAAAAAGGAAATGCAGACAAAAGAGGAGAAAAGATAATATAAAACAAGAGGAGGAGGACGGGAGAAGTAGAGGTGAGTTGAGAGCAGAGTGGAGTCGTACGGTTTGCGAATGCTCTACGCTACTGTACCCACTGTCCTCTCGTCTCTCCCACCCATTGTCATCCTGGGCTCCGTGGGCGTCGGCGAGCCAGCTAATTCCTCTGACATTTACGCTGTTTTCTCAGCCCTTCAGTGAGCCCAGCCACAGCCTCTGTCAGCACCCACAATGGCCTCAGGTGGATGAGAGATGGTGGCTGGTGCAGGCG
>KV751319.1:14897434-14926023 GCA_001698575.1 Mola mola
CAAAATAGACGGACAAAGCTGCTAGCACCACAACAAAGACGAGGTCCCACACTGACTTCACAGCTTCTGACCCGACCAATGGGGCTAAAGTAGAAGCACTGCAACCACATCCAACGGTGTCTCCACACTCTGTCACACACTCTTATTAGGTTTTACTGCAGACTGGAGTCAGTCAACTGTTAGCTTAGCTTACTGGAAAACAAGACAGACAAACTTAATCAGGGTTATATTTTGGCCTGTTTCCCGAACAAGCATAAACAAGTAGCAGAAACTTCAGTAAGGGCCGGGACACACCAAACCGATGTCAAGAACAAGCAGTTAGAGAGAGAGACCCCTTCTTGTATTGCTATGCCTCACATACAGTATGTCAGGGTAAAGAAGTTCCACTGGAACAAAGTTGGCTGCAGATTAAGCCCCGTTTCCACCAAGCAGTATGGTTCGGTTCGGTTTGGCTCAGTATGCATTTCTTTGCGTGTCCATTGTCAAAAGCTGTTAATGGCACCCTTAAGTAGCGAACCGTGCAGCGTCAGTGTCGTCAGAGCTATTCTGTACTGTAAAGGGTGGGGCTGGACCCACTGTAGCCCGCTGATTGGTCAACACAATCGTCACTTCGCTTTGTTTTTCTACAGGTTGATCAAACAAGTTATTTTGCCCTCAGGAGATTGCTTTAACGGCGTTGATCAGTAGATTTGTGTTGCCTTCAGACAGAGCCATGCTAGCTAGAAATGGAGTGTAATTGATTCTGTGAACGGGCTTGTGCCAATAAAAAGCATATTGTCCAAGATGTGACTTCATCTGCAGTATTTAATGGAGTAACTAAACATCAAATTCAGGATCAATTAGTGCAGATTCTGTACCTGTTGTACCACCGAGGAGACCTGCAAGTACGCAGCAGTTGGCTCGTACAGGTTTTCCTCCAAGTCTTTAGAAGAGCAGAACATCTGTTTTTACTCCTGCCAGTGGCAGACTGAGCAATTTTCAGATTTCACACTGAAACTAATTTCGTGTGCCACGTGTTGCAGACATTGAACGTAACTTGCTCCCCGGTCTCTCCAGCACTGCAGTGGCTCTACTGTGACTTTGACAGCACTTCCTCGATCCTCTCATAACCGACAGTGTGCATTTACTGCACACCGACCTGGGGCTGCTTAGCTCCCCTTCCCTCCTCTCCGCCTGTCTCTGTGTATGTTGGCCGACGGTGTTTAGAGCTGTACAGACCGCTTCAAATTGTCCTCAGTATGGAATGGAAACAGCAGCAGTCAGGGGGATTCGGTGCCGGAGCGCATTCTTCCATGTCACTTTTTTAACAAAAACACACAAGCAGAGCTCTTATTCTGTGTCTCAGCGTGGAGTTTGCAGTGTGGGCAGAGGGTGATGAATACAATGGAGAGAAAAATAGAGGAGAGGAGAAGAGCGAGGGGGAGTGGGGATGGAGAAGAGTGCGTGGGTGAGCAGATAGGATGGGAGATGAGGGGGAGGAGGGGGGCAGGTTAAGTTGGTGCCTACACAGGGCTCTATCCCACAGGCTCTCTCCTGTCTCCCACGCCTGGCCCCTCTAACCTGGCCTAGCTTCTGTTTAATGTCTGGCTCTGTCACACCTCGGCCCACTCCCCGGACATCTGCACGTCTGCGGATAAAGAAAATTTTAAACTAGCTCTCCTAAAGGAAAGAAAAAGAAAACAAAAACACGCACACACTGGAGAAGCTTTCAGAATGGTTTTTGTTTAAGCTTTTTATCTTCCAGGCAGAGCGACTCCATGTTTGGCTGTGTTCTCTAGCCGTTCGTTCTGTTTTTACTTCTGCAAGTATCATTTGGAATGTCATGAATGTAAAGTTATATGTACAGTGGTTGGAGGGTTGATATTGTTTCTTTATTAAACTGGAACATGGAACGGCGAGTTGTGCAAGTTGTGTGGTTTTCACATCCACCCTCAGTTCTCAGTAAGTGTGTACATTTTCCCCTCAGCAGGTCAGAGGCCAGTGTCAGTAAAGTAAATGCAAAGGGGATTCAATCAGCGTATCAAATGACCTAATAAAATGAACATTTACTTAGCCTCTCTGTACATGTAATTTCATAGTCACATATCATTTACCATTGCTCACAATGAGCCACATAAATATTGGCCGCTTAATTTAAACTGCATACAAAAATTATGGCAATGACAGCAAACACGCAGCTCCGGCACATAAACAGGCTCATTTGACAGCAATGCAAAATTTGTGTATCCCCACGTCGGATGGGAAACGGGTTAGGAGAGGGGATGTGTGTTTTCTCAGATTTGTTCCAGAGTATCACATGAGCAGAGGCACATTGCCGAGCTCAGATGCATACCATTGCCCAACAGTGACATATGTGTTCTAGCTAAACTACAAAACTGGGTTAAGCCTGTTTATGGCAATTAAGTTATTTATGCAGATTCCGAACTTTGGTGGAGTCTGACACGGATAACACTGACTTTTGTCTGTTCGAACTCTGTCTGTCTAAGCACTTTCACATGCCTTTACGGAATGTGGGGATGGTTGTGTAAATCCCCCTCCAAATTGAAGAGATTCAAACAAATTGGCACCTTAGTCTTGGTATGGCCCAAATTTGAAAGACAATCGCTACCAAAGCTGCAAAAACTACTCGAGACTCTACATCTGAGTACATCATGACCAAAACTAAGCAGCTACTATCATGGCTGAGGATTTCTGCTTTCACTCTGTAAATCAACCATGACAGCTGCCATTAAACAAATTCCGACAGCCAGTTATGCGTCAGTTAAGCGTCAACTTGTAGGTGACCTTGTAGACTTGTAGCTCCTCCCTTCTTCCTGGGAATCCGTTCAAACATGTACGGCTGAATTACTCCAGGGTTAGAACTTGCCACTGTGCAGTGTGTAGTAGACTAGTTTAAAGGTTGACCAATGACAGGGCAGATAAACTCAGAAACGGGTCAGAGCAGGAGATGACGCTGCACGCTCTTTGACCTGATAACTCAGAGCAAGCAGCCGCGGTGGGCTGAGTGCAAGGCCTATTATTCATTCATTATTCACTTTAAGGAGACGGTGAATATGGATAAACGCTACCGTAAAGTTAGCAAAAAGGCTAGTTTCTATCCGTTTGTTTGTCTCACTTTTCCCCCACTGCTCGCACTTTATACTAATCAGGTCACTATGAGAAGGTGGTTTGGTGCACTTCCAATAATAATTTGGGTCTACTGTGCTTCCAACGTCTAGCATGCGAGCACAGCCGACGTGTCACTCTGCAGCGGGCCTACTCGTGGCGAACACTTGCCAACATGGGAGCCTGAAGAGGATTTTCTGCCTGAATGGCGGTTTCCCTCCTCGCTGCTCGTCTTTTGTTTGTGTTGGCCAGGAAAACAGGTAACTCTTTGTCAACTGTTGGTCTGCATAATCACAGATATTCAAATTCTCATGAGGGCTGGATGAGCAGATTAATAGTATTGACAAATCCTAATTAGCGTCATGCTGAATCAAATGATTAATGTGAACAGTTGTTAAGGAGGCAGCGTGTGTCTAAATAGACCCAGAGGCTAGATAATACAGTAATAGCCTATGACTCACACAAGCACTGTTTGCATGAGAAACGGGAAAGGAATGAGAGAGACCGAGAGAATGAAAAGGGGGGAAATGAGAGAAATTGAGTGGAATGGCAAAGATGTTTTGTGTTGCTACTGTTGCCTGCATGCCTTCCTGCCTGGCTCCCCCCAATGTTTTTACACCTCGAGTTTTACGCAGCGATGGGATTAGTTTGTAGGATTGTTGGCTTGCATTGTGTGCTGAGAGGATAGGCAGTGAAATCCCTTTTTCAGCCACCACTACTTATCCTTGTCCCTGTGTTGTCTCTTTCAAACAGAAGCGCCTTGCTCTACATGCATGTAATCTAGGTGACAAGAAAGAATGAAAGGAGAACTGAGTGTGTATGAGGAGTGAAAGTGGGACGGTTGACAGGGAGAAAAATGCAGGGAGGTTGGAGGAGCGGAGTCGGGAGCAAAGACTGTGGGAGTGTGGCTTCAACATGAGCTGACTTAGCGGTGCTCTGGTAACCCCCCTTTCCTTCATTGGTGCATCTAAAAGTGGGGTACGGGCCCATAAGAGGAGCTCAGTGCATTGACTGTATGTCTGACATCAGTGTGTGAATAATTCATCCCCAACTTCACGCCTGAATTATTGATTTCTTAAAGAATAGACAAGCAGTCTGCAGAAAACAGCATTGTTGAGGGAAGGGAGCATGATGCAAGACGCAGAAAAAAAGTTATTGACAGTATAATTCCAACATTTGAATTAAAATGAAAAATGTGACATTTAATCCGATTAAAAAAAAAAAAAAAAAGGCCTTTCAGGAAAATGACATGTGGTTCAATATATGTTGTCATTCGTTGGCTCTAATTTACCAAATTTGTGGAACACGCTGGAGAAGCTTTTGTGTGTGAGAAAAGCAGGATAACATAGCTGTTTTTTTGTTGGTTTGTTTCTAATTCTCCCATGATGCACAACACGTCTCAGACCCCGACAGCTTTATTTTTTCACATGGTTCCTTTTTTAGAAAAAATTGCCATCACTTACCACATAAAAAAATGGGCACCATACTAATGTGTCTTTTCCAGCACAACCTCGGCTATATTGATCTGACAGCCGCCCTGTTCCACTTTATGCAAAAAAACATACTGTATTATCTTATTAGACCTACATATACACGAAAATCAGGCAAAAATCTGTAAGAAAATATCCTTATCATTGAAAACATATACAGTCTATGACAAACGGTGACAGAGATGTTTAAATAATCGCAGCATCTCACTCATTATTATGAATACGTCATATCTTCACTCCTATTTGGTCCGTAAAGAAAAGCAAACCAAAAAAAAAAAAAGGCACTTCTGAGAGAGGTTGACAGCACCACCCGACATGCTTCTGTTTTTATGCGGTGAAGGCACATGACTTGATCATGCTGTGCTACTGTAGAGCCGATAAGTCACAGAAAAATTCCAGGTCCGTCCAAGTGGAAACAATTTCTTCCCCGTAGTGTGTTCAAGTTATGGTTGGTGCTGCAGTCACAACTACCCACCTGTCCAAAGCAAACACGGTTGGACCCAGACTCCAACACATTGTATGTATGAGCCCATCTGTGGGGGAACAGATTTGGATACAACACCAGAGAACTTCCCATCAACTGAATGATCAGCTGCTCGCTTCTTTTCAACATGCAGACCACTGACATTAATAAAGATGGCGGATGTGTTGCCATTTCCTCACATTGTAAAAAAAATTCTGAGTCAAAATTTCAAGGATATTGCACCGGAGGCGGAGCCACATTATCCAGTTCCCTACTATACAATGGCAAGCGGAGCTCAGCCGACGTTTAACTCCGTTTGAACCCTTGAACATACATCAGTGTGAAATGAACTACTAAAACAACAGAAATAAAACTGGTGGTACACTTTGGAGTTTTTACTTCTTGAAAGTTTCTGAACGTACTGCAGCCCACCACCAAAGGGCGATCAAGATGCTCTGGCTTCAGTTCTTGGGGAGCTCTCATGTCATCCAGCCTGGATAAACAGTCTATGATGCAGACATCAGCATTTTAGCACAGCAGAGGAATTGTCCGTTAGCCTGCTACGTCAATAGATGTCTGCGTGTAACCAAAAGAAAGCAGAGCTCTTAAAATTATGCTTTCTTTTTCACTTCATAAACATTATATATAGATATATATGTAGATATTCCAGGAGCTGTCAAACCGCCATTGCCAGTATTGTTTCGATACTTTGCAGCTCCCCTGTGTGAGAATTGCATTGTGGGACAAAACACATCAATGCCCCACTCGCAGCTAATATGATTTCGTAACTGTTCTGTCCTTTCATTGCGATTATGTCACTTTTCGAGCATGACAGAGTGCATTCCCCAAACCTGCTCACAATTAAAACTTTGACATCAGGAAATAAAGCTTATCTCTGCTCTCTCGACGGACGGTTAATGAGAGGATTGATAAAAATAAATGACCGAGATTACAGAAAGAGACCTCCTCTCTCTCTCTCTCTCTCTCTGTCTTTTATTAACTTAGCTCTCCCCGGTCATGCGGGAGTAATATTTGTGTGCGCCTGTGCTGGTCGTACTGCGAGTGTAGCTCTGCCTACGTGTGTGTTTTTGTGGTGGCTGTGTTGCCTGCTCGGGGAGGCACGGGGCCCAGACACTTGGAATCATTTAGTGAGAATTTCAAGTGTGGGAGGAGAGGAATGTGCGCCCAGATAAAAGAAAGAAAAGTGAAAGAAAAATATAGCAGAGAGAGGGGGTGGAGAGTGCGAGAGATAGACACACAGATACAGACTGAGAGAGGCCAGAGAGGGAGAGTGTGGCAGGTGAGGAAGAGGTGGTGGGAAGGGAGGAGGAGGGGTCGGCGCCACCTTAGAGAGAAACATTTGGAGTGGAGGAAGACTAGCTCAAGTCGAAGAAGGGGGTGAGAAGGAGGGCACGGCGAGGGAAACAAAATGGTAACAAAAACAGGGAGGCAGACGGGAGATCTGGAGCAAATGACAGACAGTGGGAGCAGCAGAGAAGGAACAGAAGAAGAAAACAAGTAGAAGCTGCCCACTCCTTACCTACTGTTCTCCATTAAGCTGATTTTCTTTCTTTTTTCTTCCAGTGGCTCTTGCAGGTCTTGCTTAGGGGGAACATCTATTCCTATCACAATGCTGCCTACACACGCCGCACAGTGACAGGCGGAGCTGCAGAGAAAGAAAAGGGGGGTGGGAGCGGGGCACGAGTATAAATGATTTAAGAATAAGACTCGTGGAAAATGAACACATGTGGCTGTGTCCAAAGCAGCAGAACATGTTCAGCTGTGCGTTTTGACTCATAACACAGAGGAGAAGGTGGGTGCTGAAGGCTTGTTTTCACACTGAAATAACTGAAATAAACACTCGAAATCTGTGGCTCATCATTTTTAATCTGTTGTGTTCTTTTCTTTTTTGCGGTATCTGTGTATACAAACTGTTGTAACCTCTTTTCTGTAGATATGTCTTTGTTGTTTCGCTCTTCACAAATACGCCCTCCCACATTCCCTCCTCATGTTTCCGGTCTCTCTTCCCTTCTCTGTTGTGTGCCAAAGCTAACAGCCTTGATATCCCTAACTGGTCTTTGTGTGTGCGTCTTTGTGTGTGTGTGTGTGTTTGTGTGCATCTGTAGGTGTGTGTTTGGGTGCGCTCACATGTCTGCAGGACAGTCAGAGAATTCCCCATTTCTTTCTACAGGAGGTTGTGACGGTCTGGGGAACAGATGTCAATATTTCACTGTAAATCGACTACTGATCAGAGCAACTCAGTAAATGTACACAAATACTCAGCTTAAGTACAATTTTGAGATACGTACACTTTACTTTCATTTTCTGCTACTCTAAACCTCTGCTTCATTACATTTTGGAGGCGAATATTGTACTTCTCACTACATTTTACAAATAAGTGCGTCTCAAAAAACTTTGAAAAGTGTCTAAAAATACACTTTTCCACTGTATACTATTTTTACGAGATGCACTAGTACATTTATTAAGTAACTTTAGCCACATTTGCGGATGACACGCAAGTAGCACCATGGAAATGTGCGATTGGCCACCCTGACCCACCTTATGGGCTGTGAAGTTTAAACGGAAGAAGTCCTCATTGAAGACAACCGGAATCAGCAGCCATTGTTCACTATCAACAATCCCCTGCAACCCCCCCCCCTCCGCCTGTGGGACAAAACGATTGCCATCCAAAATCAATCCCAGGGAGTAACATGTGCATCTGTATGACCATTCCTCTATCTTCTAGGGAATAGTATGCGTGAGCCACAAATTAAAAAAATCTAATGACGTATCAGGGCTCTATAGATGTAGGTGAGGCTCTATTGAGCGGCCGGGGTCACAGAATGAACTGGGCCGAGCTGACCTTCGTGGCTCCTGGCAACGAGGCGGGCACATTCAATCTCACTTGACCCACTCAGCTCCGACCTTTGAACCCTGACAGCACTGCCCCCGTGTGAACTGCCACCTCCGGGGATCGATAGCTCTTGACCATCGCCTCGGGCCTTTGGCCGGAGCACTGGGGATGATGGAGGGAACTCACAGGGAGGTGCATGTGGGGCGCAGGGCCATCAGAGACGGCTGACCCCAGAGGGCAGGGCCACTGACCAATGATGATGTGGGAAATTCATACTGAAACTGGATCTGATGAGGGGGAAAGAGGAGGTATATAAGTGTGGAATAGTGCTTGAACATTGAAATTTAGGCTTAAACATCCAAACAAAATCTCGAATTCAAAGTGAGAGAAATCTCCTCAAGCTACCCAGTCTATTTATGTCATACATCTCTCCAAACCTCAAACTTGGTCTCCACATTTTGATCCTTAGTTATTGTGGCTTTGTTGTGTAGTTTAACAAGTCAGATCACTAATCCTCTTACGCTAGAATGGTGCAGCGCTGCGGCATCTGAAAGTTGAGCTGCCCTGCATTCTAATCAAGCAGGTAAAGTTCTTTGATCTGCAGTCGGAAAAGCGTCCTCAGATTCTACATTTGAGATGACGCCGCTTGTGGCAGCGGCTTTATGGTGGAAAATCCTTCTCGCGGTTTGCTTTGCTGTTGACTCAGACTCTGATATTAGGCTACTTAAAAAAAAAAAAAAGAGAAAAATCATTTCAATCCTTATTCCCACATGACATTTTCCAGCTTTTATTCCAACGTGTGGCTTGAAACTATGGATTTCAACTCACGCGCAGGATCAGGCAGACAAAATGCACAGTGGGTCTCAGTGGGTGTCAGAAAGATATGCTGAGGCTGTTATAACAGCAGTGACTCATCGGCAGCAGAACAAAACACTGAATGCATTCTCATCTCTGAATACATTGTGACCGTTTAAGTGTGCTGGGAAATGTGGAAAAAGAAAAAAAGAAAAAGAAAAGAAAAACAGATGAACTCATCATACATACTGAACATACTCTTCAATTAAAGTGAGACATTATGTGCAGCTTTAAGAAAAGCTTACTTGAAGTTGAATCAGTGTATTTGCCTCCCATACACTGACAAAAAAAAAAAGAAAAGCATTTAGATGGTTTTGGTATGAAATCTTTTCGCTACAGTCATTGTTTGAACTCTTAAAACCTCATTTCTGTGTCATAGGACTGCATTTTTTGATTGTGATGAAAAAACCCCTTTGTGACTTTGATTTAATTCTACAACTTTGCCTCATCTAGATTATGAGGATTTGTGAATGCGCTAATTTAGCTCCGTCCGGTCTCCAATCACCGCTCTACCTGCAGCCAGAGTTTGCTCGAGCGTCGAGTCTACTATACGCTGCACAGTGGCAGGTTCTAACACTGAAGTAATTCAACCTTACATGTTTGAACCAGACATGGATTCCCATCAGGAAGAGGAGGAGCTGCTTGTACACAGTTGCCGACAAGTTGGTGCATTAGAATGGTAGGTTTGTGTCTCCAACATTAAGCCCCACCCCCTGTAAATCATCAGGACTGGTTCCTTAGATTTTCAATGCAGAAGACCCGGGCGGTCAGAATTGGTTAGGTGTGTACAAAAAACACCACATGGACATGTTAACAAAGTCAAAAACTGATGATGATTTTCGACAGTCGGTCTTTAAACGTTTAATGTAGAAAACAACAAAAACAGCAAACTCTTATTAGAGGGACTATTATACTTATTTACAGTTGCAGGGCTTTTCTGTCTCTTTACATAATACATGTAAATTTTCATTTTAATTTGCAAAGTTCCTGTGATATCTGTACCTTTTTGAAAATACGGGAAAAATCTGTAAAATAATCGGGAGAGAAATCTGAAAAATTATCGGGTTTTTTTTAAACAGAGTAGCTGGTGGAAAATGGTTGGGAAAAAATGTGAGGGTTGCAGGCAGCGACAGGCAGAGTAAGGGCAGCTGTTTAATGGAGTGTGTGGAAAAAATGATCATAACAGACAAAAATGAAGCAGTAAGAATAAATGGCTTGACGGCTAAGGCAGAAGCACAAAAGGTGCAGGTGTGCAGGGTGGGTGAGCGTGTCAGGATCTGAAATGACAGGAGCGTTGCTTCATGGTATGGAAATAAAAACAGACCGCGAAACATGCGGCTGGCGACGTGACACAAGTTCTTACACTCTTGCTTAATGCTGTTACATGGCTGATCAATGGAAACGGCTGCTGTGGGTTTCCTGTGCAGTCACAAACTGAGACTTACCAACCCAAAGGATTTGACAACCCACAAAGAAGACTCACCATCTTAAATTACTTCTTCTCCTCTTGTCCGTGTCACTTCTGGCAGTAAATGAAGAGTCTTTTGTTTTTGGTTCTAGTACAGAAGCCATTTGAAGACGTCAATTTGCTCTCTGACAAAACGTGATGAGCATTTATTATCCCTTTTTTTGACCATTTAGTAAACGATTAATGGCTAAATCGTGACACAATCGGCAGATATTAGTTATATTATCGGCATGTTGGGTAAAAGACTGTAAGTTACTCAGCAGACATTTATGGAGGACGACACCAGTAATTAGTACAAGAAAAATACAACTGAATGTTTAAACTAATGACAGGTGCAGTTAGCTTTCAGCATCAGAACTGATGACATGTTGCATTTAGTACGATGCGTACAAGACTTGTTGCACAAATGTTAGCCTAGCTTGTGTTCTTGTACATATTGACTTGGCTGTATATGTATTGTGAAAAAATAAAGCCCCCCCCCCACACCCCCTTTTGTAACATTATTTAAATGTCTTCAGTGTGTTATGAAAATGAAACTCTGTTTCTTTTCTGTCTTCGTTTGCGTCTGCTAAGTCTATTTGCTTTTCATTAAAGGCATCACAGCACTGAGTCACAATTGACTAGTAGTTGTGAAAGTAAACTCAGCTTCCTCTTTAACCTCGTGCTCCCCAAAACACTAATATTGTTCCTGTCTCTTAAACTTATTCATGCCACACAAATATAACCCTCTGTGTTGTGTTTGTGTGCGTGTGTATACGCGAGTGTTTGTGCAAGTGAGCGTCTGTGTCCATTTGTTCACTCCTTTCCCACTTCTCATTTCTCATGTGTGTGGTTTCGCAGACGGCAGGGCCCAGCTCACGAGAGCTGAGGCATGACTCAGACTTATGCAGACTTGTGGCTGGCGGCTGTGACTCACAAAGGAAGGGAAAAGGAGAACGGGAGGGGAAGGGAAGAGGGAATAGGGAAGGTAGTCAATGGCAGGGGGGGTGGGTTGTCATAGATGGGATGCCGGTTCCTCTGCTCACCCAGGGTGGCGGAGATGAGCGGCTGGCCGTGAATACACGTGTGACAGCATCGCTCAACACGCTCCTGCCTACGGAGACGGAGACACACTGGAGCAGCAGAGTATAACGAAACAAAGGCCTTCCACAACATCTGCCAATTATCTGGCAGAAAGCAGGCCCGGGTCCAGGATCAGAGCAGCCCCAGCTGTGGGCCTGGACTGGAGGATGGCACCGAGAGAAACAGAGCGTGCGCAGAGAAAGAGAAAGCTCGGTTAAAAAAGAGAAGCAAAAATAAATAATAGAGAGAATGGCTTTTACAACAAGCAGCCTGGCTCCCATTGAGACAGGCGCACGCATCAGTCTGTCATAAACACAGAGACTTAGAAACAACCGAGGCTCGTGCCTTCCAACAGCATTGGCAGAAATCACAATATCCTTGACAGTCAGTCAGCTTATCCACCTTCCCACTGTCTCCGTCTCTCTCTCTCTCTCTCTCTCTCTCTCTCTCTCTTTGGTCTCCTCTGCGCTCAGAAAGGAAAGACAAACTCATTTCCATACAAATGGAGTGAGAGCCTGCAGCCCAGGGACCCGGTGGAATTGCAAATATTTCATCTTTGCCTGGGAGCCTTGCGCTATTACTCCTTGGCCATTATTTCCTCTCTTTCATTCTGCCCATTCCCTCACTTTCTTTCTCTTCTCTCACCTCTTCGCTGCCCACTCATGCTTACGCTGACCCTGCACGCCTCCCTCTATCATTCGGTCTTCCAAATCCCCCATCTATTGGAGAGATATTCCGAATTTTTACAGCGTTGCAGCCATTCACTACTCTGCACAGTGAAGGAGAGCTTTACTACAAAGCTTGACCAGTGCAGGAGCCTATGAGGTAATACATTTATATGAGTTCTGACTCTTTGCTCAAAATTCAAACAGCATTCTGAGTTTAGTTTCAGAAATGTGACTTTAACCTCAGAATCCTGACATTTTTCCGAGGTTGCGTTCACACCACAATAGCTCGCTTCCATGGCATGTGCAAATTTAATACACTGTTTCATTTTTCACCTGGTTCAAATCAATGTTTTACTACTCATCTTGATCTGGACGCATATCAGCTGATTTTAGCAGATGGCGCATGCCAAAGTATAGTCAGAAAATGTGCACTTAATTTTAGTTCAACCAAATTAACCAGATTCTGACTTCCTCTTAAATTTCTTACTTTAAATTTAGAACTTTGAGAAAAAAAGTGTTCGAGTCAGAGAATGGACTTTAAAATTGGAATTTTGTGGTTTAGTAAATTAGAAAAGCTGGGAATCCACCAACAGGATTGAAATGAAGAGTGTCTGAGCAACGTTTGGGGGCAAAGTGGCTCAGCCCAGCCAGAAATCACCCTCTGCCCTTGTGTCTCAACTTCTCTCTCTTCGTGCCACATCCCTCCATCCTCACCTCCTTCGTTGCAATTGTCCAGTTCCCACGTCCCTGGACACAAATGGACACAAATCCGTGCTCCAGCATAGGTGCTATAGCACAGATTGTCTGGCGCTGGCTCCTCACCAGGGCGAGCTGCCAGGTGTGAACACAGGGACAGCAGGGACGACGCTTCAGAGATTCGAGGATTAAACAGACTTTGCACGGCGCAGGATGCTGGCTCCTCTCATGTATCTAGTGGAAAAAAATGATGGCCACCTATGAATCTATACGTGGGTGGTAACGGCCAAATGAGTACGGGATTGGAATCACTCAATTAAAATTGAAATGTAAATCTGACGTTTTAGCTACCACGGAGATATTGATGAGGGCACTGAACCTGCAAATCTTTAACAGGTTTAGTATTCCTTTTCTATCTGAGCTTGTTCATTTCCATCACGGATCCTCCCCTTACGTATTCACACATATCTTCTGCATGGTCTAGGTTCTATTCTCCAGAGGAAGGCCCTGGCCAGGAAAGGGGGAGTCCTTCACATGCCTGATTTTAATAATATTCAAAGGAGAGCAGAGGGAGGACAGGCTTGGCCCCAGATGGACAGTGTGTAATGTTGTTAGCTATAGTTAGCCAATTCAGTCACACTGCCAGCAGCTCTCATTACATGATCTAATTCTCCCTCTGTGTCTCTCCGTATCCCCTCCTATTTCACACACACATACACACACTCCCACACAAGCCAGAGAGGATGGAGGGGGTGCCAGGAGGTGAAAGACAGACGGACATGTGTGTTTGTGTGTGGATGCGGGTGGAGGAGGTGGAGCCATGCAGGGCCTCGCTCACTCAGGAATTTGTAGTTTTCCAACGAGAGAAAGGCATCAAAATTGAATGAAGATATTAATAATTCAGGGACAGATTTCACAGAGAAAACAGGTTTTTTTCCGAGACGATAAAGAAAAAAAATCGATGCTGCCTCCCCTCCCTCTCTCTCTGTTTCTCTTCATGCGTGCATGGAGGAGAAAGGAGGAGGGGGTGGAGAGGATCAGCATCAGTGGCTGTGTGCCTCTTTGTTTGCGCCCCATGTGTGGGAGCTTCCGTGTGCGTTCTAGCAGGGTGGACATCAGCGTTGTGCCCGGCAGCCTGCACCGTTACCCAGTGAATCCCCCCCGGAGGCAGGAACACTGCTGCGGCCTCGCCACCTCCAGACTGGGTCAGAGGAGAGGAGACACCACGCGGAAAGAGGTGCAAACCTCGGTGGGGCATTACAGAATGTGGAGGAGCAGTCACACGTGCACGCGCAGCCATCTGAGCACGCTCTGCCCTCGCCGTGAGACAAACAGGCTGCTCGTGCTTTTTGAACGTAGACGGGGTGGGTCAAGCAGCATACAGCATGAGCTAATTATCACCTCTCTGTCAGGCCGTCTGCAGAGGAGCAGGTACACGCCCAGCCTGGCATCCACGTGCGTGCGCGCTTGTGTCAGAATGTCAGACATACCACTGCGTCTCCTTTTATGTAGCATCTCCAGAACACCAACCTGCCGCTCCCACTTAACCCACAGAGAGCCGAGCGTGAAGAGTTTGTCAGCTCGCTCTCTCCTTCTCCATCTCGGCCTCTGGACGTCTGGATAGCTTGTTTGGTTTCTCTCCACAGTGCGTTTCTATCGGGGAGTTTGCAGCGTAGCTGTGGGGGCAGGGTGGTTTGTGAATGTTTTTTAGAAAAACTTGATGCGCAGGTTTAATTGGTCGTCACATTTTTTGTCTCCGGCACGATGACGGGGAGGACACGTGAACCCGAGACACAAATTGGGAGCAGGATGGTTTGTAAAACAACTTAATAAATAAAACTTCTGTCTTTGGAGTCCAACAGAGATTGAAGCGCAGCGTAAAATACACTGAATTCATCTGTCGTGATCAGCTGAGGGTGCCACCGCTTGGTTTCCAACTGTAAGAGCTCATGTTTACAGCAGACTGTGATGTTTTGTAATGAAGGAAAGAGTAGTGTGTAGTTGCTTACCAGATATTGGATGGATGGATGGGAATGGATCTTCATGGGACTTTGGAGTTAAATGTTGTCACACTTTCTGGTCCTTGTAGTTATTACACATGTTTGAAACAGCGACTATGGAAACACACCGGGACGATTTTAATTCGGTTCAAGGCCTTATAAGCTTTCAGTGTTGTGCTGGTTTGAATCTATGTTGTTGTGCAGTCTTGACATCTCATAGCATTATTTGAATGTAACAAAACAGGCTTATTTTGATTGTAATTAACAACTCAAACGTCGTACTAATCTGATGATAAAGCAATTATTGGACGCAAACAACAGCGGCGTTTCGTCTCTGGATTCCTTCGTGCTTCTTGTGTCTCGTTGTGTTTAAATGTGGCCTGTATTTCTCTTTGTCATGTACATGTTTTACTTTTTTTGCATTTTATTATATCACTTATTTTCATTCTCTCTCTGATTTTTATTTGATGGTTGGTTTGTTTACTTCTCTTTCTTTATTTGGAGAATGGGAGTAGCTATTTTGTGCACCCTGTTAGTTCTGTTCATCTTGGTACACACTCGATGACTCACAGTTCGAGCGCTGAAACTTCAGTCCAAAAAAAAAATAACTGTCTCTGAAAATATCTGGTTCTTTGAATTCTTTTTTTGTTGTTGTTTTTATTAAACATATAAACAAAGGTTTTCCGGCACCACAGACGTTGACTCTGAGGCCCAGTTTATTGCCAGCTGAAACCATTGATGACGGCGTCGAGAAAAATGATCAGTTTATTTTCATATGCCGAGACAATTGTGACGACTAATGTGCCAAGAACGCTTGGAGGACCCAAAATGGAGACAGCGCAGGCAGAGAAGAATCAGTGAACAAAGTGCACAAAAAATTGGGATTAGATAAACTTAGCCATACATTTCTACACACAGAGTGCACAGGCTTAAATGGACAAGGAGGGTGGAGGTCATTGGACACAGATGTGACACGTGAAGGTAATCACAAAGGAGCGGACAGTGGAGGACACGTAAGACACAGAAGGGAACAGGACCTTTAAAATCAAACAGGAAATGTTAAAAACACACATATAACAGGAATAAGGACAAACACAATCAAACCAAAACCCTTTGAAACTGAAGCTGGAAAGAAACTGGAAATGATAACATAAGTAATGACAGGAATCATAACTCGAGCACAAGAAATAATGTATTTAAACGCCAACACAAATGACAAACAAGAATTATTAATGAATTAAAGACTCAACATCATACCATTCAACCTATTTTGCCAAACTGGTGGCAATGAAAGTGGCCTATAGGTCTCTGTGTTAAGTAATATTGGGGAATTAAGAATAAAAGCGTCAGAATAAAGAACGGAGAAAAAAACGCTTGCGAGGCTGCTTCGGTGCCACGTCTCACCGTTCCTTTTCATTCCAAATAAAGAGCAATAAAATTTGACAGGCCTTAGATGCCACAAAAAGCAGTGACAGATGAAGGTAATTTTTTATTTATATGCTCAATATGGCGGTGACTGTCCCTGTTTCTCCACGGGGAGAGATTAGAGGCAGCGCCGACCAACTTCCTGTGATTGTTCAGGACAAACTGTGGGGCTTGTGTGTCTTCGTGTGGGTGGCACATCTGGCACTGCAAGCCGGTAATCAGTGTGTGTATTTCTGACTGTTGTCTGTGTTTCCAGGGACACATATCTACCTCTGTGCGTCTAAGTGTGTGTTTTCCCTGTATGCGTTTGTGTCTGTGCATATTCATGTGTGTGTGAACGCTCCTATGCGTTCGCAGACGCCAGACCTTTGCGCATGCAATATGTGCATACTACTGTTCCAAGTGTGTGTGCGCGTTGTGAGAGATGGAGGAGGTGCTGCTCTTCTCACCCAGCCACTGTGCCATGCAGACATATCCAGAGTAGCAGAAATCATCACACTCGGTTCTCCGTAATAAATTAGTGGGTTGAGGTAACCCAAGGCAAGGTAATACAAGGTTAATAATGCGCTGTTATTCCCCACTGGCAGGGATAAACAATCTCTTCTGTTTATTTGCCTTCGCTACACTCCCACGAGGAGCTAGAAACAGCAGGACAGAGGCGTGGAAAGAGGGAAATGGAGGACGAGAAAGATAGCGGGACGAGAGTGTGAAAGATAGATGACAAAGAGATGATGCTCCCTTTCCACTCTGACACCCACCTACCCTTCCTGCCGCGTCCTTCGTCTCACTGCCGAGAAAAATTAAAACAGGTCATCCCACGTTTTTTTTCTTTTCTCTCCTTTCTTTGTTGTTTTTCTCTCGTCCCTTTCTCCTTCCTCCACATTGGGCCATCTCTCTCTGTGTTTATCTGTCTTCCTTTCTCTCTCTCTCCCCTATCTCTCTTCCTCCCACTCTCCTGGTCATTGCATGGGTCAGGATGGGAGTCACGACACGCTCTGGGATGTATCCCCCCCCCCACTATCCGTCATTCATCACATCCCACAAATGACAGCTGCCTCTACCCACTCACACTTTCACCTCTGTATTTCTCCAGGAAAACAATGTGTTGCGGATACATCAGCATGCCTGTTCTTTAAGGATATTTTAAATAATGCCTGGCTATTTTAATCATTGTGTTGGTGCAGAAATACTCCCCAGTTTTTCAGTGATACTCTGCAGCAAGTCATTCATTGTCAGGGCAGTATATGTAAAAAGAAAATCTGAAATTTGAAATATCAGGTGTGAGGAGCTAATGTGTGAAATGTAGAAATAAAATGAGAGCGCAGTGTTTGTGTGTGTATCTAAGAATAGATAACGCATGTTTTGATAAGCCACCTAATGCGGTGAATTGCAGTGGTTGAATGTAATTTAGTACAGCTGAGGTACTTGCACTTTAGCTGAATATTTGGAGTGGCTTTCACTTGCATGCCACTGCATTTTAGAGGCAAATATAGCACTCTCAACACAGTTACGCTTATTTGATGTCTTTAATTGGCTCACTGCTACTTTGTACGTTGCATCAAGTATAGTTTGTACATACAGCATTGTGAAATATAGAATATTGAATACATTTATGTCAATAATTATTATTTATATCAACCTTTTTCTAAACCGGAAATCAGATTACAATAAAACATATATCCCCATTATCCCAAAAATGACAATTATTGGATGCAATAAGTGTGAGACAAGTGAAGTAAACAGTGATCACCTAGTTCCTATATAATGTTCTGCTGAGAAGTTTTGGGTTCTGGTTTTTCCTGTGGATGTTACTTTGACACCTACCCCCAATTTAAACATTGTTGTCAGTGCCTGAATCCAGTTTTGGCTTTTGGGTTCATTTGTAAAACACACAGTGATGTATATAGTTCATATGTTAGAAATAAATACAGTTACATTACATTACATTGCAGTAACACAATGTAAGCTCCTTTTGACCTAATTTCATGTTTAAAAATATATGTGCTGAAGGTTTAAAATCTTATTCAGACTCACTCAGACTATTGTAATGTTTGATAATGTGGTGGAAACTACGCCTTTAATGTTGTGTGTTGTCTCGTGAGGCCTTTTGTGAGTATTGTTATTATGTGGTCAGTCAGGACAAGCAAGGAGTTTCTATCCCTCATTTTGGCTGTGGTTTTAAAACAGTGGAAAGTGATTATTTTTCCTTATCATCCTTTATTTGTGTTAAGTAAACAGTAAAAGCAGATTTTTTTAAGATGTGGTCAAAATGAGGGAGATCATCAAACTGAGGCTTCATTCACCAGCTCCAATTGCTGCAGACCAAGTGGGCCTACACGCCCTCATGGCAATGCCAGTCCCAGTGAAGTGACCCCCACAAAGCAGGATAATGTGCCCTGTCAAACCACAAATAAATACCATTCAGGATTGGCTCAAGGAACGTGACAATAACCCAAGGCTGTGACCTTCCCTCTAAACTCTCCTGATCCCAGTCCAATGGAGTAATCATAGGATGCGTTCAGAACTACAGACAATAAAGAACCGCCCCGCCCTCCTCTGTGCATGTAATATATAACTTACTTTTACTTGCACTTCTGATATGCACATTCAATATGAGATACTTATGCTATAAGACTTCAGCATTAATGGTGTTACAGTAATGTTTTTGCCATTGTTTTTCTTCCATTCAAGCACAAATTGCGGATCATTTTTATGACATTAATGTATTACACAACAAGAGGACAAGGAGGTTCTGCCGAGTTTTGTCATAGTCCTGCTGTACAGTTGTACACTGTTGCGGGAATTCTGTGAGAACAGAATCTTCATAATCGTGCTGCAACGAGGAACAGAGCAGAGAGAAGAGAGAAGGGGTTCCTTCTTTATCTCCCAACAGTGACATTTAAGCCCACGCAGTGGTCAGCTGATGATCTCAATGGTGAAACACACAGGAAGGCGGAAACACGCTCACACTCACCTGCACAGTCGAGATGTCATTGCTCTTCTGAAAAGTCATTTCTTAGAATCACGGGTTACATGAGCACAAACCTTCTGTGCATGAGGAGCCCACACATATGCAAACACGCTCACATATCTTCACACATGCACATGCTTTGGCTGAAAAGTTAACCACACTGATCATTGCCTGTGCAATCCTCTACCACCTGCACCAGTGAAACCGGACAGATAAGGCAGGAGTAGGAGGTGGTGGCCAGAGATGCAGAGCAAGGACAGCAATTGTGTGGGTCAGATAAGATGTGAAGTAGCTAAAAACAGAGCTCACATGCAAGGCGAGCCTGTCAGAGGAACTACTAAAACCCACCACAGGGACCGACTATCTAGGTCACCCAGGACCTTTGGGTGTCTGGGTGAGCGCTGCACTTTTTAAAGAGGAGCCAACTTCTCACTATTAAGTGAGAAGTGAGTAATAGAGCGATGCAGGATCTATTATGTCCACCTTAATCTCCATCAGGGGAATGCTCATTATGCCCCATCTACCACCATGATCATTTTTTAGCATGTCTATTTCCCTTGGTAAACACTTATTTTCACCCCGGGTCGAGCTTTTGTGCTGCATGTGCATCACTGAAATGAGGTCGACGTATCCCTATTGATTCCTTTCAAAGGAAATACTTCTCTGTAAAATTCATTAGATGGGTTCTCTCTAGGTGTGTTTGAGCTGAAGTAGCCAGTCAAAACGTGCACTCAGTTATAAATTATGCAAATACTAATGTAATATACTATGACTCCGTGTCACTGAGTAAGAAAATCATTTCCAGCAGGACAACATAAAAGAACCTTTAACTGCTTAAAGTACTGATCTTTTTTTTTTTTTCGAAAAATCATTAATTCAATGAAGGGAGGGACTTGACATTTGAAGACTATTCAAAATATTATTTTGCCAATTTTTTTGTTAAGTAAATTAAGCTCTACTTTTGATCCCCAGACAGATTGTCTAACCAGCATCTTCTTCATTCAAGCGTTTTTAAACACATATTATCCAGCCAATATCATAACAGCTTGTCCTTCACAAAAAGGCATCTTAGAGATCACACCTATAAGATCATTTAGGAGTTTTAAGAACCAAATTTTATTCTAAACTAAATTCTCTGGAAACCTTAGTAGAGAATATTTACCTGTTATTCTTATAAGATATTTAGATTTGTAAACATATTGCAAGTCTTAAAATTGTTGATTACATCGACTTCAATTTTGCTCACACAGGCATCAGTTGATTTAATTGCATTTTATAGATTCTACACTGAGACAGTTAAATTGTAAAAATGTTGACAAAGGCCACAAAAAATGTCAGACTAGTATCATTTTGATTGTTTTGCAACCTTATATCTTCTTATCAACTTTTGTATCATTATATGCAGATGACTTATTTTTCTTTTTACTAATACATATCTTATATAATTTGATGCTCTGCTTTGAATAAGACATGGGGGCGCAAAATGCTGAAATACTTCCAAATCTTTAATTCAATATTAATCCTTTTGTCAATTTATAAATGATTTGGAGCTTTAACATTTAAATTGAAAGATAGGTCTTGAGATGTTGTATAAGAATGTATGTAGCATAAGAATATTTTTATAGTAGTTTGTATAGTATAGTTGATTGTGTATTTGTTTGAGTATAGCCTATATTGAAACAGAGAGGTTGTATACATATTGACCCTGGCTGGAAAGTTGATATCCCGACACCATCGGTATTATCGTATATTTAGCATGATTAGGGTTATTCTTAACTCTTCAAAGAAAACAATTGCGGTCACAGCTGGGGAGAGCATGAAGTTTTTTTGTGTGTTCATATAAGTCATACTTCTTACACATCTGTCTTGCCCTTTGCTTGTGATTGTGTCAGATGTTATTAAAGCTGTTGGCTCACAGACCCTATAATCAAACCAACACCCAAGGCCCACACAGAGCAGAGGGGCCAGCAGTCCACACTTACACACCCACAACAGCACACATCTTCACACAGAAACTCATATACTGTAAACAGCTTTCTCACTTACAGGCACAGCTACAATCTCGCATAGCTCTGAGCAGTTCCCTGCAGCCTTAAATTGTATTTCTTCTGTTTTCGTTCCACAAACTCCAGGCACCCACAACCTTGCTGCTGCCTACCTGGCTGATAATCCCATTTATTCTCCTTTAAGACTCCATGCAGCTGATTTTCCTATGACTCTGCCTGTGAGTCAACACATTACATACACATTTTGTCTTAGTTTGTTATCTCAGAGTAGTGTCTCCAGCCTGTCTACATGGAGTACGGTCAGTTTCATATTGGCGGCCAGGCGGTAATGCAAGATTCCGAGCATTTCTGATGACTCATCCGCCATGGCCTTCCCATCATATACACACATTCACACAGACAGTGCGTGTCATTAAACATATAGAGGGACTATACGTGTATGTTACACGTCACCCACATAGTTCTTACCACATGTCAGATTCTGTTTGGGGATTTAATAGGCAATGATGTTCTTACTCAGTGTGACTATACTCGAGCTCTGCCGCTGACGTTCAATCCATTCAAAGGCGAGTAAGCAGGCTTCATCACCAGAGTGTCCCCTTTCACAGAGTCTGCTCATATTTTATGGTTTTTGTCATTTCGGGACGTTCGGAGCCAGTACAGTAATTCCATAAGTGTCAGCAAAGAAGGAATTCAGTGTGGTTGATCGTAAAACATAATTGCTCGAACGTGAAACATCAACTTCTCCTGCATGTGTGTGTTACAAGATGCTCTGGAACGCTACATGCCTGTCCCTTCCTCCCCTCGTGCATGTTAGACTAACGATGGTGAACCATCTGTTTTGATCATCTCTGCACAGAAGCGGTGGTACGGACAAAGACGCATCCGTGTCTTCATAGAGACGCAAATGTAAATCTTATTGACCTTGTTGTAGATCAAGGAATTACTGATAACATATAAAGTGCTTTATTAACAAACCTTGTTTCCCTTGAGAGAGAGAGAGGGGGAGAGAGAACATCTGTTCATATATATATATATATACTGTATGTAAGGAGAACTCAGGTATATTTCAACTTAAGCTCTATTTCTTGGTACTTTAGGGTCTAAAATTTCACAAAATGCATCTTTTATTTTTTTGAAAATGGCTCCAGAATGCCGTTCAGTCACTAGGACTGTTTAGCTTGACAATGCTTGGGAGGGCTACGGCACAGGGCAAGTCAAAACGACACTTAAAATGTTATTGCAAGTGTCTGGTAACATGGAGTGGATACTTACAGCGTGAGATTGTGTGTTCTTGACTAAATAACGTTAAAGATAATGTATAAAACATATTTGTACAGACTGTGTTTACCTTTCTTTGCTTCGAGCTCTGTTTTCCGGGGTTTACAATTTCTTTTGTAAAAGCATTGGCAAACCCAGGAAAACAGTGCCCCTTTGGCAACTGACTGGTCATATCTGGGGTGCACCGTCAGTGACTGGAAGCAGAGGAAGTCAGGAAAAACACTGACTGTACAAATATCAGGTGCATACAGTATCTTTAATGACCAAAAAAAAAAAAGGTTTATTATACCCTCTGCTTTTGTTTGTACCGTTTAGCCTTGTTGAGCTAATTGGTCATAGTGACCCAACTCCATACTAAAAGACTGAGAAATAGGGTTCAGCTTGTAAAGAAATGCATATATGTTTTATCTTTAATATTTAAAAATCTGCACGTTTTCAATTGCTTGTTAAAGCATGTGACAAATGCCGGTGAGGGCCATTTAAAGTATGTAGCCCCTTTGAGTGCGTTCAACCTCCCCCTGCCTCTGATCCCCTGCACTTTGTCTCTCACAGCTCCTCTGGTTACGACCTGGCCCCTCTCCGGGGCCTCTGGGGCCCATCGGCTAAATTAGTTTCAGCAGCACCAGGAACTGGAGTTGCAGGCCTCTAACCTCTCTCTGGATTACGGAACTCTAACCCCTCTCTCTGTCAAGGCCTCTGCATGCCTTTGAAGTCGCTCATGGCCTTTCCTTCCTCATGCCACTCAACTCTGAATGAATGATATATGCCCTCCCCGTGCCCCTCGCTGACCCGCTTTTTCTTCCATCTTCCCTTCTGTCTCCCCGCAGGGTGCGGTCTCCCTTCTACTCCTCTCTCATTGGTCCTCATCCCTCCTTTCTTTGTATGTCCTGTTGTCGCCTCTTTGAGTAATCGTCTTTTTTCTTCCCTTTTACCATTTTCACATCCTCCTCTTCTCTCCTCAGAATCTGTTTCCTCTCCCACTCCTTTTCTCACCTTCACACATTGTCTTGCATTTCCCTTCTTCTGCTGTTCTTCACCTAGTTCTCTCTTAACCCACTCTCTTGTTCTCTGTTCACCCCTCCTCCCTTCCTTCCTTTCTTCACCCCTCCCTTCCTCCTTTAGATTTTGTCCCCAGGGGTTTTTTGCGTGCCTCACACATTCCTTTGCGCTGACTGACTGTGTTTACATTGACATCCTCTTCTTCTGTGTGCGGACCCGGACACCGCAAACCCGAGAGCTCAGAAGCACAGAGACACCTTCAAACGGCTCCTTCTTCAAAGCATAAATGAAAGCGAAAAGAAATTTTAGAGGCACAAAAGTAATGCATCTGCCGTGCAACACAAACGTCCCAAGCTTTATGAACCGCTTTACATTCTAGGACCCCTTGACTTTTTCCCCACTAATTACACTTGCGCAGGGCGGTGCGCTCTCTAAAGGTGGACTTTTTCCATCAACGTGTTCGGGACGGTGGGATAGTTGAAAGTTCAAATGGAATTCAAACACATTAGAGTACATTAATGCCAGCGGAGGTTATGGAGAAAAGTCAAGAGCTGCCTTAGTCTAATAGCGTCCTTCATCGTATACCACCTGATCCTGCCGGGAGTGAAAGCACAGTCCAGATTCATTGAAAAATAAATGCGGCCAAGTGGGTCTATTTATAGCTGAAGGACAATGTGCGGCCATGTGAGTTATGTTTATTTTGTTAAATGGAGAAAGAGATAGAGCGAGGTAGCATGGGCCGGGGGTGGAACCAAGCAAAGGACAGAGACAGGGCCGCGGAGGGAACGTTAACAGTTGATCTATCATAAGGTCATCTTTTTTCCGCCATGGACACGTCACCTGTGTGTTGCCTACCAAAGGACAGTGAGTACATTCAAATGTCACTGTCGACGGCCTGCATTGTGTAAGGCCACGCTCTCTCTCAGACACGCACACACGCTCGTGTGTGGGGTGAAAACAGAGGTGCAGAGTGATCGTGCCTACCTTCTGTGCCCTACCCAGTCCGATCCAGGTGCTGTGTTGTGCAAGATGATGCCAACCCCTCCTCCGTCTCTCCATAACGCATCCATATTAGGATATTATTTCTCCTTAATGACAAACTGTCTGTGTGTGTGCCTGTCTTTGTGCGTCACCGTCTCCTGTCCTGTGCTATTTTAGCATTCACCTGCCAGTCTGGCTTAATATGTCTCAGTATTTGCTGAATAATTGTCTATTGTGTCAAGCCTTGGCTATTCACTGCGAGGACACAGGAGCGGTTGGATTTATCTCTAATCTGCTATTGTTTTTAATGCTCATGTAGTCATTCATGACTGACTAAACCATGTGTTGACCAATGCAGGCTCCTCCTGAGTCTGTTTCATCGTGTGCTGTTGCTTCCCTCACTGATTGATCCTGTTGTTTGTATATGTGTGTGTCTGCCTGACTGTGTGGGTGGGTGCTGACTTGTCCATCCTGCCAGGTCACAGTAAACTCCCAGGCGGATTTCATCGTGTCCTGAATGGATGAAAACATTTGCACAGTGAATCATTTTTCGACTTAACCGGTGTGCACGCCTTCAGTTCCAGTAAGGACCCATGTCAGCGCAGCCACCTCATCCCCCCAGCACCCGTGAAAACAGGCGTCGCTGCCAGTGGCTCTGGAAGTGCCCAACAAGGAGTTAACGCCTCAGATGGAGAGACATGGTGCTGGTTGTGGTGGCGATGGGGGAGGAGTGGGAGGAGAAGGAATCGGCTGGTGTGAAGGAGAGAAGGAGTGGCTGGCGGCAGGCAAAAAGGTGGTGAGCTCAGGGCTGTGGAATCAGGAACTCTTTGCTCTTTGCTCTGTTACGCCCCTGCACTACCACCACCGCAACACCCACACCTCCACCCATGCTCTCTAACCGTACGACCTCTGCTCTGCTCTGGTTTAGCTGGAATGCTGACCCACCCCCTGTATATTTCTCATCCCTCCCTCTTTTGCAAAAAAAAATATAGGGAGAAATAAAAAGGGAAGCATTTCCCCTGTCTCAAGCTTGTATTAAAATTTGCAGGGTAAAAGTTCAGAAACAGAGAGATTTGCCTTGTGTGGTGTCTCGGTGTACTTGAGCACAAATGTCACTGTCTGACTAAAAATATCTCTCCCTGTCGCTCTCTAAGCAGCAGAAGGAAACTCTGATTCCACACGAGGCTGCGTTAAAACCCACAGATTCAGCAGCGCAGACCTCAGGCCGATTCCAGTGAGGATCATTCCTGCCTCCAGAGCTGGAGTTTGTACCGACTGAGACCAGGACAAACGCTCACACACAGTCCCAACCGCCACAGATTCCAGTAAAAGCGATGTATTTAAATTTGCGTCCGGGGAAAATGGCCTCAGAGTGGGCGTGCCTCGGATGAACACGAGATGTTGTGGCTCTTTAATACATAGCCGGTTCATTCTAATTTCTCTGAGTCATACAGAAAGCGTCCTTTATCTGATTCAGGAAGGAATGATAATGCATCCCTCATTCGTCTGATGCTTTTTCGCATGAGGCACATCAGGCTAACCATCCCTCAGACATTTCAGGCATGGCTGCCACAAAGTGGGCATCACTGTGTTTGTCACTATCTATCTTTGGTATTAACGGAACAGAGACGCCGTCTGTCTCCTGTTCCACAATATGAATCACCGCGGCATACTGCATGAGTAAAAGCCTTGTGTTTCAGTTGGATTTCAAAAATAAAGATGTTTATCTGACTAGATATTTTTTAAACAAACAAAACTTTTGCTTTGGGATGAGTTCAAGGCTTTTTGTTGGAGCAAGGACAGCAGCGAGGAGCGGATGGGAGAAAAAGAGAGGGTGGTAGCTGGCACATCTGTCATCCATTTGGGGGGGAGAGGAAGGGATGGCTTTCTGCTTACCTGTGCAGCGTCAGCCCTGGAGCGGCGGCGAGGACATTTGTCAAGAAGCCGGGGAGTAAATAGTGAGGAAACAAACCGCCATCTGTCCGGGCCCATTGATTTTCACACGAAAAGCAAATACATCCATTCTGTTTGCGCTGCCTCCCAGGCTTTTCTGCCTGCCGGGCGGGCGCAAAGTTGATGTTTACCTTTCAACATCATGTTCCTTTGATAAACTTTATATATGACTGCACCTCGAGCCTGATGACTCCCTTTTGTCAGGTACCACGGGCTGAAAGGAGGAACAGACACGGAGTCTGTGTGGCCTGCACGGCAGCAGGTAAGCAGATAAGAATGTCTGCAGAGGATGTGTCTGCTCTACATTACAGCCGGTGAGGGCGTGACATGCACATGGCTGACCTGAACACACAGCGACATCAATGAAGGTCAGCCGCGCAGCCGCTCACATTCTGCAATGTAACACCGTGTTGTGCACCGCCAACACCGCCTCTGTATGCAACATTTTCCTTCCATCGTCTCCGGGCTACACTTCGAGGCAAAGCTGTCCATTCACATCTGCGATATGTCTCGAAGGTGCTTGTGGAGGGCAGCAGAAAGAGAGAGAGGAAGAGGCAGAGACTGATCCTGGGGAAGAGATAGAGGTTTAATGTTGTGTGTCAGCAACACCTGCCTCCTCTTATGAAATATCTTCATGTTCCACCCACTGACTTTCCAAACCTTCATTTTTGCCCTTGAACAGACACTAATTCAACCACCAAATCTAATCCCAAATGTAAAGGGCTGACAAATTCCTTTCACCATGCAAATGTTTATCGTTAAATGAGGGGTATTCATAGAATTATCACTGAGGGGCGTAATGACTTTATATGAGGTCTGACTAAGGTCTGTGGGTAGATAACCTAACAAAGAGGAGCTAGGTGCTCTCTGTGTGTATTATCCTCCCTATTTGGCTTTGATCGTTTTAGCATTTTGCTGCAGACGCTTTAGATACACAGCTGATGCAACCAAGCTGTTATCCCTCCTTTTTGCACAACCGCTGGAGAGAGGGCCTTTTCATCTACGGGGGATATTCAGAACCAGTGCTAACCTTTCATCAACAATGCCTCCACTTTACGCTCTGGAATTCCAAATTCAATGAGAGGCGTACCACGGTACCTGCTTTCATCGGGGCCTCTGAGAAAGTCTAGGCAAAGAAGAGGAAGCGGATGGAGAGAGAAGCATGAGCGACTTGTTGTCAAGACTCTGGCGGAGAAAACAAAATGAGACAAACACCTCGGGACTCATGATGTCATGGCGCAAAGGGTTTTTATTGTTGGGACTATAACAAATCACGTTGCACAAATGTGCACAGGCACTGTTATGTGAAACAAACAGTAATGACAGAAACGCTGACACGTCACGCCCTTTATAAATACAAATGCCCTGACATGTGTGTGCCTGTTTGTGCGCACAGTTTGTGTCCATGTGTCCATGCGCATCTGACGCTTTTTTGTGAGTGTGTGTGTGTGTGCGTGTGTTCCCATGTCCTCTCTAATCAATGTCAATCCTCACCTGTTTGGTGAAAGACAGAGCGAAAAAGCCTGAACCGCACTGTCCCCCCTCAAATGGCCTCCGCTGCCACACGGGCCCACATGATGTGTCATCGCTGGCTTTTGTCGCTGCATTCCAGTCCCTGCTCTCACGTTATCTAATTACTGTGCAAACAGTCTGATGAGAAGATGTCCAGTATCACCATGAGGGCCAGTTATTTTGACTGCATTTCCAAAATGAGTTATGTGTTCCACTTGGTCTTCATTTTTTTTACTTCTTGCCTCATTTGGCCCCCACGTCCCTCCTCCTCTTTGTATATCCCCCATCTTAGCCTCTTACAGCCCCCTTGTCCCCCTCCCTCTCTCCACATTCCTCGCTGAGTGGGTGGAAAGTTCAATGGGGATGTGGGATCCCAGAAGGGCAGTGTGTGTGTGTGTGTGTGTGTGTGTGTGCATGTGTGTGTGTGTTGGGGGGGGGGGGTTCCGCAGTATGTGTGCAAATAAGGGTCTTCTAATCGGTCAGATCAGTCAGCCGTGGAGGACGACTGCTCGGTGGTGTCTTTTTGCTTTCTTGAAAATGGAACCCGAATAAATGCAATGATTTATTGAACATTTAGGAGGAATTGTTTTATACTTGCACAATGCAGGCATCTGTTTGTTGTTATGTTTGTTGTTTTTTTTGGGTCAGAAGTAAACTACTGGGCTGCCTGAACAGTTGAGGTTCACCTTCACAAGCTATTCTCTGCTGTCCCCCAGCTCAAGCTGGAGAGAGACACTAACAACTAGTGAGAGAAGGACCTCTGCTGGCCATGCCCTGGCACTGCACTCCTCATTGTCGTC